>CM071927.1:59523896-59870237 GCA_016081115.2 Rehmannia glutinosa | reverse complement strand
CGGTAATGCTTCGTTCAATTTACGTATTGCTATTTTTCAAAAGGCTTTGCTTTGTAACGTGCTGGCTCACTGATGCAGTAAATTCTTATCATGGAAAATTAATTTGACCACGCACATCCACATGTTCACAATTGAAGAATTTGATTCGTACGCAGTCATCATCAAAGATTACTAATGCAGACGCGGATAAGGATGTGGGGCATGGCCACCCAAATCTTGGAAGTAACACACCCCAGGAAAGTTCGCACCAAGGAGAAGCAGTGATGTCGCTCCTGCATCATGCATGTGTTGAAAACCAAGAGCCGAATGGACAAATGATGACAGAAAGATATAACT
Source organism: Rehmannia glutinosa (assembly GCA_016081115.2). NCBI lineage: Eukaryota > Viridiplantae > Streptophyta > Magnoliopsida > Lamiales > Orobanchaceae > Rehmannia > Rehmannia glutinosa. Next base: position 59,869,901 of record CM071927.1, on the reverse strand, counting down.
CTGACAACGTGGCCCAAGGACATTCTTTACAAAACTGATGCCATGTCTAAACAAAGTCAAATCGCAAAATGGCAAAGAAATCGGGACAAGCTAACGCGGTTTGCGAAGGCAAATCAAATGAAAATAAACTATCCCTTTTGTACAAAAATTTGAAAATTTTAAGATCTTTAGGAAGTGAGAAACTTGGATCGGTGGATGCTCGATTCAAAATTACAAATGAATTATGCACTTGAAAGGAATATACCGCGAAGTTTAAATGTGTATGAAGATTCTAAGTCTCCCAACCGAGTGGGATATGAATGTGGCGGCCATGAGACATTCAATGGACCTATCAAAAACATCCGACCATGAGCTATTCTCGGATCTCGGCTTCTCTACAAATTTGGTGAGAAGAAAAGATCAGAAGAAGATAGTTGTGCCCAAAAACGCTTGCTCTAATTGTCAAAGATGGCAAAAGAGTTGAGTCGAAAAGTCGTTGACCAAGGAGATCACACAGCGATGGTTAAAAGGTTGACAAGTTTTTCATAAGAACTACAAAAGAAGCAAGGTGAATCCTCGAAGACACTCGCTCACTCCAAGTCAAGGAAGACGGACCACCCAAGAGCGGAGGCATCAAAAGTTGAATATCAAAGGCGACAATCCATGGATGGAAATAATCGATCAAAAAGTTGAAAATCTATCTGTTGGAACTGAGGCAACCTGGTCACTATGCCATTGAATGCCCATATCTTGTAGTCAACAAAACGAGGAATGAAGAGGAAAGAAACGTCTTGGGAAAGAAAGAAAATGCAATGTTTGGCTGCGAGGAGCTAACGTCTGATGTCAAAGACACAACAGACTTCGGAGAGTAGTAGAAGCACTACTCAGTGACTTTCGATGAAGAAGCGTTGAAATCCCAATGGCTAAAAAAACAAAACCAACATGACCAAGAAAGATGAGGTACACTCTAACTCATCACACTGGACACTAGTGATAGTGATTGTGACACACACACTTCATCACCCACTGATCTTTATGATTCATTAGGCAAAATGATGAAAGATTTTCAAACATTAAATCCTCGACACACACTACTAAATGAGAAAACGACTCTTAAAGCCAAAACTCACGGTGACTAAGGAGTCGAGTACTCTAAGTCAAATAAGCTGATGAGAATAAAAGTCTAAAAAGGCTGAAAATGCTTTAAGCTAATAAGCGAGAGATAGCCGCTATAGAAAAGAGGAGAATGATCTCAAAAATGTGATTGCTCGTTATCTAAAGCGTCAAATCATTGGATGATCTTATTATGAGTAAAGAGAATGTGGAGACAAGACGGGCTTAGGATTTAACTCCTCTATGCTATGTCAAGTTCCAAAAGTGATTTTGGAAAAGGATCTTTTCAAGCAATGAAGTATCTCTAAAATCAAAACTTCAAATGATGCACACACATTTATTCAGTTAATAATCACAAGCAAACTGGCGCCGGATTTATAAAGGAAAAAAAAAAATGAGATTGAGTATCTTTGAGAAAGACGGTGAGAAGAAATCAGCAGAGTTCTCAAGAAACTCCAAACAAAGGAGATACTCGTAAAGAAGAAAGCAAGCTACCAAAAACCCCAAGCTCTATAAAAGAAACACATATGATGGGAATGGTAGAAAATACCGAAGCAAGTGATTGGAATAATGTGAACTATCGTTGCCAAAACTATGGAATATAAGCCTAAGTGGCGCAAAGGCCAGAACTCAAAGAAAGGCCATTCCAAAGGCATAAGAGCTTTCATCGGACTCATATGCACCCAGGCACTACACTTTCGGAGATATCACAACTACCCAAAGAAGGCAATTGCTAAAACACATACGAAGCATGGAACAAAAGAGGGGCAGTTGTATGAGCATAGAACCCCGAAGCAATTTGCCAAAATTAATTATGATTATGCACGATAGATGGCAACCCCTTAGAGTCAAATCATTTGGCTATAGGTTGGTTGGATCATCTTATAATACTAACCCCTCGAGGACCCAGGAAAGTATGGGTACCTAAAACCTAACTTCCTTGATTGCGGAGTTCGGGGAGCGGTGAGTGCGGGAACTGGTACATGGATAGTGGTTGTTCGGACACATGACGAGGAAACAAGAAATATCTATCAAAATTCAAGGAAGTCGAGGTGCAAAAGTCATATTTGGAAGAATGAAGCTCAAGGGAGAAATAAAGCATTGGATCTATCAAAGAGAAATGGATTAGAAATCACAGATGTTGCATATGTTGAAGGACTCAACTTCAACTGCTAAGCATAAGTCAACTCTGTGACAAAGCTACAATGTTGGATTTAACATGGGTATATGCAAATCAAAGACATTAAATCCAATGAAGTTGTCTTTGCAAGGATGCAGACAAAGAACATGTATGTGGTAGATTGGTCGACTGCAACACCAAGCACCTGTCTATTGTGAAAAATGCACAATCTGAATCAAGTTGGTTGTGGCATAAGAAGTAGGTCTGAACTTCAAAACAATTAACAAACTTTCAAGAGTAATCTTGTAAAGGACTTCCAGACTCAGTATACAGAAGAGAGTATACGTGATGCATGCCAGATGGGAAAGCAAACCAAATCATCATTCAAAAGAAAAGACATGTCCATCTTCAACAGAATATTGCACCTGCTACAAATGGATATGTTTGGTCAGTGGAACCAGCTAGCATAAGTGGGAAGAAATACACCTTGGTGGTAGTAGACGCATTACTCAAGATATACATGGACAATATCGTGTGTAAAAAGAAAGAAACTCTGCCGAAACTACCACGTTTGATGAAGAGAATACAAAATGAGAAAGAGTCAAACCATTATCAAAATAAGATGACGGCAGAATCGGGTTTGTCAATGGTATAATAACTCGATCGTATTGAAAATGGTATTGGTCATGAATTATCTGCGGCAAGGACTACGGCCAAAATGGAGTTGCGAAGGCGAATAGAACTCTCGAAAAGCGTGTTAATAACCATGTTAGCCGGGCTGGTGGTCACTTAAATGATTTTTTGGAAATGATAAACACAAGATGTTATACTCAAAAATAGATGCATGATAAGCAGGCGGTGACAAAAGACTCCTATGAGATTTGGATGGGAGAAAGCGAAATGTTGCATACTTCAAAATATTTGGATGCAAATGCTTCATCCATAACAACGGCAAAGATAATTTAAAGGATTTTGATCTTCAAAAGTGATGAAGGTATCTTAGGATATTGATTGAAAGCGAAAGCCTACGAGTGCTCAACAAGAGGACATGGTTCTGAAGAATCCATCCATGTGGTGTTTGATGAACCAAATGTAAATGGAGAAGATATTGAAGAATCGGTGATATTTGAATCGACCACCGTGCGAGAAGAGTCCCCTATGTTGGTAGAAAAATTGGAATTATCAATCCGAGATGGAAAGATGAGATAGTCAGGAGTCTCAAAGACAGTGGAAAATGGCGACTAAGTGATGATGAAGGAGTGATCAAAATATAGTTGCAAACGATCAATCGGCTAACTTGACTCCAACCCGATGTAAGATAGTTTGAGAGATCATCCATGAGAACTAATCATTGGAGATGTAAGAGAAGGTGTAAAAACTAGATCCATAAATCAACAGAAGCAATGTTCATTTGCTTCATCTCACAAATAGAACAAAAGATGTGTCATAAGCATTAGATGACACACATTGGATCAAACCATCGAAGAAATTTAAATCGGTTTGAAAAGAACAAGTGTAGGAATTGGTTCAAAACTTGACCCATCAAAATGTTATTGGCACTAAATGGGTGTTCGAAACAAGATGAATGAGGAAGGCTCTGGTAAAAACAAAGCAGATTGGTAAAAGGTATTGCAAGAATAAGGAATAGATTTTGATGAAACCTTGCCTGGGCAAGATTGGAAGCCGTTAGGATGTTTGTTGCCTATCAGCGCTCACAAGAACTTTATTGTATATCAAATGGATGTAAAAAGTGCATTAATGGCTTATTGGAAGAGAAGTGTATGTTGAACAACCTCCAGGTTGACGAGAAGACTCTTGGAGATAAAGGTATACAAACTTCGAAGGCTTTATACGGATTAAAGCACGGCGAGCATGGTATAATACATTATCACAATTCTAGCGAGAATGGATTCACAAAAGTAAAGTGGATAAGAATGCTCTTAGAATTCAAGATGGGAAGAGTATCTTTGCTTGTTCAAATATATGATGACATCATCTTTGGATCCACAAACAAAGGCTGTGTGATAAATTCTCAAATCTCGTTAAGCTGAAAAGTAGAAATGAGCATGATGGGAAGGTGACATTTTTCGGCCCGGACTCCAAGTTGAAACAATTTGAAGGATGGAACCTTCATAAGTCGGACAAAATACACGGAGAGATTTAATGAAGAAATTTGGTATGGAGGAGAAGTCTTGTGAAAATACCAATGAATACATCGATCGAAATGGACATGGATGCGGATGGAAAGCCTGTAGATCAAACAATATCACAGGCACTTATTGGATCATTGCTCTATCTCACGGCAAGCGGGCAGGACATCACCTTTTCTTTGTAGGTGTATGTGCAAGATTTCAATCGCCCCAAAAGAAAGCCATATACATATTTGACCAAGGATCTTGAGATATTTGAAAGGAAGCGAAGTTGGCTTGTGGTATCTAAGGAAAGGTGGATTCAAGCTAATTGGTTATTGACTACGATTATCTTTGGATGTAGAGTTGACGGAAAAGCACCTCGAGGCACATGTCAAATGCTTGGAAATAGGCTAATTTCTGGTTTAGCAAAAGCAAAATTCAATAGCCACCACTACGAGTTGAAGAAGAATACATAGTTGCGGGCACTGTTGTGCCCAAGTCTTATGGATGAGACAAAGTGAGAGACTATGAGGTTGAAGAAAGGAAATTCCAATTATGTGTGATAACACAAAGTGCAATTCAATTACTCAAAATCATGTTGCACTCAAGAACAAAGCACATCGATGTCGGATATCACTTCATAAAGGCCGTATTGAAAAGAAGGACATCACTTGGAATATATCTCAGGCGATAAGCAGGTTATTTGACATATTCACAAAACCATTATGAATCAAGATTTGAAGAACTCAAGCATGAGTTAGGAGTTAATTGGTGAGTTAACACTCGGAAGACTCGAAAAAAGAGATGAAACACGAAAAGAGGAAAAAAAGTTGAACTCTAATTCGGATAAGTGAATCGGTAAGTGTCGGAGAGAAGTCGGTATGCGAGTTAGCCGACAACAGTAGGAGTCACTGAGGAGAGAAGTGAGAAGAAGGATTGAATCGGCTAAAGAGTAAATGGTGAGGTTATTTATGAGCAAAGTGACAAAAAGCGGTCGTTTTTACTAGCGGGAATATTTTTAAGAATAGCGTCAACATAATTATGACATGTCAATCAAAAGTTTGCACACCAAGCTTATGATTGGATATAAATCTTTGCCGCATTAAATGAGAGAACTTAAATGCTAATCGTGCAAGTGCAAGATCTAAGCCGTTGTTTTTAATCAAATTTCAAAACCACCCGCCACGATCCTTTCATAAACCATCTTATACCATTTGGTCCGATTTTCTCTCACTTTACCAAAAGCTATTTGTTCATCTCTCTCAGCAAAAGCGAAGAGAAAAACTTTCTCTCAAAACCCTACAACTCCTCAAGATCATTTTCTAAGTTTAGTTCGGTAAAACAACGAGAAATGGCACTACTCGTGATTTCGTCAAGCTAGGAAAGCAAATCCTGCGGGTCTACTGTAGATTTGATCTTTATGGTTAAGCAGTCCGGCGACACCTCGTGAAGAAGATTCTTTGAGAAATTGGAAAGCGTGGGTGAAGCCGTTTTTGACATTGGAGTTTCCGATGACCTATGTAGAAGAAGTCGCCTGAGTTCTACGTGAATGCCTAAGTTCACGATGGGGGCATCAAGTCCTCATTTCACGGAAAAAGGATTCACCATCATTGCAAGGATTTGGCGAACACTTCACTTGTTGTCGGCGGAAGGAGTCTTGGGAGATTCATGAAGAAGCTGAGGTTGACTATTCTTTGCTTGGAAGGAAGTAGCCAAGTTATTTGTCTTTGCGAAACTAGTCTCTGACTAACAAGAAATTTCTTTGAAAGAGGACTACCACAAATTCTTGGACATTGTTGCCAAATGCATAGACATTAAATTTGGCGGCTTTGACTGATTGTCCAAAAAAGCTAAATTGATCGTAATGCATTTGCGATCATTGAAGAAAAAAAGAAGGTGAATTGGGCTGAGTTTGTATACAGTGGACTTCTGCGAATATGAGAACAAATCCTTCAAGGAGGATGAGTCGTTTGGAGGTTCGGGATACGGCCTGGTGATTGGCGGGATGATGGAAGTAAAGGATACCTCTTCGGCATGGAAGGCGTTCCATGTAAACAAGAGGATGTTTCGATCAAACCTCTACGGCGCCTGAGAAGAGAGCTTACGCCAAGGGCTGATCACAGTGAGGGGAATCGGTGACCCTGAAGATTCAGCTGCCTCCTCACCTCCCAAGAAGACTGCTGCTAAGAAAGCTGCTGCCCCTGCAGCAAAGAAAAGAAATTTGCACCTGCCCCTGCAGTAGGAGTCACCTGCCCCCCAGATCGTGTCTCCTGCCCCTGCAGCCGCAGTGGAGAAGGAGCCATTAATCCCTTCTCCAGTGATCAAGAAGAAGAGGACTGCCACAACAAGGAAGGCAGCTGCCTCTAAGGCAACTGCGAAGGCATTTACCTTCAACAAACCAGAGGAAGTGGAACCAGATGTTCCTCTGGTAAAAACAAAAAGAAGAAGAAGAATTTCCAAGCTCTCAGGAGCTTGAGAAGATGGTTAGTCTGCCACTCGGTGGAAAAGATACCGAGGCTACCGGGAAGTAGAGTCTCCGGAAGTTATCGATGAAACGGCTAAATCTCGAGGCCGATCGAGAGGCAACTCGAAGACCCGGTATGAAGCAGAGCAGTGAGGAACAAGGAATAGTGAGACAACCAAATCACCTATTGATAGGGTTGTGTCTCACTGTAGCTGGAGGCTACGAAGATGTCGGCAAAGCAAAGTTTGCTACCCTCAATCCCGAGCTCGGGGGACGAGGGAGATGATAGCCGAGGGATAATGATGTGATGATCCTATCCCCACCATACCCGGACATTCAAAATTATGCGAGAATGGAGGAAATGGAAGCGGATGAGTCGATCAGGAATAGTTCAAAATAGGAATTCATTGAAGAAGAAGACGGGCTGATGAACTTCCTCGGATTGACCAATGTGGTGCAAGCTCTTGATGAAGAAAATTGTTTGGACATTCTAAATATCTTTAAAGAGAAGGAGAAAGAAAGATTGGAAGAAGAAGCTAAGGCACGTGGGAAGACGGCATAGATGCCCTCTCAGCGGCACCACAGAACATACACATCCTTGTGAGTATTCTTGTGGAAAGAATACACTTGGGTGATCTAGGTGATAGGTGTTTCAAAGGTGTGGTGCTCTTGAGGTATTGAAGAATTTTGTATTCTTCAAGGTTGAAGATTGTGGTAATCTTCACAAGGTGAGTGGAGATTGTGGTAATCTTCAAGAGAGATTGTGGTAATCTCAAGGTGGTCTTTGTAGAAGAGTGTGGTGCTCTTCAAGGTGATGTTTGTAAGGTGTTGTATTAATTGTGGTAATTAATAAATTTTTTTTTCTTTTGAAATCCATCAGGAATCTTGGGGTGGTAGAGGATTAGGCCCTAGGTGGGTTGAACCTCTATAAATCGGCAGCGTGTTGTTTACATTCCGCACCTTTATTATTATCTTGGCGTAATTGATTCGAAAAAAGAGGGCGAAATCGAAGCGATGGAGATAATCTATTCACCCCCTCTAGATTATCGTAGCCACTTGGACTTACATGTTTGTGTGCAAGGAAGTTCCGTAAGGAGATTCTTTGCTCGCGGAAAATAAGACTTTCATCTTGGTGAGAAGAAGACTTGGACTTATTTAGAAACCCTAACTTGGAGTTATCTCTAAAAAGCGGCATCATTTTGATGAGCGTCTGTGAAACAACCAAAGCACGAAGATGCACATCCGATCTCAAACACGTGGGAGCTTGGGTCATTTTTGAGAATGCTTTGAGTTATCAAGCTATAGTGAGGCCCGTTGGAAGATCGCATTGGGCTGCCGCCCTGAAGACCTTGACTTGGAAGGTCATGGAGTAGAGATGGTGGACATTGCAAGAATCGTGAAGAGGCGCCACTAGATGAAGAATCCCAAGATGTTGGTTGTGGAGCCAGGATTAGCAAGAAGAACTACCATATTGAAGACAAGAGGCCAACCCCCCTTCCTCCGGGGCGCCGCCTCTGCCACAACCAAGGAGGGCACCGCCCTCTCCTCCAGAGAGGGCTCCACTGCTGAAGAAGTTTGCTTGGCGCGGAAAGCCCTCCAAGCCCTGCTCAAGAAGAAATTTGCCATTGTTTCGAGAAATCATCTTCTTGACGGAAGCGCGGGGAAAAGATAAAAGAAATGAGGAACTTAGAAAATCAAGGAGACCAGCACGCTCATTTGAAGAGAAGTTGGGAATAGGCGCAACATTCCCAAGTCCACACTCACAAACTCGTAGAAGAGTCATAGGTGGTACACATTAGCCGACCCAACTCGTGGGTCATCGCTATAGTGATGAAGTTCGGCCTTTGCCATCTGGCCAAGCCATTGCTCTCGGGCATCAAGATCTCCATCCCCGAAGTATGATGAGACCGGAGGTCCTCCAAAACACTTAAGGAAACTCCATGCGGAAGCAGATCTCTACAACATGATGGGCGCTTCCTATTGTAAGTGTCAGGACAACATTGACCAAATGCCACTAATTTAGTTGACTAGCTCCCGGTTGGATCAATCATTATGATGGACAAGCACAACTTGCCTTCACACGACCACTATCCATCGGTAGGAAGTATCCAGGAGACCATTTCTCATCTTTCTCAAGTAAAAATGAAGGAGAGTTACTACAAGACTTCATAAAGTGATTCGTGGAAGCCGCCCCACCCAAAGCCGGGAACACCAAGTAAGAAGGCGGACCACAAAGAATACACGAGGATAGTCCCCTCCTTTCGGAGGGCCGCCATTCAATAACTCGGGGAGCTCAAGGGGCTCTCCTTCCCACTGCTCAGGCGCCCTTGCCCGCCTAAAGGCGCCCTTTTCCGCTCAAAGGCGCCTTGCCTTGATTAGAGGCGTCATTCCCAAGCTCCTCCTTCTAAAGGGCTCGCCTCTTGAATAAGTTCACTAGACCGAGAAGCTCTCCCGGCTCAATGAAGCTACCAGGAATGCTCTAAGATATCAATCGGCTCTTGGAGCCGCTCGAAGACATCCTCGAGCTCATGACTACCATAGACCCCTCATAAGGGATCCCTATCGTGCGAGCCGCAACAACAAAGTGCACAAATAATAACCATCACTCGATTGGAATAGAAGAGAGGAACAACGGACTAGAGGAAAACTAGATTCGGAGAAACCATCACGCTTCTTGAAAATAGCGAGGCATTGAAGTCCATCATTGATATCCACAAACTCCCCTTGGCACTAGGGCGGAGGACCCAGAGAGCCATCCGGACTATTCAATTTTGCCTCTTGGAACAAATGACCACTTATATTTTGTGGGAGTCGTTAACATCATTTACAGGAGTGATCGTGAACATATTTTCACTAAACTACAAGTGTACAATAGCTAACAAATAGCATCGAGCAATGTCGTATTCCTCAAGGATTGTACACAAAACACGAAGTCTGATAAATATCGTATTTTAATTTTATTGAAGCGGTGAAACTCAAGAAATTGTTATTTAAACTAATCTAAGTTATAAAATAAAATACCTAAATATTAAAGACCCGATCTCCTTAAGTTTTCAACAAATATGAAAGAAACCCTAGGCACATAATCTCAACATGCTTCTTCAATATTAATTCAATTAGTTTTCATCAAAAAGCAGTTTCTATGTATATATGGGTTCAATTGCTAAATTAATTTATTCCCCCTCCCCAAGCAAATAAACGGTTTATTAATACCAATTCTAGCATCCATACTCAACAATTAATATCAACTCCCAAAAGATCTTTGAAATGAATTACTCCCCAAACAGATTTATAAGCTTCCGGCTACTATACTCGTTTATGTTATGAACTCATTTTTCATAAGTTGGAACTCATCTTGAATTATGAACTAACAAACATGACATGCAAATTATTGATCGGGGTAATCTACACAAAACAAGCACTCGAATCCATAAATAGAACACAAAAACCAATTTAAAAAACAATCAAATTAGATTTAACATGAATCAATAGTTTTGATTATTCCATAGGATCGAGAAAGATTAGCCCAATATATTTCACAACAAACTCATAGACAAACTTGAAATCAAATAGTTTGACATCAAATTAAGTATAAACAAGAGACCTAAACTAAGAGGATAGAACCTTTCTTGTCGGGGATAGATCCTTCTTGAAGTCTCGAACCCTTGTGTTTTAATAGATGCGAAAGATCTCGTGTTGTTCTTCATTGATTTATGTTTCTCTCAGAGGTATGTAAATTTGTGTATCCCAATTGTATTTTCATGTATGAAGCTATATATATTCATCCAGAGCTTGGTCTTTCTTTTATAGATGCTTTGAGAGATCACTTTGTGAAGTCTCGGCGAGAATTAGGAAACAAAAATAACCGCAAACAAACCACACGGCCGTGCATTTTCACACTGACCCGACCATGTAATCGATTTTGCTCTGTTTTAGCCACGAACAAGATACGATCGTGTATTAATACACGGTCTGGTCATGTAATATGGCTCTGAAATTCTTCCCTCAAACAATTTGCACGGGCGTGTAAAATCACATATGAACCATTCACATGATCGTGTGAAATCACACGGTCTGATCGTGTACTTTGTCTCTCATCATTTTCTTTGCATATTTTATCGTATCTTCGTATTTGGCATTCTAGTTTGTGCCGTCCTACTGATATCATTCCATTTTAGCTCCGTTTCGTGTAAAAATTACAAGAATACGCAGTATCGTGCCCAACAAAGGAAACCAAGTAAAAATACACCAAATAATTATGCAACTGTATCGAATATGTATCAAATTAAGCCCCTAAATGCACAAATATTTTACACATACAAACTTACACCATTGTTCGTCCTCGATCAAACTAAGAAAAATAACCACATATAATGGGGTAGATAGAACAACACAAGAATACTACAAACACATAATTTCACTCAAATCAACACTTTAGTAAACATTCAACTCATCATCAAAAAGTCATCAATTACAAACTCGGCATAATCAATACTCATCTCGGTATTCGTCATCGCGACTCACAAGAAATAGTGTATCACACAACTCTCAAATTAAATGGGAAGTGTATACGCTCAAATCAGTCAGGTGAAGTAGAACTACCATAGACTTGCAAATCGTCTAACATCTCTACCACGCATGTGTGCATAATTCAAGAATCAAAATGGACTTTTTCTTTGGTTGTAATGTAGGCACTTTGGTTAGGGTTGGAAAAATATGGATTAAGTGACTTGACTTGAGCAAACAGAATTTAAAGCACAGAGTTTTTCAACTCACCAACTTGATTTCATCTCAAGAAGCATTCTTTTACTTGTATTCTTTTTCAACTCATACTCTTCTTCCACCCATTTTTTTCTTCTTTTTCATTCTTAGGCCCTTTGTCTTCTTTTTTTAACCTTAAGCTCTCAATTTTTCTTCATTTTCAGAATTTATTTTCTTTTTCTTTTCCAAGTTCTCGAATGTTTTTTGCTTTGTTTGTCAAGATTTTGTTTCGAGCTCCAATAATTGATTCACCTACTCACTACTCATCTCTCTTTGCCAACCATTATTTTTCAACATTTAACCACATCTCCCTCAAAATAAATATCTCTATAATTTTAAGTTTTAGGGATAAAATATTTTAAGTTCAAAGCTCAAAATGTGGCTAACAATAAACAAAGTTAAGGCTCAAAGTGGCTAACTAGAGAATCATGAGTTCATAGGTAGGTTGTTTAGGCTAAGTAGGCTAAAAAAATAATGGCCTTAAATCACATTCAAAAATTGCACATACACATGGTTTCAATAAAGATACCAATGCAAGTTATAGAGTTCTATCAACATGAATAACACACTCCACAAAAAAAAAAAAAAAAAAAACTGCACAAAATATAAGTAGTTTAAGGCACAAAAGCTCACAAGCTTATTTTTCGCATCATGCTTAAATACCCAATTCTCAATCAATACCAAACATGCAAAAAGACACCTTTTCAAAAATTCATCACATATTCGAGTACTTTTTCTCATGAAACTAAGTGCTCATGGTAAAAGCATACGTAAGATTTTTGTACTAATTAGACTTTCTAAGCCTTACACAAAGCAATAAGCGTACTAAAGCGGTAAACGTGCTAAGGAGAAATAAAAAAAATCAAAAATATTTTTAAAATTTTTATGCAAATTTTATATGCTTTTACATGCAACCTAAATGCAATGCAAATATGCAACAGTACAAAATCACGCATTCTTGACAACCCCCTCCCCCAAAAAATATAAATCATGTTTCACGCCAAACATATGAGAAAATTATCAAATTAAAGAGGAATGCGTGATAAGTACTTACATAGCTCACTATGGTGGAGGATAGTGGTCTTGTTGGAGATGCCACTGGTCCATACGATCCATTATCTCGTACATTTGTTGTTGTTACTGTTGCTAGGTGATGGTATCAAAACATTACAAGTACTCGATGTGATTCTCATCCATCGTAGCCAACAACTGATAGGTATCATCCATCACAAGCCCATGTGGACCTGCAACCGTTCAATCCTATCACTCAAGTCCACCTACTGCTACTTGCCTAGAGGATGTCGGTTTATCCGTCTCAGCCGGAGGCTCATCTTGCTCAACTTGAGCAGTAGTCGCTTGCTCTTCTCTCATCAACCAATTACCCCTATCCCGAATCGAGGTAGCATCTGGATTTGGGAGTTTAATTTTGGTCCTATCCGCATGAAGTAACCAATAATCACATCCATCAAACCTAATCATCTTCGCCAGCGGTCAAGGCGAGTCATATCAATCTTTTTCCCACCATCATGGCGCATATCTACTAAAACTCACATTAAAATTTTTTTGATAGGTGTAATTACCTTTAATACATATTCCCTCATTCGCTTGTTCTTTACCCGATCGAACTATCTAGCGATGAATGTCCCAAAAGATTAGGCACCACCTCAATTTCGGAGGCCATACACCACAAAATAAATAACCCATGCATCACGAATAACCCATTTGTTATCTTCCCTAGCAAACAATATTTCCGCCAACGTGTGTTGCACATAACGAAAAATGGGGATCCTAATACTCGACGCATTATAGGTACCCGGTGTATAAATTCTTCGCCTTATTATTTCCTTCCAAAACCCGAGCATACCTCATGCCCATCTACCCTATAAGCGAGTTTGATAAATAGAATTTAAATCATCAATCAAAAGCTCTCTCGGTTCATTCGCTAGTCTAAATCTTACCCCATCAAATTCTTTTTTCGAATTACCAATTCAAAATTACTTAAAAATTCAAGCATAAATATCACATACGTAGTCCAATTCCTGTTTTAACAAAACATCCCAATCAATTCATCCACATAACGTGCGAAAATCATTCAATAATCCCAAATTCGTAACAGTAGGTTTATCGGGATAACTTGCCGAAATCAAGTTTGGACCGAGATTCTCCCACCTAATCCGGTGTGTCTTGTCGTGAAGATGACATCGGAGTACTACGGTTGGTTCATCTCATATTCGGGTTTGGGTTTCGGAGTTGGCTCCCTCCTTCTCCTTGTGTTTCTCTTAACTCTACCTTCTCCTCCTCTTGAAGCCATTGATGTGGGTTTGAAGCTTTTAAGAAATCTGAAAATTTTAGATTAAACACCCCCAAACTTGAAGAAGAACTCTTTAAAGAGAGTTTGTGATAGGTTTCTTTAAAAAGAGAAGTAGTGTCCGTAGCTTGAAGATTTGAAGTTGAATTTGAAGAATTTTAAAGATGGAATGGGGTATTTGTAGGGTAATTTTAAGCACTTAGGAATTGGAAGGGAAGAAGTGGGATAAATTTGGAGCGTTTGAGTTTAAATAGTGGAAGAATTTTCGTCCAAACCAAGTACACAGTCCGTGTAAAAATACGGTCGGATTGTGTGTCTTTCCGCTATATATCTGCATTCTTCGTCGATCGAATACGAGCGTGTAAAAATACATGGCGGACGCGTATTTGGTCTACGATTTTGCAATTTACACGGTCGTGTATACATTTTCCATTTTTCAATTTTTTTCGATAAAACCGAGTTTGTCATGGTTAGTAAAAAAATCAAAATCAAATTGAACAAATGCAATTAAAAATTTGGGTTGCTTCCCAAAAAGCGTTAAGTTTTATGTCTTGACCAGGCGTCGATTTTAGTACTCATCCTTTGAAGCTGTATCATGTCTTTGTCTTTGAGCCCTTGTATTACGTACCACTGCTCGGATGAATGGCATTGTATTGTTCTCGGGTTAAGCTGTATCGCTTGGGAATTAGCCTTTTTCATGTAGGCATCCCTTCTTTGTAGTGACTTGGGCCACTTACGTCTCTAAAGATTTAAGTCTTGCGTTTACTTTCGTTTTAAATTTGAGTAACCTGCTCTATCCTGTTTATCTTCGCTTCATATTTGTTGATCTAGCTCATGTTTCTCCGATAAATGAGGATAACATCTCTTCTCTGAGGATGCTTTCTTTTCACGTGACTCCGCTCTGCCTTGATTTCCCACATTTAAAAGCGTTTATGTTATTAGTATAAGAAAAGTTCTCAAGCCCCGGATGATAGTGTGTGGGTGCACGATTGTTTCGTGATTGTTGTTGAAGTTCCTTTGGCCCACAAAATTCGCCTCTTCCTCAACAAGCTGCAGGATCTCTCAGTCTTCTTTGCATCGCATCGATTTCATATTTTGCATGGACACTTGCTCGGTGAGAATGGCAACCTTGTCCTCATCCGGACCTCGCCACACGTCGACATTAGATCTCTCGGATAGCCACTAGTATGCTGTTATTTATCATTCCTTGAGTAACTCTAGTGCCTCATCCAGATATTTCCCTAGTAGAGCTTCCCCAGATGCAACATCTATAATGGTTCTCGTGTTTCCACTCAAACTATTATAAAAATATTGTACCTCTTGGTAGTCGAGATATCCGTGTTGAGGGCATATTCTCAACAATACTCTAACCTTGTCCCATGCTTCATATAGCGGCTCTTCATCTTGTTGCCTACACTGATCGATTTCATTTTTCAGTTGCAACATCTTACTCGAGGGAAATACTTACCCAGAAACCGTTGACTTAGTTCAGCCCAATCTATTGTGGGTGGTGTCAAAGAACATAACCATCCCATAGCCTTATCACGTAAAGAGAATGTGGAAAGGCAGCATAGAATGATATCCTCAGAAACACCATTCATTTTTACTATGTCGCAGATTTCTGAAAATTGCGCCAGATGCGCGTTTGGATCCTCAACGGCTCTCCCCCCAAACTGGTTTTGTGACACCATCTAGATTAACACAACCTAAATGCAATGCAAATATGAAAAAATACAAAATCACGCATTCTTGACAACCCCCCAAACATAAACCATGCTTCATCCCGAACATATGAGAAAATTATCAAAAGAAAGAGGAATGTGTGATACATACTTACAAAGCTCACTTTGGTGGAGGTGGTGGAGGATAGTAGCCTTGCTGGATATACCAGTGGTCCATACGAGTCATCATATCATACATCTGCTGCTGCTGCTGGGTGATGGTATAAAAATGGTTCAAGTACTCGGTGTGATACTCTTCCACCGTAGCCGACAACTGATAGGTGTCATCTATCAACGAGCCCATGTGGACCTCCAACCATTCAATCCTATCACTCAAGTCCCCCTACTGCTTACCTCCTTGCCTAAAGGATTCTGGCCTATCCCTCTCAGCCCGAGGCTCATCTTGCTCAACTTGAGCAGCAGACGCTTGCTCTTCCCTCATCAACCAATTACCCCTATCCTGAATCAAGGTAGCATCTAGATTCAGGAGTTTAAGTTTTGTCCTATCCGCATAAAGTAACCAATAATCACGTCCATCAAACCCAATCATCTTCATCGCAGTCAAGACAGTCATATATCTTTTTCCCACCATCCGCACACGTATATCCATTAAAACTCACATTAAAATATTTGACAATAGGTATAATTAACCCTCCAGTACATATCCCACATTTCGCTTTGTTCTTTACCCGATCGAACTATCTAGCGATGAATACCCAGCATTGGGCACCACCTCAGTTCCCGAGGCCATACACCACAAGATAAATAACTCATGCGTATGGATAACCTATTTGCTATCTTCCCTAGCAAACACCGTTTCTGCCGACGTGCATTGCACATAACAAAAAATGGGGTTCCTAATACTCGATGCGTTAGAGGTACCCGGTGTATAAATATTCGCCCTATTATTTCCTTCCAAAACCCGAGCATATCAAAATCCTCATGCTTCTCTACCCCATAAGCCGAAGTTTGATAAATAGTATTTAAATCATCAATCGAAAGCTCTCTCGTCTCAGTCTCATTGTCTAGTTTAAATCTTACCCCAATCAAATTCCTTTTTTGAATTACCAATACAAAACTACTTAATAGTTCAAGCGTAAATATCACATCGTAGTCAATTCCCATTCAACAAAACATCCCAATCAATTCACCCACATAACGTGCAAAAATAATTCAATAATCCTAAATTCGTAAGACTAGGTTAATTGGGATACCTTATCGCAATCCAACTCGATATATAGAGATTCTCCATCTCGGCCCCAGGTGCGTGACATCTAGGAGGACAACATTGGAGTACTCCAGTTTGTCCATCTCATATTCGGGTTCGGGTTCCAAAGTTGTCTCTCTCATTTTTGCTTGTGTTTCTCCTAACTCCATCTTCTCCACCTCTTAAAGCCATTGATGTGGGTTCGAAGCTTTTAAGAAATCTGAAAATTTGAGATTAAACACCTCCAAACTTGAAGAAGAACAAGAGATATTTGAGAAATCGAAGAAATTTGTGGTGGGTTTCTTTAAAGAGAGAAGTATGTGTGCCCTAGCTTGAAGATTTGAAGTTGAATTTGAAAAATTTTGAAGATTGAATGGGATATTTGTTGGGAAATTTTCGGCACTTAGGGTTTGGAAGGGAAGAAGTGGGATAAATTTTGGAGTGTTTGACTTTGAAAATGTGAAGATTTTTGTCCAAACCAAGTACACGGTCTGTGTACAAATACACAGTCAGACCATGTTCACTATTGTTGTGTCTGCGTTCTTCGTCGACCGAATACAAGGTCGTGTAAAATACACGGCCACACCGTGTATTCGGTCTTTGATTTGAAATTCACGGCCGTGTATTTTCACTGATCGTGTATTCGATTTTAATTTTTCATTTTTTGTGCGATAAAACCCAGTATGTAGTGACGCCTCCGCACAACAATTCACAAAAACAAACAAAACTAAAAATTAAGTTGGTAAAAAAAAATCAAAATCAAATTGAACAAATGCGATTAAAAATTTCGGTTGCCTCCCAAAAAGTGCTAAGTTTTACGTCTTGACCCAACATCGATTTTATTACCATTGTCACGAGAACTATATCATTTGTTGTCTTTGAGCCCTCGTATTCGTACCACTCTTTAGATGAATGACATTGTATTGTTCTCACGGGTTAAGCTCCATATCCCTTGGGAGTTCGCCTTTTGATGTTGGCCTCCCACTTGCTATAGCGATTTGGGCCTCTTCCGTCTCTAAAGATTTTAGTTTTGCGTTTATGTTTGTGTTCAGCTGAGCAACCTGCTCTTCTATCATGTCTATCTTTGCTTCATCTTTGTTCAATCTAGCTCTTGTTTCTCCGATAAACGAGGATAACATCTCTTCTACAGATGCTTTCTTTTCATTTGACTCCACTCGCCTTAATTTCGCACATTAAAACTCGGAGGTGGCTGCAAACGTATTTGTTATTAGCATAAGAAAAGTTCTTGTGGTTTTGCAGCACCGGATGATGGTGTGTGGGTGCCTGATTGTTTATGTGATTGTTGTTGAAGTTCCTTTGGCCCACAAAATTCGCCTCTTCCTAAAAAACTAAAGGATCACTCGGAGTCGCCTGCTGCATTGCATCCAGTTTCATATTTTGCACGGACACTCGCTCAGTGAGCATGGCAACCTTATCCTCATCATGGACCTCCGACACACGTCTGACATTAGGTCTGTCAGATGCCACTGGTAACTGTTATTTCCCATATCCTCAGTAACTCTAGTGCCTCATCCAGATATTTCCCTAATAGAGCACCCCAGATGCAACATCTATAATGGTTCTCGTATTTCCACTCAAACCATTATAAAAATATTGTACCTGTTGGTAGTCGGGATATCCATGTTGAGGGAACTTTCTCAACAATTCTCTAAACCTGTCCAATGCTTCATATAGTGGCCATGCATCTTGTTGCCTAAACCGAGTGATTTCACTTTTCAGTTGCAGTGTCTTACTCAGGGGAAAATACTTACCCAGAAACCGTTGACTTAGTTCAGCCCAATCTGCTGCGAATGGTGTCAAAGTAGATAACCATCTGTTAGCCTTATCGTGTAAAGAGAATACGAAAAGGCGACATCGAATGATATCCTGAGAAACGCCATTTATTTTTACTATGTTGCAAATTTCTAAAAGTGCGCTTGGATCGCGTTTGGACCTCAACGACTCTCTCCCCAAACTAGTTTTGCGACACCATTTAGATTAGCGAAGGTTTTAGTTCGAAATTATTTGCGTTAATTGGCTGGAAGTAATCCCTAACTGCCCTTCTCATGGGTCTCTCCTCAATGCAGTTGCATATCCATCCGGTGGGCGCTTCTCGTTACTTACATTGTTCACACTTTGTCCCTATCATTCCCATCTGCCATTGCTTTCGATCTTTTCCTTAATTTTTTTGTTATTTTTTCGATCTCTAGGTCAATGGGTATCGGTTCAACAGATCTAGATCATGTGATCATGCACTACCTGCACTCAACATAAATAATGTTAGAACCAAAACAAATAAATCAATCAAAAGATCAAAAAAAAAAAGAATAAAAGAAAAAAGAATGCTTCAATTAAGATTGAACTACTTATTACTATATCTATGTAGAATCTTTCAATCCCCGGAAACAATGCCAAAAACTTGATCGTGAAAATCTTTGCATTAAACTGGAAGTGTACAGTGTAGCTAGCACATAGCAGCGAGCAAGGTCGTATTCCTTAAAGATTGAATACGAAACACGTAGAAAGTCTGATAAATATCGTATTTCAATTTTATTAAAAGAGGTCAAAAATCAAGAAATTGTTATTTAAACTAATCCTAAGTTATAAAATAAAATATCTAAATTGTTAAAGACCGAACTCCACAAGTTTTCAACAAATACCAAAGCAACCCTAGACACATAATCTCAATCTGGTTCTTAATATTAATTCCAATTAGTGTTTCGTCAAAACCAGTGTCTGTGTATCTATGGGTTCAATTTCTAAATTAGTTGATTGCCCCTCCCGAAGTAAATAAACAGGTTTATTAATACCAATTGCTAACATCCTGCTCAACAATTAATATCAACTTGCAAAAGATCTTTGAATTGAGTTA
This sequence comes from Rehmannia glutinosa, assembly GCA_016081115.2. Lineage (NCBI taxonomy): Eukaryota > Viridiplantae > Streptophyta > Magnoliopsida > Lamiales > Orobanchaceae > Rehmannia > Rehmannia glutinosa. Next base: position 59,850,224 of record CM071927.1, on the reverse strand, counting down.
CTCCCCACAAATGATTATAAGCCTCCGACTCTATAACCATTAATGTTATGAACTCGTTTTTCATAAGTAAGAACTCATATCCCAAATTATGAACTAACAAATATGACATGCAAATTATTGATCAGATAATCTACACGAAACAAGCACTCGAATTCATAAATAGAATACAAAAACCAACTAAGAAAAATAATCAAATTATATTTAACATAAATCTACTGTTTTGATTATGCCCTAGGATCAAAAAGATTAGCCCATCATATTTGACAACAAATTCGTAGACAAACTTGAAATTAAATAGTTTGACATCGAACTAACAAATATGACATGCAAATGGTCGTGTGGCATTCACATAGTCCATTTCACATGCCTGTGTGGCTCTCACATGGTCCGGCCGTATGGCTTGTTTCTGTCCCCTGTTTCTTCCCAACTTCACACGGACATGTTTTCTTTTCACGGGTAGGTCACACGGCTGTGTGGTCCCACACGGTCCAGCCGTGTGACTGGTTGTAATCTGAATTTTCTCCTAGAGGCTTGATGAAAGTTGTAGCCCTTTCTCTTATCTTTCCATAGCCACTTGAATCACCTCAATATCAATTTTGTAAAGCGATTATGGCAAAATACTAAACCATGCCGAGTGTTGGAAAGCTGTTAGCGCGTTTGGGCGTTTTTGAAGGAAATTCCCTTTCGTTCGATCGTCCATGCTTCTCTCCTTCACATATTTGCTCGTACTTTAGATCTTGACCTATATGTTTGTACGTGATATCGTTTTATATCAAATTTAGCTCCATTTTCTGTAAGAAGTTACAAGAATACGCGATATCATGCCCAATAAAGGAAACCAACCAAAATACACTGAATATACATGAAAATGTATCAAATATATACCATTTTAAGCCTCTAAATGCACGGATATTTTACACATATCAACACGGCCGGGTCGTGTAATCCGTCTCTGAAATTCGTCCTTTGAAAAAGTCACACGAGTGTGTCAAATCAGATGGAAACCATTCGACATTCTTGTTTGGGCCGTCCTACTGATATCTTTCCATTTTAGGTTTGTTTCGTGTAAAAACAATTACAAGAATATGCAGTATAATGCCTAACAAATGAAACCAACTAAAATACACCAAATATACATGCAATTGTATCGAATATGTATTAATGGCTCAAAAGCTATTCTAGAAAACCATAGGCAAGTGCACCTATCATTTTATAGTATAGATTATGAGTACCGAGTGTCATTCCCACGAGGATTGTAAATACTAATAATTACCATCTTTTTGTTATTTAATATAACAATTTTAAGAGTTTTGTTTGTTAAAATGGAAAATGAAAAATAGAGAATTTAAAATATTTGCAATTTACAATAGATCAAATAAAAGTAGATTGTAGAATAAGAAATCAAGGGCTAGAAATGTGTTGAATGTAAATCCTCTATAATGTTTTTGTGATTTTAACAAGATAAAGATACAACCAAACACCCTTAAGCAAAAACCAACCTCTTTTAATAAAATCTCATGTTTAATGGACCGTAGAAATTCGATTTAAGTTAAACCCTCTATCGGCGTGAATAACTTCTAACCTCAAGTTGATTAAGCGAAATCTCTTTCTAGTTAAAACCCCAAGACAACATTATAACGATTTGTGAATTCCCATATTAGGTTTGACCCTAATCCGGAAGATTTATGTCGTCTATATCTAGGATTGCATGCAACTCCTTTCACTTATGTTGGTTCTATTTCATCATGAATCTCTCGATTTTCGGTGAAAAATAAACTTCAAATCAATATTGCGCATATACCAATTGAATAAACAAGCATATCATAAGTGAATCGCACAAAACATGAATATTTTATTAAAAACATACAAACCTTAATCACAAATCCATTCTAGAGTTCATTACATTCAAACACTAGAAATTTAGCTACTCATGGCTTTGATAAAAGAATATACTACACAAGAAGATTTGAATGAAATGAACATTGTGTACTTAGCTCTTATTCAAGACCAATACAACACTTTCTCCTTGGTTGATGATGTTGAGCTCAAGCCTTTTCCTCTAGTGCTCTTCAACTTCCAACTCTACCTCTCTTTTATCCTCTCAATGAATCTATGAATCTATCTATGAATGGATCAAGAATGTGAATGAATTAATGAATATCCCAACTCAAACTCTTGGCTTTTATAGGCACCATCTTTGTGAAAGAACACATCAATAATGTCATCTTTTGCTAAACAAATGCTCCACTTCCATAGTTGAGTTGTTTGAATCATTGTTGTCATATGATAATTGAGGGAATAATAGAGCTTGGTGCATCAAAATGAGGTGTAAAAGTTGCTCAAGGGTTGTCAAAAGCAAAAAGAAAAAGTCTCCATAATTTTCGCCAAAGAAAAACCGGTGCGGGACGAAAAGCACGCCCGTGCTTTCAAAGCACGACCAGGCGTGTTCGCGGATTTTCCCGAACACGGCCGTGCTTTAAAAGCACACCTTGCCCGTGTTTGACTAAAAATGCCCCAAAATGACGCGTTTAGCTTGGGATTTTGAGTGTTTTTGCATCCATAAACCCACAGGGTATGTTATGACATGAAACCATGACCCAAAATTCACCAAAAACAGACTCGAATCATCAATCTACACCAATAAAAGCACCTCGGAGTAATATGAACTATGTACAATCAAATATTTATGAAACTAACGATGAAATAACTCAAATCATACTCAAATATACACATATAACATGCATAAAAAGACCCTTATCAAACCACCTCCAACTTTGAACTTTGCTTGTCCTCAAGCAAAACATTAAATCAAAAAGAATGATTCAATAAATTACAACACACAAGGATTTTTTTTTCAACACATTGAACACAAGCAGTCAAGTTCTTAGCCTTCTCAACCTGAATTAACCATTCAGTAAAACACAGTTTTGTAAAGCGATTGGTATCAAGAAAAAAGATAATATCGTGAGACATTATTCAAACTTGAAATCATCACTCCACAAATATTGATAGTGATGAATAACTTCAATTCAATAATGTCATGAAAATACAAGAATTCAATGGATCATTGTAGTTAGCCTACTAGTCATATAACCAAGCTTCTTGAACTTTTATTGGAATGAGAATTCAAGGAATATACATTCTCCTTTTCGATTTTTTTTCTTTTTTTTTCGTAGGTCCTTTCGAGGTATTCTTCCACTAGGTTTATATTTTGAATTTCCGTTCAAACACTCCTAGGGTGGTTTCACATACTCATATTTGTTTTGCCGTTTACGTAAAAGACAAACATGGGGCTCATGAATGCTCCTAGTTACTAAGCAACAACAAATAGAGGAGTATAACCTCGATTGGATCCCCTTTTTTTTCTTTTTTTTTTCATAAGCTTGGTTTAACAACTAGTTAACCACCACTAAATCATGAATTCTCAAACGTTCATAACACTAAGCATTGTCGTAAATGCCTTAACAAATCAAGTATTATGGAGTTGGAAATCTCGCCAAAATTTAGCACACATCTACGTCAATCTATCCTAGACAATCAATTGCTTCACATTGAAAACATAAATTAAAAAGTTAATTTTGGTGTAATTGGGCTAAGTTATTGACTAGCAAACACTCAATTTGTAAAAAAAAAAATTACCTCTTGTCGACAAAAAATATAAAAACAAGCACACACAGACTCGTGGGAATGTAATTGTACCCACCTCCAACTTTAAAGATTCACATTGTCCTCAATGTGAAAGAAAGAGATGAACGAACACAAATAAAACACTTAAAAATCAACCACACTAGAAGAAAATAAAAGAGGTGGAAAAAGAAAAATACGACCTTACTAGAATAGTGAAATCGGTATTGAGCGACCATTGAGTTGTTTAGTACAAGATCTTCATCGGAATCTTCATACCTAATAAAGGATACACAACTCGAATACCGTGAAATCATCAAATATTTTTTTTTGAGATTTGTTTTTGAATTTTTTTTAATAAAAACACGGTCGTGCTTAAAAAACACGGCCGGGGCGTGTTCGGTACGAATTTTATCGGTCAAAAAAAAATTTTGTTTTTTGAAAAACACAGCCGTGCTTGAAAAACACGGCCGTGCTTGAAAAACACGATCGTGCTTGAAAAGCACGGCCTGGGCGTGTTCGGCACGAATTTTTCCTACAAAACCTTGGATTTTTTGAACACGGCCAGGGTGTGTTCGCGAATTGGGTGACGAACACGACCATTTTTTTTTTTTTAAATTTTTTAATCCCCAATCAATAAAAAAATTAAGAAAAAGAAAATGCACACAAAATGCCGGGTTGCCTCCCGGTTAGCTCTTCTTTAACGTCGTATAGCTGGACCATTTTGCCTTTATTTAAACATTAGTCGGGCGGAGCTTTGAACTTATGAATATCCTTAACATCGCCACCTAAGTCAAATTTCGAACAATTTACCTTGACGGTCCCATTTTTTACGCACGACATCTTTAAATATGAATTTTTTCGTGGGCACTTCTACTGTTTTGAACATCACATGCTTTCAAGGGTTTATTAGATGGTGTATCAAGCAAAGGATCATTTTTTCCAATCAAGTTCATATGAAAACAAGTATCATCTGTGTGATTTTTCAAGGGAATTTTAAAGATAACTTGTTCACTCCCTACTCTCAAAATAAGTTTTCCATCATGCACATCAATGAGAGATTTTGCAGTAGCCAAAAAGGGACGTCCTAGAATTAAGGGACTTCTATATTATCATGCATTTCAAGAATAACGAAATCGACTGGAAACACGAATTTATCAATCTTCACTAACACATCATGAATAATACCTCTAGGATGTTTAATCGATTTATTGGCTAATTGAATGTCCATCCTAATATGTTTAAGTTCACTTAATCCAGCATGCTTGAATGTTTCATAAGACATCACGTTAATACTAGCTCCCAAGTCGGCTAGTGCCTTATCAACAGTTCCTGGATCATTAAATTTTTGTGGTAGTTCATTGGAAGGACATTTATCATTCAATTGCACATTTGATAATTTGTTAAGCTTATTTTCACTAGGAATGATGTCATTAAGATCCTTAACATGCTTTGAAGGAGGGTCAACAAATGGAATATAGGCATGTAATTGCTTGAAAGAATAAAGTACTTACCAAATTTGTCCTCCCTTCTATCTTCTTGATTAGACTACGGTAAGGGATCTTGGGCTTGTGATACGCAACCTCCTTTTTCATGAGCTTTTCTTTGGGCATGTCATCCTCCACGTATTTCGCATGGCGACATTGGCATAATCATGCTCATGTGGAAAAGCGATGGTGATTGCCTTTACGTCTTCCTTGGGTTTGGCTCGATTACCCGGCAAACTACCTTGTGGCCTTTCGGAAATCATCTTTGTATTATGGCCTATTTGGTTTTCAGTTATGGATAGATGCCTCTTGATTTCTCAAGGATGTTTCCACCACGGAATCGGGTATCTGTTGATTGCACAAACTTTGTTATAAGATCTTCCAAGTTAGGCTTACCTTGACTTGGCTGAAATCCAGGAGACGTGTGTAGATCAGGATTGGGATTAGGTCGTGGTTGGACTTGGTTTCCCCAACCAAAATTAGGATATTGTCGCCACCCAGGATTGTATGTGTTCTTTGTAAGGATTACTTGGGTAATTTCGCCTTGATTCCCAGCGTAATTGCTTTGTTCGGCGTGAGGTATTGTGTGTGGGCGATCCCGATGATTATGCAATCCTCCGCAAGTTTCACAAAATAAAACATGAAGTGGTGGTGGTTTAGGAGTCGTATTAGTACTTTCCTAGATGACGTGCCGTCCATGGATGGTTTGGTGTAGTCGTACATAGTTCTTTGTTCATCGTCTACCATGGTGAAATCTTTGCTTTCGTTAATATCTTCTTCGTGGTCCGTATTAGTACTTTCCTCTGTGTTGCTACCGGTTGTATCACGCTTCAAGATTCAACGTCGAGTAGGCATGCACTGCGGTAAATAAAGAGGATAAGTATAACTCAAGACTTACAAAGATGGATAAAAAAGAAAGATGGTGAAAAAGAATAAAAATAAAAATGATTAAATTAACAAAAATAGAGCGTTCTTAATATTACAATCCCCGGCAACAACGCCAAAAACTTGATGGCTCAAAAGCTATTCTAGAAAATCATATGCAAGTGCACCTATCGTTTTATAGTATAGATTATTGAGTAACGAGTGTCATTCCCACGAGGATTTTAAATACTAATAATTACCGTCTTTTTGTTATTTAATCTAACAATTTTCAGAGTTTTGTTTGTTAAAATGGAAAATGAAAAATAGAGAATTTAAAATAATTGCAATTACAATAGATCAAATAAAAGTAGATTGTAGAATAAGAAATCAAGGGCTAGAAATGTGTTCGAATGTAAATCCCTCTAGAATATTTTTGTGATTTTAACAAGATAAAGATACAACCAAAAACCCTTAAGCAAAAACCAACCTCTTTTAATAAAATCTCATGTTTAATGGACCGTAGAAATTCGATTTAAGTTAAACCCTCTATCGGAGCGAATTACTTCTAACCTCAAGTTGATTAACTGAAATCTCTTTCTAGTTAAAACCCCAAGACAAACATTATAACGATTTGTGAATTCCCATATTAGGTTTGACCCTAATCCGGAAGATTTATGTCGTCTATATCTAAGATTGCATGCAACTCCTTTCACTTATGTTGGTTCTATTTCACCATGAATCTCTCGATTTCCCGGTGAAAAATAAACTTCAAATCAATATTGCGCATATACCAATTCGAATAAACAAGCATATCATAAGTGAATCGCACAAAACATGAAAATTTTATTAAAAACATACAAACCTTAATCACAAATCCATTCTAGAGTTGATTACATTCAAACACTAGAAATTTAGCTACTCATGGCTTTGATAAAATAATATACTACACAAGAAGATTTGAATGAAATGAACATTGTGTACTTAGCTCTCATTCAAGACCAATACAAGACTTCCTCCTTGGTTGATGATGTTGAGCTCCAAGCCTTTTCCTCTAGTGCTCTTCAACTTCCAACTCTACCTCTCTTTTATCCTCTCAATGAATCTATGAATCTATCTATGAATGGATCAAGAATGTGAATGAATTAATGAATATCCCAACTCAAACTCTTGGCTTTTATAGGCACCATCTTTGTGAAAGAACACATCAATAATGTCATCTTTTGCTAAACAAATGCTCCACTTCCATAGTTGAGTTGTTTGAATCATTGTTGTCATATGATAATTGAGGGAATAATAGAGCTTGGTGCATCAAAATGAGGTGTAAAGGTTGCTCAAGGGTTGTCCAAAAGCAAAAAGGAAAAGTCTCCATAATTTCCGCCAAAGAAAAACCCAGTTTGGAGGAAAAGCACGCCCGTGCTTTAAAAGCACGGCCAGGCCGTGTTCGCGGATTTTCCCGAACACGGCCGTGCTTCAAAAGCATGGCCTGGCCGTGTTTGGTACGTCTTGGCCGCAAATTTGCTCGGTTTTGGCTCCTCAAAAGCACGGTCGTGCTTTAAAAGCACACCCTGCCCGTGTTTGACTGAAAAGCCCCCGAAATGTCGCGTTTAGCTTGGGATTTCGAGTGTTTTTGCATCCATAAACCCTGGGGTATGTTATGACATGAAACCATGGCCCAAAATTCACCAAAACGACTCGAATCATCAGTCTACACCAATAAAAACACCTCGGAGTAATATGAACTATGTACAATCAAATATTTATGAAACTAATGATGAAATAACTCAAATCATACTCAAATATACACATAAAACATGCATAAAAAGACCCTTATCATGTATCAAAATAATCCCCTTAATGCACGTATATTTTACACATATCAGGAATGTTGGGAAATTTATTGTTTAGATTTTGATGAATGCCATGTAAAACTTAGATTAGAATGTTTGCACCCCATTTTCCTTGTAATTCTAACTGTAATAGATAGGGTTGAATGAGCTGAGTCAAGTCAGCTATGCCTGGAAATACAAGAGGTCAACTGAAGAAGTGAAGTGAAGACTCTGCTGAGGAACAACTGAGTATGGCCAAGATAGAAGATCAAGGACTCGATCAAGACGAATGGTGAGGTTATTTGTGTGAAGAGTCGATTAAGCCAACTCAAGAAGCCAAGTCACAAGGTGAAGTGACGGATGAGTCTCTCAATGATTGGAGCGGACTCAAGTCACACAGGGAAAAAGCGGTGCAAAGAGGAGTTAAGCGAAAAGAATCTATTGCACAAAAGTCAAGGACATTACTTAAATAAGTAATACACCCATCTTTGCCAGGCCTTAAAGTGCTCGATCTCGAAGCGTGCAAAAGGAATAAACCAATGGGAAGCACCGCACCTCGTGTCAGAACCTGAAAAGCTGAACATTCATTAATACGAGGAAAGGTCTACATCTCAAGATTGAAGACCAAGAAAAGACAAGCCAACGAACACAAGTGTCTTTTAAAAATCAGCCTATCTCTTCAACGGGCAGATTTTTGAAAGTTCACTATAAAAAGCCGAGGAAATTCATTGAGAAAAGTTAACCTTGATTACCTGAACCATGAACGAGCAAGCAATATTCAAACTGTAACCTGCGAAATATTCTCAAGATATTCAAGCTAAATCCTCAAGCCTGAAACTCGAAGAACATCAATCCAACACAAAGCTGTGAATGAAAGATAACTTCAAACTGTTGAAGAGGAAACTTTTGAAGAATCAAAAGGGGTCCACTTTCCTAGGAGGATTGTAGGAAGGTTCAAGGTCGAACCAGTCTTAAGTTATTGGAGGCTTCGTGATCAAATCCAAGAAGCTTGAGAAAGTGGTGAAGTAGCAAAGCGGTGCCCCTGTGAAGAAAGGCCGAGTCGGACGGGAAGCGATTGTGTTACCAAGGCATCTCAGCTGCGTCCAAGAAGCAAGTCGATTGTGTGATCAAAACTTGTCTCTGGACCGATAACCACTTTGTGAATTGATCATTACTTAGTGGATTTCCTCCGGGAGTTGGAGAAGAGAGGAGTAGAAGAATTACCCCATCTTGAACCTCTATAAAAATTACTTGTGTCATTTACATTTCGACATATTTACATTTCTGCACAATCATCTTATATCTGCTGATAATTTGCCAATCCAACTGATAAATAACTAAGTGCTAAAATCAAGTGTTAAAACAAAGTTAAATCAAATTCAAGGGTGTTAAGTCTTCCATTGAAAAACTCATCATAGCCAAGTTAAGGTTTAGACTAAACAGTGAGTTATTCTATCAACGGCTCTATCAGTCATTTGAGTGGCTAACTCTATTTGATTAACTAACTTATTTGTCCCTCAAGGACTTAGTTGTGTATTAACTCTGTAATATTTTCAAAGGACTAAAATCGAAAAGTTGGTAAGGTTTATTCAACCCCCCCTTCTAAACCTTACTTACACCCCTTGAGACCTACAAGTGGTATCAGAGCGGTTGATTCATTGAGTCTTCCGCACTGGTTACTGAACTAGATCTCTATCTTTTCTAAAACATTATTAACACTTGCATCTCAAAAATCTTTCATTCTTAGCAAAAGTTATTATCATATAAGCAAATCCGACACGCATTCCTATGTTCACTATTGAGGAGTTTGATGACTGGAAAATTCGTATGCAGGCTCATCTATCTGCTTTACATGATGAAATATGGTTAGTGATAGAGGATGGGCCCTTTGCAAATCTTGAAAGTGAACACAACCATAAGAAGAAGCATTGCATGACTAAAGGAGAAGAAGTTGTTGCTGGAGCAAGACCAGCCATGGTTGAGAAACCAAGGACTAAGTGGACAAACGAGGACAGAAAAAGATACAACTTTGACAATGTAGCCAATGACATACTTTACAAAACCTTGGACAAAGCAATGTTCAATAAAGTCAAATCTTGACAAACCGCAAAACAAATCCTAGATAAATAACTTTAATTTGTGAAGGATCGAGCAAATTAAAGAAAAAAAATAATCTGTTCTTTGTCTGAAATTTGAAAACTTTAAAATGCTTGCAGTGAAACCTTGGATCATTTGGATGCTAGATTCTTTGAAATCACAAATGAGCTATCAAACAGGGAAAGAATATACACAAAAGTAAATGTGTATGAAGATTTTGAGAAGCCTCCCAGCTGAATGGGAAATGAAGGTCATGGCCCTGAGACATTCAATGAACCTCACAACAACATCCAATCATGAGCTATTCTCAGACCTCAAAGCCTTATGAGTTTGAGCTGAGAAGAAAAGATCAAGAGGAGATAGTTGTACCCAAAACAGCTGCACTTATAGTCAAGGATGGAAAGAGAGTTGAAGTCAAGGAAGCCATAGACCAGGAGGAGATTGCCCTGATGGTTAAAAGATTCAACACGTTCTTCAATAAGAACTATAAAAGAAACAAGGGTAAATCTTCCAGGAGACATTCAGCTCCCTCCAAGTCAAAGGAAGACAGGCCTCCCAAGAGAACTGACATCAAAGAGTTGAGTATCAGAAAGCTGATATCCCAAGAATGGAAAGAGCTGATCAAAGAGCTAAGAACCTATGTTGGAATTGCAGACAACCAGGACACTTTGTTGTTGACTGTCCCTATCCAATAGTCAACAAGTACAGAAATGAAGAAGATAGAAAAGTCTTTAGAGAAAGAAGACAGGAGAAGAAGAAACCCATGTTGGCTGCTGAGACTACTGAGACAACTAAGTCTAAAGAAGCAGCAGACTGAGAGAGTAGTGAAGCTGACTACTCAAGTGATTCTGAAAAAGAAGCAATGATCTGTCTAATGGCTAAAGAACAAGATCAACCAAAAAAAGAATATGAGGTACACTCTAACTCATCTCATTCAAATTCTAGTGATAGTGATTGTGATACACACACTTCATCACCCACTGATCTTTATGATTAATTAGGCAAAATGATGAAAGACTTTGAGCACATTAAATCCTCGCACACACTATTAAATGAGGAAAACAACCAGCTCAAAAGCCAAAACTCACGGCTGAGAAAGGAGCTGAGTACTCTAAGTCACATAGCTGATGAGAACAAGGAGCTGAAGGCTGAAAATGTTAAACTAATAGCAGAGATAGCTGCTATAGAAAAGAGGGAAAAGATCTTAAAAATGTGATTGCCTCATTTACAAAGGCATCTAAATCATGGATGACCTTATTATGAGCCAAAAAGAATGTGGAGATAAGACAGACATAGGATTCAATTCCTTTTTGCATAGTCAAACTCCCAGAGTGATTTTGGAAAAAGGATCTTCAAGTAATGAAGCATCTCAAAAATCCAAAACACCAAATGTTCCACCCACATTCATTCCAAAGCACAACCACAAACAAACTGGCCTTGGATATAAAGGAAAAGGAAAACATCCAGTTGAGTATGCTGAGAGGACAGCTCAGAAGAAATTCAGCAAAGTTCCTCAGCAAACTCCAAATAGGAAGTACTCTGTGAAGAATAAACAGAGCTACCAAAAACCCCAGAAGTTTTATCAGAAAAACACATATGATGGGAATGGTAGAAATTACCCAAGCCAAGCTGATTGGAATAATGTGAAAAATCAGAAAAGACCAATGGAATACAAGCCTAGATGGCAAAAACCTAGACCTCAGCAAAGGTCATTCCAAAGGCAAAAGAGCAATCATCAGCACACATATGCACCTAGGCACTACACTCAAAAATATCACAACTACCCAAAGAAGGCAATTGCTAAAACACACACACAGGCATACAGAAAAAAGAGACAGTTGTATGAACCTAAAGCCCCCAAGCAATTTGCCAAAGTGAATTATGATTATGGCACAGATAGATGACAACCTCTTAGAGTCAAATCATTTGTCTATAGGTTGGTTGGATCATCTTATAGCACTAACCCCTCAGGACCCAGGCAAGTATGGGTACCTAAAAACTAATTTCCTTGATTGCAGGTTCAAGGAACAGCTGAGTGCCAAGGAAAATCTGTCAAGATTCAAGGAGGTTAGAGGCGCAAAAGTCATATTTGGAGGAAATGAAGCTCCAGGGGAAATAAAAGGCACTGGATCCATCAAGAAGAATGGATTAGAGATCACAAATGTTGCTTATGTTGAGGGACTCAACTTTAACTTGCTCAGCATAAGTCAACTTTGTGACAAAGGCTACAATGTTGGATTCAATATGGGAGTGTGCCAGATTAAAGATACTGAATCAAATGAAATAGTGCTGCAAGGATCAAGACAGAAGAATATGTATGTGGTAGACTGGTCTACTCCCACACCAAGCACCTGTCTGTTAGCAAAGAGCACAGCCGAATCAAGTTGGCTATGGCATAAGAAGCTGAGTCATTTGAACTTCAAGACAATCAACAAGCTTGCAAGGAGTCATCTTGTGGAAGGATTGCCAGACTCAGTGTACAAGAAGGAAAGTGTATGTGATGCATGCCAGATGGGAAAGCAGATCAAATCGTCATTCAAGGAGAAGCCTAGTCCTTATTCAACAAGGATATTACATATGTTGCATATGGACGTATTTGGTCCAGTTGAACCAGCCAGCATAAGTGGGAAAAAATACACCTTAGTGGTGCTAGATGACTACTCAAGATATACATGGACAATCTTCATGTGCAAAAAGAAGGAAACTTTGCAGAAACTACCTCAGCTGATGAAAAGAGTTCAAAATGAAAAGAGCCAAACCATTATAAAGATAAGGCCTGATAGAGGAACTGAGTTTGTCAATGGGATAATAACTTAGTATTGTGTTGAAAATAGTATTGCTCATGAGTTATCTCTGACAAGAACTCCCAATGAGAATGGAGTAGCTAAAAGAAGGAACATAACTCTCAAGGAAGCTGCAAGGACCATGTTAGCTGAAGATGGATTACCTAAGTGATTTTGGGCTGAAGCCATCAACACTGCATACTATACGCAAAATAGATGCATGATAAATAGACAGCTAACAAAGACTCCCTATGAAATATAGACAGGGAGAAAGCCAAATGTTGGGTACTTCAGAATATTTGGATGTAAATGCTTCATCCACAACAATGGCAAGGAAAATCTAAAGGGTTTTGATGCTAAAGCTGATGAAGGTATCTTTTTGGGATACTCAGCTGAAAGCAAAGTCTATAGAGTGCTGAACAAGAGGACTATGGTCACGGAAGAGTCTATTCATGTGGTTTTTGATGAACCCAATGTGAATGGAGAAGACATTGAAGAGTTAGCTGATAAGCTGAATCAGCGAACTATGAAGAAGAGTCCTTATGTTGAAGCTGAAGCAAGAGTAATCAACCAAGATGAAGATGAGATATTTGAATCTCAAAGCATTTGGAAAATCTGCAATTTGAATGATAATGAGAGAGTGCTCAAGACAACACAGTGCGAGGCAATTTGAACCAGTGATTTGCTTCAACTTTGATGTGAGATGGGTGAGAGACCATCCACCAAGACACAAAGTATGGGAATTGTTGCAGAGACCAACCCATCAGAATGTTATTGGCACAAAATGGGTTTTCAGAAACAAGATGAATGAGGAAGGATCTGTGGTAAGAAACAAAGCAAGATTGGTATCCAAAGGGTATTGCCAAGAAGAGGGAATAGATTTTGATGAAACATTTGCTCCTGTTGCAAGACTAGAAGCAACAAGAATGTTTCTTGCCTATGCTGCACACAAGAACTTTAGTGTATATCAAATGGATGTGAAAAGTGCATTTTTAAATGGGTACATTAGAAGAAGAAGTCTATGTTGAGCAACCTCCAGGCTTTGAGCAGAATCTTGGAGATAAGGTATACAAGCTCAAGCATTATATGGATTGAAACAGGCACCAAGAGCATGGTATGATACATTATCTCAATTTCTAACTGATAATGGATTTACCAAAGGCAGAGTGGACAAAACACTCTTTACAATCCAAGATGGAGAGAGTATACTACTAGGCCAAATATATGTGGATGATATCATTTTTGGATCCACAAATAAAGAGATGTGTGATAAGTTCTCAAACCTCATGCAAGGCAAATTTGAAATGAGCATGATGGGAGAGCTGACTTTCTTCCTAGGACTTCAAGTTAAGCAATTGAAGGATGGAACCTTCATAAGTCAAACAAAGTACACTAGAGATTTAATGAAGAAATTTGGTATGGAAGAAAAGTCTTCTATAAAAATACCAATGAACACATCAGTCAAGATGGACATGGATGCAGATGATAAGGCTGTAGATCAAACAAGATATGGAGCACTCATTGGATCTCTGCTCTACCTAACAGCCAGCAGGCCAGACATCACCTTTGCAGTAGGTGTATGTGCAAGATTTCAATCTGCACCAAAGGAGAGTCACATGACTGCAGCTAAGAGAATCCTAAGATATTTGAAAGGATGCCAGGAAGTTGGCTTATGGTATCCAAAGGGAGGTGGATTCAAGCTTATTGGTTACTCAGACTCAGATTATGCTGGATGTAGAGTTGATAGGAAGAGTACTTCAGGTGCATGTCAAATGCTCGGAAACAGATTGATTTCGTGGTTTAGCAAGAAGCAAAACTCAATAGCCACATCCACAGCTGAAGCAGAGTACATAGCTACGGGCAGCTGTTGGTGTCCAAGTGTTATGGATGAGACAGCAGCTGAGAGATTATGAAATTGAAGAAAAAGAGATTCCAATTATGTGTGATAACACAAGTGCTATTTCAATCACTCAGAATCCTGTGTTGCATTCAAGAACAAAGCACATTGATGTCAGATATCATTTCATAAGGGATCATGTTGAAAAGAAAGACATCATTGTGGAATATATATCAACTAATAAACAGTTAGCTGACATTTTCACCAAGACCTTATGTGAATCAAGATTTGAAGAGCTTAAGCATGAGCGAGCGTTAATTGAGCTGAGTTGGTACTCAGAAGACTCAATCAGAAGAGATGGAAGATGAAAAAGGTGAGAATCAACAAGTTTTTCACATCAGCCAAGTGAAACAGCTACATCGGAAGGTCAACTGTATCGAGTTAGCTGACAGCTGAGTCGCTCAATGAGAAGAGAGAAGAAGAGTTAAGTCATTTGTGAAATAAGCTAAGTCATTTATGAGCTAAGTGACAAAAACGCAGTCATTTTTAATGAGCGGGAATGTTTTTAAGGATAACGTCAGCGTAATAATGACGGGTACAGTCAAAAGCTGCACATTAAGCATATGATTGGATATAAATGCTTCCGCATTAAATGCGAGGAATTAAATGCGGTTTGAAGTGCTAAATCTGAGCTGTTGATCTTGGTTAAATTTCAAAAATCAAAAACACGTCCTTTCATAACCATTATATACTCATTTTTTAGTTTTCTCTCTCTCACACTCAAAACTGTTCATCTTCAAAGCAGAAGCAAGCAAGTTCTTTTCTCTCGAAAACCCTACGAGTTCACAAGCAAGTTTATCAAGATTTAATCAGTAGAAATTTCTAAAAATGGCACCAAAGTTTAACTTCGTCAAGTTATCAAAGCCAATCCACTCTGGATCGACTGTGGATTTTGAAGGAATGGTGAAGCAGGGTTCTGATGAAACTCTAGTAAAGAAGATTGCTGATATGCTACAAAAGTCCGGTCTCAGGCCTATTCTTACTTTGGAGTACTCGCACACCTACCTTGAAGAGGTGGCACAGTTCTATGTAAATACTGAGGTGTAGGACGAAGGATCAAGTCCTCTGTCCACCGCAAGGACATCATGATTACTGCTAAGGACCTTTGGAGCACTGTTTGCTGCCGTCTGAGGGCATGACGGAATTAAACGAAGCTGATGTTAACTTGGCTGATGCATTGAAAGAAGTAGCCAAACCGGAGTGTGTTGCAAAGGTAGTCCACACAGCTGGGAAGAAATTGCCGAAGGACGACTATCACAAGCTGATGGATGTCGTTGCAAAGTGTGTAGACATGGAGTTTGGCAGTTTCAATCAGCTGTCAAAGACCAAGCTGATCGTCGTGGTTGTGATCATGCAGGGTAAGAAAGTCAACTGGGCCGAGTTTGTGTACAGCAGACTCTGCCAGAATGTTGGAAACTAATCGTACAAGGAAGATGGATCCTCTGGAGGATCACTCGGCTATGGCCTGGTAATTGGCCATCTGATGGAAGTGAAGGGCATTCCCCTTCTACATGGAAAGCACTTCCATGTAAACAAAAAGATGTTCAGGGCTAATCTTTCAGGAGCCCAGAAGAGAGCCCATGCGAAGAGGGCGGATACAAGTGACGGAGAATCAGCTGAACCCGAGGACACAACTGTTACCTCCCCTCCTAAGAAGAAAGTTGCACAGAAGAAGGCTGCCCCTGCAGCAAAGAAACAGGATGCACACCTGCCCTGCGGCCGTAAGTCACTGTCCGAGCGGCCGTGTCTCCTACCCTGCCAGTAGAATTTAGGAAGGAAGTCTAAATACCTTCTCGACCATAAGGAAGAAAGAGGATGTCAAGCCCAGGAAGGCAGCTCCATCCAAGAAAGATGCCCCGACCCCCGCCGCCAGAGAATCAGAAGAAGAAAAAGAACCAGAAATTCCTCTGGTTAAAACCAAAAGAAGAAGGATCTCCAAGCTTTCTGAGCTTGAAAAGACGATTAGTCCGCTATTCAATTTGGAGAAAACTTCGAGGCTAGCGACATTGAGGAAGTGCAATCTCCTGAAATAGTTGATGAAATAGCCAAGTCTGCTGAAGGTGATCAGCAGAGGCCCCAAGAAGACCCAGCTGAGGAGAGGACAGCTGAGGAAAAAGAAGGAGCTGAGACAACTGAATCTTCACCTGAGAAAGTTGTCTCTCTCGCTACGGACGGATCTTCTTGAAGGTGAAGAAGCGTGAGAACATCTTGCGTTCCATCCCAGAAAATGAAGGACAAGAAGAAGATGACGATGATGATGTCATCATGTATTCTCCTATATACCCGACATTCAGCGTCGTCTACGTGAATGGAGGTCGTGGAAGCTAAGTCACTTGAGGGAGCAGTTTGAACGCCCTGAGTTCATAGAAGAAGAGGAGGAGTTGTTCAAATTTCTCGGCATCACCAAAGTCGTTCATGCCCTTGATGAAGGTAACTGCTTGAATATCTTACAAATCTTCAAGGAGAATGAACAAGCCAAAGTAGCCGAGGAAGCAAAAGCTCGCGAAAAAGCCAGTATATGTCCTCTTACTGGAACTTTAGAACAAACTCACCCTCACCTAGATGTGCTCTCGGAAAGTGATGAAGATATGGATCCCATTGCTGCTAAAGAGAAGTCAGATATGCAGCAAGCTGTGAAGGAATCCAAAATGTTGCATGACCAACAAATGTTCGAAGGACCAGGAGAGTCCTCACAATATCTCCCCGGAGACAGATCCATTGGGAGTAGTGCGTGATTGCCACAACCATAGCTGCAGCTACGTCCCCGATTGTTTTGAAAGATGGGTCAAGGGACATGGCGATGAGACTGGGAAACTGGGCACCCAAGTTGAGCCAACCCCCTCGAAGGTGTTTCACCACCTACCCCCACGGCTGAGCACTCAACGAAAGCAGCCGGGAGTCTGGAGAAGAGTGACCCCATAATCAGTCACTCGGTGGTGCCACCGGAGGGGGAAACTCACTCCACTGTAGTAAGGTCGGAGGATCTGCGAGATGACTCCACAATGAAGAAAGGAGGCAAAGTGGAAAAAGATAAAGAACCACAACAGATGATATTGTGAAGTTTCGGACGTTGAGTCCGTCCCGGTGAGGTGTCAACTTCT
This sequence comes from Rehmannia glutinosa, assembly GCA_016081115.2. Lineage (NCBI taxonomy): Eukaryota > Viridiplantae > Streptophyta > Magnoliopsida > Lamiales > Orobanchaceae > Rehmannia > Rehmannia glutinosa. The sequence continues at coordinate 59,832,545 of CM071927.1, read as the reverse complement.
TTGCGGCCGAGGACACCGCTATTGAAGTCGAGGCACGAGGTTGGAAAGGCCCCGGGAGTTAACACTGCGGGCAATGAAAGTGCAATCCAAGGGGTTGAGACTCTATGGAGGCAGCTCTTGAAGACCCTAAGGCAGTGCGATTGTCGAAGGGAATGTAGAAGGCCTCATTGTAGTTGAGACTCGGCTTTTGGAGGTGTTGAAGGCCCAAGGAAGTTGAGACCTCCTAGGTAAAACTCAAGAAGTTGAGAACATCCCTCCTATCAACATTGTTGAATCGAAAAGGAGATTAGTGCTCTTCATGACTCCCAGGATAATCGACATATCCTTTCTCGGGATTCGAAGACGGTGAGTCCACACCTTTTGCACATCAAAAGGACCCGGTGAGATGTTCTCCATGACGAGTTAGTCGAGGTTTCAATCTTTGCTCGTCAAAAATTTAACTTTGATGATGAACCAAGCCCCATGTTTCATCATCTTCCGATGACTTGACGTTGCGGTCGAGCAGGGTAATTCATTTAGAAAAATCTACTAAGGCCGAAGAAGTGTTAAGGCAGTGAGGCTCGATCCACCGCCATCCTACTCAACAAGGCCCGGTGGAACCGAAGTTATCTCGTAGGCTCCCACAGTGCAGCGATCTTGACTCCACCAGGATCATCAAAGGCACAAATTGCAATTGAAATCCCTTATGTGCGAGATGATACTTTTGAACAATTATTTCCTTTTTCACTTTAGTTGCCAGAGCTAGAGGAGGAGACATCTAAAGAGCAGCGAAAATACACAGTTCGAGATGATCCAGTCATCCCTACCGACTCTATTGTACCAGCAGCCTTTAATTTCGATGCTGAATGGCCACCAGCTGAATCCGATATGACAGATGAGATCCGTGAAATCTTCAAGAAAATCTGTGGAGAGATTGAGAAGATGGAACGGCACCAGACCTCATTAGATCTGCGTCTAGACAATAGAGATGCCAACCTCACAGCAGACTTAAGAGGAATTGTGGTACGGATCAGGGAGTGGTGTCAGCAGCAGAGTGCAATGCGATACGAACAAGTTAGATATTTCAAGGCATTGTACAACAAGATCTTTGGTTTGGAGTCTTGACAATCGATATGAAGCGAGAGGATGCGAGGCCTATATGGAGAGATTGCATGCCTCCCATACAGCGAAATGGAGTTCTGGCGTGAATTTTATCGAAAAGAAATTATGCGTGTTGAGGAGAACATGAATACGAAATTCAGCCTTCTCATGGCTGAAATGAAATGGGTGGCAGCTGAATCGAAAGCCACTCGCTCAGAATTTCGAACAGCACATGCCGCAGCAGACTCCAAGCAGAACTCAGCTCTCAGCTGACTGGATTTCATGCTTGCAGGAATGTTCCCTGGGGTTCCTCTCTCCTATGATGATGCCAAAAAGGGGGAAGAGGAGTACCTAAGGAAATTGAAAGAGGAAACAGCTGGTGAGAAAGCAGTTGTTGAAAAGAAGAAGGGAAAAGAAGTTGAGGGGGAAAGGTCAAAGGATTTGACCCTGATGATTGCTGAAACCCCTCATCAAGGTCATGTCACAGCCTCAATAATCAGCAAACTTCCAGTGACTCTGCCGATCCAACACTCTGTTGTACCCATGTCCGAGAAGAGAAAAATTGTAGAAGCGGGGATGAAGGAGATTGAAAGAAAGACGGATGCCCGTGTTCAAGAAGTGTTGAAACAATTTGGTAGCATTCCGGCAGGGAAGGATCAAGATGCCATTCCAGGTGATGGAGGCGAGCAAGATCGGTTGAAGAATTTAAAACTCTCGAATCCGAAGGTTATTTCAAGAATATGTCGCATTACCCCAAGCCTGGGATGCATCTTGGGAGAAGGGTCTTAAGTTGTGCGAGGAAGGCGATGGCGGCGAGACTACCAGCGAGCCCCATTGGTGGTAAGCGAGAAGACTCTGACAAATATACACCCAGAGGAGGAGGAAGAAGTGGTGGAGGAAGAGGTTTTCAACCTAGACCTCTACCCAAAAATATTGAATATATAGATCCGGCAAGAAGGGAAGGATCTCTTTTTGCCGGGTACGATGAAGTAGCGAATCCGGAAGTTGCAAGAAAGATTGTTGATTATGTGAAAAGAATAGAAGAGGAAAGCAGAGAAGACAAGATCATTTGTGGCAAAGAGAGGCAAAAAGGAAGGAAAAAGATGATCTTTGCGAAGAGAGCTTATGAAAAGAAGAAAGCGGTGAAGATGAAAGAAAAAGAAAGAGAGAGCGATGATGTGAGTTGAAGAGGAAAGAAGGAGGCGAAAGCGATGAAGTGTTCTTTGCTAACCCTTCGTGTATTTTACTCGTGTAAATACATTCATGTGTAAGTCATCTGTACATTCAATAAAGTGTGTATGTATTTTCTCTCTTTGTATCTTAGCATAGATTCTTGTAAATTGCTTAGATATGATTATGCTCTGATACACTTTGTAAACAGTTGTGTAAAGGACAAGAATGCTATGATCAATAAAATGATTGATTTAACGCATACATTCTTTGTTTCTGCATTACCTGTATGTATATGTGTTGTTTACATTTTGTTTAATGTTTTTAAGTTTTGGCATCATCAAAAAGGGGGAAATTGTTGGGAAATTTATTGTTTAGATTTTGATGAATGCCATGTAAAACGTAGATTAGAATGTCGGCACCCCATTTTCCTTGTAATTCTAATTGTAATAGATAGGGCTGAATAAGCTGAGTCAAGTCAGCTATGCCTGAAAATACAAGAGGTCAACTGAAGAAGTGAAGTGAAGACTCGGCTGAGGAACAGCTGAGTATGGCCAAGATAGAAGATCAACGACTCGACTGAAGGCGTAACAGCTGAGGGTCAGCAGTGTGAAGAGTCAGTTAAGTCAACTCAAGAAGCCAAGTCACAAGCTGAAGTGACGGATGAGTCTCTCAATGATTGGAGCGGACTTAAGTCACCCGGGAAAATGACGGTGCAAAGAGGAGTTAATCGAAAAAGAAGAATCACATTTGCCTGAAGTCAAGGACATTACTTAAATAAGTAATACACCCATCTTTGCCAGGTCTTAAAGTGCTCAGTCTCAGAAGCATGCAAAAGGAATAAACCAATGGGAAGCACTGCACCTCGTGTCAGAACCTGAAACGCTGAACATTCATTTAATATGAGGAAAGGTCTACATCTCAAGATTGAAGACCAAGAAAAGACAAGCCAACGAACACAAGTGTCTTTTGAAAATCAGCCTATCTCTTCAACGGGCAGATTTTTGAAAGTTCACTATAAAAGGCTGAGGAAAATCATTGAGAAAAGGTAACCTTGATTACCTGAACCACGAACGAGCAAGCAATATTCAAACTGTAACCTGCGAAATATTCGTTAAGATATTCAAGCTAAATCCTCAAGTCTGAAACTCGAAGAACATCAATCCAACACATAGCTGTGAAGGAAAGATAACTTCAAACTATTGAGGAGGAAACTTTTGAAGAATCAAAAGGGGTCCACTTTCCAAGGAGGATTGTAGGAAGGTTCAAGGTCTAACCAGTCTCAAGTTATTGGAGGGCTTCGTGATCAAATCCAAGAAGCTTGAGAAAGTGAGTTGAAGTAGCAAGGCAGTTGCCCTGTGAAGAAGCTGAGTCGGACGAGAAGCCAGCTGTGTGGCCAAGGTATCTCCAGACTGAGTCTAAGGAGCAAGTCAGTTGTGTGATCAAGACTTGTCTCTAGACTTATAACCATTTTGTGAATTGATCATTACTTAGTGGATTCCTCCAGGAGTTAGAGAAGAGAGGAGTAGAAGAATTACCCCATCTTCGTACCTCTATAAAAATTACTTGTGTCATTTACATTTCAGCATATTTACATTTCTGCACAATCATCTTATATCTGTTGATAATTTTCCAATCCAACTGATAAATAACTAAGTGTTAAAATCAAGTGTTAAAACAAATTTAAATCAAATTCAAGGGTGTTAAGTCTTCCGCTGAAAAACTCATCACAACCAAGTTAAGGTTTAGACTAAACAACTAAGTTATTCTATCAACATCTCTATCGAGTCTGTTGAGTGGCTAACTCTACTAATTAACTAACTTAGCTCATGGAGAAGAAGACTTCCCTCTTGGGAAGAAGAATACTTGGACTTATTCAAAAACTCTAACTTGGAGTGATCTGCCCTAAAAAGCAGCATCACATTTCTTAATTTTAAATTATTAAATTAATACCCAAATATATTTAGTTTTTAATGGGTGACAAATATTATTAAGGATCCCATGAGCCTCAATTCATTAGTTATGGCCCCTAAGGTCCACATTATTACATTAAGTCCATGAAGCCCATCATCCAAGGTATAAAAGGTATCTAACAAATCACTTGTAAGCATTTTGAATTAATTACTCTTAATTACATTCCTTTTTTTTGGATTTATTCTCCTACATTGATGACTTAAGCATCGGAGGGGCCTCCCTAAGATAAGCTCAGGGCCTTTCTGATCCCGTATGTGTGTTGCAGACTAGTACTCAGTCAAAGAATTCAATAAATTAGCTCAATTCCTAGACAGAAGTATGGACTTAGACTGTCAGACTCAACTTCCCTAACTTGGAGTGACATGCAGTTTTTTGTAGCATCATTTTGGTGTCGTCTGTAGGAACAAGATATGAGAAGGCAGATGAGGTCACAAGCACTATAGTTAACTCTTAAGCTGCCAATTCTAGAGCCTGCTTTACCAAACAGGGGTAATGATATCCTTAGAGACATGAAAATGATATCCCTCTTCCTGGAGGGGCGCTCCAAGCTGAAGAAATCTACATAAATCTAGACACAAGCCCTACTTAAAGAAACTGCCCAAAACGCCTTAAGACAAAGAGGTTGCAACGGTGCAAAAAGACCCTCCCCCCCAGAGTTCCACGAGTTGTAGATGACCCCAACCTAGATAGAGTGGAGAGGAGAAACGAAGGTCTGGGAGATAACTAAGGAAAATCGGCAAGCCACTGGAAAAGGAACAGGCAATAGAGTCTAGAGCTTGCAAGCTCACACATATGCGTCAGTTGAAGAATCTAGAGTTATTCATCTCAGTCAACTCCGTAGCTAATGTGATGGTGAAGAGGAGCCCTTTCAGCTCACCTATCTTAGTTGAGTCACTCCCAACTGGCATTAAGACCTCAAATCTTCCATACTACCTTTCTTGAAGTGCTCAGTCCCAGAAGCATGCAAAAGGAATAAACCAATGGGAATCACTGCACCGTGTCATAACTCTGAAAAGCTGAAGAATCGTTCATACGAGGAAACGTAAATTCCAAGGACTGCAACAAGACAAGCCAACAGCCACAAGTGACTTTCAAAAATAAGCCTATCTCATCAACGGGCAGATTTTTGAAAGATCACTATAAAAGGCTGAGGAATCACTCTGAGAGAAGGTTACCGACCTGAACCACGAACATTCAAGCTAACATTTGAACTGTAACCAAGAATACTCTCAAGTCATTCAAGATCAATCCTCAAGCCTACATTACGAAGGAAATCAATCCAACACTCACATGTGAAGGAAAGACAACTTCAATCAGTTGAAGAGGAAACATTTGAAGAATCAAGGGGTCTACATTCCATGAAAAATTGTAGAAAGGTTCAAAGTCGAACCAGGCTTAAGCTATTTGAGGGCTTCGTGATCAAATCCAAGGAACTTAAGCAAGTGGGTTTGTAGTAGCAAAGCGGCATTTGCCTGTGAAGAAGTTAAGTCGCACGAGAAGCCATTTGTGTGACCATGGCATCTCCGTGATCGAGTCCCAAAGGATCAAGTCATTTGTGTGATCAAGACTTGTATACGATCGTTAACCACTTTGTATATTGATCAATACTTAGTGGATTCCTCCGGGAGTTAGAGAAGAGAGGAGTAGAAGAATTACCCCATCTTGAACCTCTATAAAAACTTATCGTGTCATTTACATTTCAAAGACTTTAATTTTGCATCTTATTTTTATATCTTTGATAAATTTGCTATCCAATTGATAATCAATCGAGTGCTAAAACCAAGTATTAAAACAAACTTAACCAAATTCAAGGGTGTTAAGTCTTCCGTTGAAAACATATCGGTCAAGTTAAGTCTTTAGTCAAAACAATGAGTTATTCTATCAACGGCTCGTCAGTGCGTTGAGTGACTAACTCTATTTGATTAACTTACTTAGCTATCCATCAAGGACTCAGCTGTGAAATATTATCTCTGAACATTTTTAAAAGGACTAAATCAAAAAGTTGGTAAGGTTTATTCAACCCCCCCTTCTAAACCTTACACTCACACCCCTTGGGACCTACAAGTGGTATCAGAGCGGTTGGTTCATTGAGCCTTCCGCACTGGTCACTGAACTAGATCTCTAAATTTTTCAAAGCTTGCTTTAGCACTTGATATTTCAAAACTCTTTTATTCAGCAAAGTTACTATCATGGAAGCTAATTTGACACACATCCCTATGTTCACAATTGAAGAATTTGATTCGTATGCAGGCTCATCTATCAGCATTACACGATGAGATGTGGATAGTGATAGAAGATGGGCCACTCCAAATCTTAAAAGTGAACACAAGCTGCTAGGAAAGCTGCAATTTGAAGGAGAAGAGGATCTTTGCTCCCGGCGATTATGGTTGAAAAACCAAGAGCTGAATGGACAAATGATGACAGAAAAAGATATAACTTGGACAATGTGGCCAAGGACATTCTTTACAAAACTTTGGACAAAGCCATGTTCAACAAAGTCAAATCATGCAAAACGGCAAAAGAAATCTGGGACAAGCTAACCTTGATTTGCGAAGGCTCAGAGCAAATCAAAGAAAATAAACTATCTGTTGTTGTACAAAAATTTGAAAATTTTAAGATGCTTGCAGGAGAAACCTTGGATCAGCTGGATGCTCGATTCACGGAAATGACCAATGAACTGTCTACACTTGGAAAGGAATATACACAGAAGGAAATGTGTATGAAGATTCTAAGAAGTCTCCCAACCGAGTGGGATATGAATGTCATGGCCATGAGACATTCCATGGACCTATCAAAAACATCCAACCATGAGCTATTCTCAGATCTCGAAGCCTACAAATTTGAGCTGAGAAGAAAAGATCAAGAAGAGACAATTGTGCCCAAAACAGCTGCTCTAATTGTCAAAGATGGCAAAAGAGTTGAGGTCAAAGAGGTCATTGACCAAGAGGAGATCACACTGATGGTTAAAGTTTCAACAAGTTTTTCAATAAGAACTACAAAAGAAGCAAAGGTGAATCCTCCAGAAGACACTCAGCTCCCTCCAAGTCAAGGGAAGACAGACCACCCAAGAGAGCAGAGCATCAAAAAGTTGAATATCAAAGAGTTGACAATCCATGGATGGAAAGAACTGATCAAAAAGTTGAAAATCTATGCTGGAACTGCAGCAACCTGGTCACTATGCCATTGAATGCCCATATCTTGTAGTCAACAAATACAGGAATGAAGAGAAAGAAACGTCTTGAGGGGAAAAGAGAAATGCAATGTTTCGCAAGATCTAGCGTCTGATCAAGTCAAAAGACACAATGGACTCGAGAGAGTAGTGGTGACTACTCAAGTGACTCGATGAAGAAGCATTGATCTGTCTAATGGCTAAAAAACAAAACCAACATGACCAAGAAGATGAGGTACACTCTAACTCATCACACTCAGACACTAGTGATAGTGATTGTGACACACACACTTCATCACCCACTGATCTTTATGATTCATTAGGCAAAATGATGAAAGATTTTGAACACATTAAATCCTGACACACACTACTAAATGAGGAGAACAACCTACTTAAGAGCCAAAACTCACGGTGACTAAGGAGCCGAGTACTCTAAGTCAAATAGCCGATGAGAATAAAAGTCTAAAGGCTGAAAATGCTAAGCTAATAGCAGAGATAGCTGCTATAGAAAAGAGGGAGAATGATCTCAAAAATGTGATAGCCTCATTCACTAAGGCATCCAAATCATTGGATGATCTTATTATGAGTCAAAGAGAATGTGGAGACAAGACAGGCTTAGGATTTAACTCCTCTATGCTATGTCAAGTTCCAAAAGTGATTTTGGAAAAGGGATCTTCAAGCAATGAAGTATCTCTAAAATCTAAAACTTCAAATGATGCACACACATTTATTCCAAAGCACAATCACAAGCAAACTGGCCTTGGTTATAAAGGAAAAGGAAAACTTGACCCGATTAAGTATCTTTGAGAGGACAGTGAGAAGAAATCCAGCAGAGTTCCTCAGCAAACTCCAAACAGGAGATACTCTGTAAAGAAGAAACAGAGCTACCAAAAACCCCAGAAGCTCTATAAAAGAAACACATATGATGGGAATGGTAGAAAATACCCAAGCCAAGCTGATTGGAATAATGTGAACTATCAGCAAAGACCTATGGAATATAAGCCTAAGTGGCAAAGGCCTAGAACTCAGCAAAGGCCATTCCAAAGGCATAAGAGCTTTCATCAGCACTCATATGCACCCAAGCACTACACTCAAGAGATATCACAACTACCCAAAGAAGGCATTGCTAAAACACATACACAGGCATACAGACAAAAGAGACAGGTTGTATGAACTAGAACCCCAAGCAATTTGCCAAAATTAATTATGATTATGGGCGATAGATGGCAACCCCTTAGAGTCAAATCATTTGGCTATAGATTGGTTGGATCATCTTATAATACTAACCCCTCGGGACCCAGGAAAGTATGGATACCTAAAACCTAACTTCCTTGATTGCGGAGGTTCGGAGGGCGGTGAGTGCAAGGAACCTGGTACATGGATAGTGGTTGTTCCGGACACATGACAGAAACAAGAAATATCTATCAAAATTCAAGGAAGTCAGAGGTGCAAAAGTCATATTTGGAGGGAATGAAGCTCCGGGGAGAAATAAGAGGCATTGGATCTATCAAGAGAAATGGATTAGAAATCACGGATGTTGCATATGTTGAAGGACTCAACTTCAACTTTGCTAAGCATAAGTCAACTCGTGACAAAGGCTACAATGTTGGATTTAACATGGGTATATGCCAAATCAAAGACACTAAATCAATGAAGTTGTCTTTGCAAGGATGCGAGACAAAAGAACATGTATGTGGTAGATTGGTCAATTGCAACACCAAGCACTGTCTATTAGTGAAAAAAGCACAATTTGAATCAAGTTGGTTGTGGCATAAGAAGTGAGTCACACGAACTTCAAAACAATTAACAAACTTTCCGGGAGTAATCTTGTAGAAGGACTTCCAGACTCAGTATACAAGAAGGAGAGTATATGTGATGCATGCCAGATGGGAAAGCAAACCAAATCATCATTCTAAGAAAAGACATGTCCATCTTCAACAAGAATATTGCACCTGCTACATATGGATATGTTTGGTCCAGTGGAACCAGCTAGCATAAGTGGGAAGAAATACACCTTGGTGGTAGTAGATGACTACTCAAGATATACATGGACAATATTCATGTGTAAAAAGAAAGAAACTCTGCAGAAACTACCACGGTGATGAAGAGAATACAAAATGAGAAGAGTCAAACCATTATCAAAATAAGATCGTGAGGAGGAACCGAGTTTGTCAATGGTATAATAACTCGATCTTGTATTGAAAATGGTATTGGTCATGAATTATCTGCGAGCAAGGACTCATGACAAAATGGAGTTGCGAGAAAGAAGGAATAGAACTCTCAAAGAAGCAAAGAAGAACCATGTTAGGTGACGGGGCTGCCTAAATGATTTTGGTGAAGCAATAAACACAAACATGTTATACTCAAAATAGATGCATGATAAACAGACAAACGGTGACAAAGACTCCTATGAGATTTGGACAGGGGAGAAAGCCAAATGTTGCATACTTCAAAATATTTGGATGCAAATGCTTTATCCATAACAATGGCAAAGATAATTTAAAGGATTTTGATGCTAAAGTGATGAAGGTATCTTCTTAGGATATTGATTGAAAGCAAAGCCTCTGAGTGCTCAACAAGAGGACATGGTTCGAGAAGAATCCATCCATGTGGTGTTTGATGAACCAAATGTAAATGGAGAAGACATTGAAGAATCGGTGATAAGTTTGAATCAACCACCCATGCGAGAAGAGTCCCTATGTTGAAGTGAAAATTTGGAATTATCAATCCGGATGAAGATGAGATAGTTGAGTCTCAAAGACAGTGGAAAATCTGCAGCTAAGTGATGATGAGAGAGCTGATCAAAATAACACAGTGCAAGACGATCGAATCGGCTAACTTACTCCAACCTGATGTAAGATGGCTGAGAGATCATCCACCAGAACTAATCATTGGAGATGTAAGAGAAGGTGTAAAAACTAGATCCATAACTCAACAAGAAGCAATGTTCATTTGCTTCATCTCACAAATAGAACCAAAAGATGTGTCACAAGCATTAGATGACACACATTGGATTCAAGCCATGCAAGAAGAGCTAAATCAGTTTGAAAGGAACAAAGTGTGGGAATTGGTTCAAAGGCCAACCCATCAAAATGTTATTGGCACTAAATGGGTGTTCAGAAACAAGATGAATGAGGAAGGCTCTGTGGTAAGAAACAAAGCAAGATTGGTAGCCAAAGGGTATTGCCAAGAATAAGGAATAGATTTTGATGAAACCTTTGCCCCTGTGGCAAGATTGGAAGCCATTAGGATGTTTGTTGCCTATGCAGCTCACAAGAACTTTATTGTATATCAAATGGATGTAAAGAGTGCATTAATGGCTTATTGGAAGAAGAAGTGTATGTTGAACAACCTCCAGGATTTGAGCAGAAGACTCTTGGAGATAAGGTATACAAACTCAAGAAGGCTTTATATGGATTGAAACAGGCACCCAGAGCATGGTATAATACATTATCACAATTCCTAACTGAGAATGGATTCACAAAAGGTAAAGTGGATAGAACGCTCTTCAGAATTCAAGATGGGAAGAGTATACTGCTTGTTCAAATATATGTGGATGACATCATCTTTGGATCCACAAACAAAGAGTTGTGTGATAAATTCTCAAATCTCATGCAAAGCAAATTCGAAATGAGCATGATGGGAGAGATGACATTCTTCCTTGGACTCCAAGTGAAACAGTGAAGGATGGAACCTTCATAAGTCGGACAAAATACACGGAGATTTAATGAAGAAATTTGGTATGGAGGAGAAGTCTTACGTGAAAATACCAATGAATACATCGATCAAAATGGACATGGATGCGGATGGAAAGCCTGTAGATCAAACAATATACGGGGCACTTATTGGATCATTGCTCTATCTCACAAGCGGGCGGACATCACCTTTCTTTGTAGGTGTATGTGCAAGATTTCAATCGCCCCAAAAGAAAGCCATATGGCTTGCGACCAAGAGGATCTTGAGATATTTGAAAGGAAGCCAAGAAGTTGGCTTGTGGTATCCTAAGGAAGGTGGATTCAAGCTAATTGGTTATTGGACTCGACTATCTTTGGATGTAGAGTTGGAGGAAAAGCACCTCGAGGCACATGTCAAATGCTTGGAAATAGGCTAATTTCTGGTTTAGCAAAAAAAATTCAATAGCCACCACTACGATTGAAGAAGAATACATAGTTGCGGCACTGTTGTGCCCAAGTCTTATGGATGAGGCGGTGAGAGACTATGAGGTTGAAGAAAAGGAAATTCCAATTATGTGTGATAACACAAGTGCAATTCCAATTACTCAAAATCTGTGTTGCACTCAAGAACAAAGCACATCGATGTCGAGATATCACTTCATAAGAGACCATGTTGAAAAGAAGGACATCACCTTGGAATATATCTCAAGCGATAAGCGATTAGGCGACATATTCACAAAACCATTATGTGAATCAAGATTTGAAGAACTCAAGCATGAGTTAGGGTTAATTGAGTTGAGTTAACACTCATAAGACTCAAGAAAAGAGATGAAACACGAAAAGAGGAAAAAGATTTGAACTCCTAATTCGGATAAGTGAATCACCAGATCGGAAAGTCATTTGTCTGCAGGAGTTAGGTGACAGTGAGTCACAAGGAGAGAAGTGAGAAGAAGGATTGAATCGGCTAAAAGAGTAAGTTTGAGTTATTTATGAGCAAAGTGACAAAAACGCGGTCGTTTTTACTAAGCGCGGGAATATTTTTAAGAATAGCGTCAACATAATTATGACATGTCTTGTCAAAAGCTGCACACCAAGCTTATGATTGGATATAAATGCTGCCGCATTAAATGAGAGAACTTAAATGCTAATCGGCGTGCAAGATCTAAGCTGTTGTTTTTAATCAAATTTCAAAAACCACCCGCACGTCCTTTCATAAACCATACTTATACCATTTCGTCCGATTTTCTCTCACTTTACCAAAACTGTTCATCTCTCTCAAGGCAAAAGAAAGAAACTTTCTCTCAAAACCCTACAACTCCTCAAGATCATTTTCTAAGTTTCGTTCGGTAAAACACTGAGAAATGGCACCTACTCATGATTTCGTCAAGCTAGGAAAGCAAATCCACACTGGGTCTACTGTGGATTTCGATGCTATGGTTAAACAGGGGTCCGACGACACCCTCGTGAAGAAGATTGCTGAGAAATTGGAAACGCTCCGAAGTGAAGCCGTTTTTGACATTGGAGTTTCCGATGACCTATGTAGAAGAGGTCGCACAGTTCTACGTGAATGCCTAAGTTCACGATGAGGGCATCAAGTCCTCTGTTCACGGAAAAGAGTTCACCATCATTGCCAAGGATTTTGAGAACACCGCTTGTTGTCGGCGGAAGGAGTGAGGAGATTCATGAAGTGAGGTTGACTGATCGGCTGCTTGGAAGGAAGTAGCCAAGTTTCGTTGTCGCGAAACTAGTCTACCTGACTAACAAGAGGTCTTTGAAAGAGGACTACCACAAATTATCTTGGACATTGTTGCCAAATGCATAGACATTAAATTTGGCGGCTTTTTGACGATTGTCCAAAGCTAAATTGATCGTAATGGCTGCGATCATTGAAGAAAAGAAGGTGAATTGGTGAGTTTGTATACGGCCGGACTCGCGAGAATATGGGAACAAATCCTTCAAGGAGGATGGTACGTTTGGAGGTTCCTCGGGATACGGCCTGGTGATTGGCGGATGATGGAAGTAAAGGGATACCTCTTCGGCATGGAAAGGCGTTCCATGTAAACAAGAGGATGTTTCGATCAAACCTCAGGCGCTGAGAAGAGAGCTTACGCCAAGAGGGCGTCACGAGTGAGGGGAATCGGTGACCACGAAGATTTAGCCGCCTCCTCACCTCCCAAGAAGGCTAACTTTGCTAAGAAAGCTGCTGCCCCTGCTGCAAAGAAAAAAAGAAATTTGCACTGCCCCTGCAGTAGGAGTCACCTACCCCCTTGATCGTGTCTCTGCCCCTGCTTGCACGCATGATGGAGAAGGAGCCATTAATCCCTTCTCCGGTGATCAAGAAGAAGAGGGCGCCACAACAAGGAAGGCGTGCCTCTAAGACAAGCTGCGAAGGCATTTACCTTCAACAAACCGGAGGAAGTGGAACCGGATGTTCCTCTGGTAAAAACAAAAAGAAGAAGAAGAATTTCCAAGCTCTCCGAGCTTGAGAAGATGGTTAGTCGCCACTCGGTGGAAAAGATACCCGAGGCTCTTTGGAGAAGTAGAGTCTCGGAAGTTATCGATGAAACGGCTAAATCTCACCGAGGCCGATCGCAGAGGCAACTCAAGACCAGTATGAAGCGAGCAGTGAGGAACAAGGAATAGCCGAGACAACCAAATCACCTATTGATAGGGTTGTGTCTCACTTTATGTAACGGAGGCTCTTGAAGATGTCGGCGGCAAAGTTTGCTACCCTCAATCCCCGAGCTCGAGGGGGACGGGGAGATGATGCGGGGATAATGATGTGATGATCCTATCCCCACCATACCCGGACATTCAAAAATTGTCTGCGAGAATGGAGGAAATGGAAGCCGAGTCGATCCAGGGAATAGTTCCAAAGACGGAATTCATTGAAGAAGAAAACGAATCGATGAACTTCCTCGGATTGACCAATGTGGTGCAAGCTCTTGATGAAGAAAATTGTTTGGACATTCTAAATATCTTTAAAGAGAAGGAGAAAGAAAGATTGGAAGAAGAAGCTAAGGCACGTGAGAAGGCCAAAGATCGCCTCTCCTGGCACCACGAGAACATACACATCCTCACCTCGACATTCTATCGAGAAAGTGATGAGGATCACGGACCTGTTCTTTGCCACGAGAAGAGTTGCAAATGCAGCAAGCAATGCAAAGAATCCGAGAATCCTACATGAGCAAAGAATGATGGAGGGACCAGGGGAGTCATCCAAATCACAGTGGAGATAGATCCTATGGGAGTGGTGCGGCATATTGCCACTATTGTCGCCGCCACCACTTCCCGACTCATTCGGCAAGGTATTAAGGAATTGGCGATGGCGGGATTGTGGGGACCCCATTCGAGCCAACCCCTAATAAAGGTGTCTTACCACCTACCCCAACGTCTGAATACTCAATGGGGGAACTGGGAGTCGGAGACGAGTGACCCATTCCAAGTCACTCGGTGGTGTGCCACCGAGGGGAAAACTCCCTCCATGCGGCAAGGTCGGAGTATCTTTGCGGTGACTCCACAACGAATCTCGGAGGTGAAGTGGAGAAGGAACAACAACAGAATACACAAGTTGTCATCAACGAGGCTCAGGCGATTTATGCATCGTCTCGGTGAGGTGCCAAGCGCTCAGAGGCCAATGACATCGCCGATGCGATCGAGGCACAAGAAGGAAGCGCCCGGGAGTTAACACTGCAGGCAATGAAAGTGCAATCCATGGAGTTGAGACTCGGTGGATGCCACCTCGAGAGACCCCAAGGAGTGACGACATGCTAATCGAAAGGGATGTCAAGGCTTTGCTGATTGAGCTGCGAGGGGGTAATGAAGGCCAACGGGAGGTTGAGACTTCCCGGGGTAAAGAGCGAAGCATAGAACATCCCTCCTGCTATCATTGATCCATCGAAAAAGGAGATAAGTGCTCTTCACGATTCCCAGGATAATCTGATGTAACTTTTCGGGATCCGAAGGTGAAGATGAAGGTGAGTCATCCCATATTGCGAGATCCAAAAGACTCGGTGAGGATGTTCCAACCACGAGTAAGTCGACCTCAAGACTACTCGGCAAACATTCAACTTTGATGATGAGCCACCCATGGAAATCTCATCATCGTCCGATGACGCTTACGATATGGCGAGACGATCAACTCATTTGGAAAAACCAACCGAGACCGAAGGTGTTAAAAGCAGTGAGGCTCGGCAAGCTAGGTCGACTTCACAAAGACCCCAACAAAAACAGTCCAGCTGCGCGGGCTCCCAAGTGCGGCGGAGTTCGACTCCACAGGGGACTTCACGAGCACCAATTATCATTGAAGCAATTCGATTGGCCGTGATGATTCTTTTGTAGAATCATTTCCCTTCTCTCTGGAGGTACGACCTCCCCGAAGAATCACTAGAGATTGCGAGCGCTTCCACGGACGATCTGTTATTCCATCGGACACACCATTGTTTCGGTGACTATGACTTTGGCGTTGCTTGGCGTCGCCACCAAAACAGAGGTGACATTTGAAGTTCGGGAAGTTTTCAAAGCCTTATTTGCTTGAGATTGAAAAGATGGAGAGGGCACAGGCCTCACTTTGGACATGAGGTGGATAACAGAGACTCAACCTACTATTGATTTGCGAGGCATAATAGTCGAGAATCCGGGAATGGTGGCAACAAAGCAGAGACAATGCGTGTGGAACAAGCTCGATATTTCAGGACATTGTTCAACAAGTTGCTAGTCCGGCGGGTGAGAATCTTCGATGCAAATACAAAATTGCAAGAGCACATCGAACAAATGCATGAAACTCACACCTCGAGAGATAAACTGTTGCGTGAACATAATAAGAACGAGCTCTTGTGCGTGGAAGAGAACATGGATCGAAAATTCAGTCTTCTCATGGCTGAGATGAAGTTGGTAGCAGCTGAATCCAACGCCACCCGCTCTGAGTTCCATGCAGCATACTCCGCAGCAGATTCGAAGCATAACTCAGCTATCAGCAGACTAGACTTCATGATTTTAAGCTTGTTTCCAGGGGTTCCTCTCTCCTTTGATGATGCCAAAAATGGGGAAGAGGAATACCTAAAGGCGCTAAAGGGATCTGAAACTGAGAAGGAGGACGCAGCTGTGAAGGAAAAGACAGATGAGGAAGTAATAAGAGAGAAGAAATGAAAATCTATTGAGGGGGAAGGTTCGAAAGATGTGACATTGATGATTGCTAAAACCCCCCAACAAGGTCTTGTCACAGCTGATATCATCAGCAAACTCCCGATAACTCCGCCACTCCAACACTCTGCAGTACCTATGGTTTGAAAAGAGAAAGCGATTGAAGCGAGGGGATGAAGGAAGTGGAAGGAAAGATGAATGCCCGAGTTATGGATACGAAACAACATGGAGGCATTCCATGACAGAGACACCTATGCCATTTGGATGCGGAACCGAGCCAAGATCGTTGATGAATTCAAGAGGCTCGCATCGAAGGTTACTTCGCAAACATGTCCATGGCTCAAGCCTGGGATTTATCTTGGGAAAAGGGTCTCAAACTATGTGAAGAAGGCGACGGGTAGCGGACTCGCGATCGTCACTCTGCTGGTCACTCTGCTAGTCACTGTTTGGGAAAAAAAAGACCCCAAGACAATACACGCCAGAGGCGGAGGAAGAAGAAGTGGTGTAGGAAGAGGTTTGGACCTAGATCTCTACCCAAAAACATTGAGTATATAAATCTTAGGAAAGAAAGAAAGGAGGGATCTATTGAAATTTTGGATTTGTGAAATTGCCAACTGCAAGTGGCTAAGAATAATCTTGAGTATGTGAAGAGAATTGAAGAGGAAAATAAGAGACAAACTCGGCTATGGGAGGAAAGACAAGAAAAGACGAAAAGAGATGAAGTTGCCGGGAAGGCGTATGAGAAAAAGAAAGCATTTGAAGATGAGAAGAAGAGAAAGAGGTCGAGAAGATGACAGAGTCAAGGAGATGAAAGAAGAAGGAAGCGTGAAGGAGATGAAGTGTTCTTTATCCACCCTTCATGTATTTTACTATGTAAATACATTCTATGTAAGTCTTACGTACATCGAATAAAATTGTACAATTTCTATACTTGTGAAGATATAGAACAGCATGGTTACTTTAAGTTCCATTTAAGCTCTGATACATTTTCTTTTGGTTCAAGCTTTGATACACTTTATAAACAGTTATGTAAAGAACAAGAATGTTATGATCTATAAAAGATCGATTCAAAGCATAAATTCTGTGATTCTACATTTGTCTGTATGTATCTTTGCTGTTTAATTATTGTATGAATGTTTTAAGTTTTGGCATCATCAAAAAGGGGGAAATTGTTATAAAAGATGGATTCAAAGCATAAATTCTGTGATTTTGATGAATGCCATGTAAAACTTAGAATAGGAAGTTGGCACCCCATTCTTGTTATAAATTGCATTGTAATAGATAGGGCGGTAGAGAGTGAGTAGTCAAGTCGCCTATGCTGAACATGCAAGAAGACAACCGGAGACTAAAAGGAAGACTCATTGTGTGAGGCGGTGAGTGTGGCAAAGAAGAGAAAGAGGAACTCGTGAAGGTGCGGCTAAGATGCGGTGAGTGAAGTATCATTCAAGTCAACTCAAGATAGCCAAGTCTCAAGTTGAAGTGACAGAGAGTCATCCAATGATTGGAAGCGACTCTAAGTCACCTGGGGAAGGCAAGGAAATGCGGTCAAGTCGAGATAATCGAAAGAGATCCGTTGTACGTAAATCAAGAGAATTACTTAAACAAGTAATACTTCCATACTACCTTTCTTGAAGTGCTCAGTCCCGAAGCATGCAAAAGGAATAAACCAATGGGAAGCACTCGCACCGTGTCGAACTCGAAAAGTGAAGAATCGTTCATACGAGGAAACGTAAATTCAAGGATCGCAACAAGACAAGCCAATGACCACAAGTGACTTTCAAAAATAAGCCTATCTCATCAACGGCGATTTTTGAAAGATCACTATAAAAGGCCGAGGAATCACTACGAGAGAAGGTTACCGGCTGAACCACGAACATTCAAGCTAACATTTGAACTATAACCAAGAATACTCTCAAGTCATTCAAGATCAATCCTCAAGCCTACATTACGAAGAAAATCAATCCAACACTCACTGTGAAGGAAAGACAACTTCAATCGAGTTGAAGAGGAAACATTTGAAGAATCAAGGGGTCTACATTCCACGAAGGATTTTGGAAAGGTTCAAGGTCGAACCAAGCTTAAGCTATTTGGAGGGCTTCGTGATCAAATCCAAGGAACTTAAGCAAGTGGGTGTAGTAGCAAAGCAAGGTGCTGCCTGTGAAGAAGTTAAGTCGCACGAGAAGCCAATTTGTGTGACCATGGCATCTCGGTGAGTCCCAAAGGATCAAGTCATTTGTGTGATCAAGACTTGTATCGGACTATTAACCACTCGTATATTGATCAATACTTAGTAGATTCCTCCGGGAGTTGGAGAAGAGAGGAGTAGAAGAATTACCCCATCTTCAAACCTCAATAAAAACTTATTGTGTCATTTACATTTCAAAGCACTTTAATTTCGCATCTTATTTTTATATCTGCGATAAATTTGCTATCAATTGATAATCAATCGAGTGCTAATACCAAGTATTAAAACAAACTTAACCAAATTCAAGGGTGTTAAGTCTTCCTGAAAATATATCACGATCAAGTTAAGTCTTTAGTCAAAGCAGTTGAGTTATTCTATCAACGGCTCGGTCAGTGCGTTGAGTGACTAACTCTTGATTAACTAACTTAGCGCCCATCAAGGACTCAGCTGTGAAGTATTAACTCTGAACATTTTTAAAAGGACTAAATCGAAAAGTTGGTAAGGTTTATTCAACCCCCCCCCTTCTAAACCTTACACTCACACCCCTTGGGACCTACATAGATGTCTAATATTGCTTTTACGCTCGTCAAGAGAGCTTTGACGTGGTTTAATTATATCCTAGTTAGATCCATCACTGGGATAGATAAGCTCACGAAAAGCTCCACGAATCGATTCTCAATCAATAGGAAGCGCCGAAGAAGACTATCTCATGATTGTTCCAAATTAATCATAAGGAAGGGGAACCCTTGAGAGACTAGATAAACTGATTTGTAGAGGGCGTCAATGAAATTTCTAATGCCCAATACAAAACCTTGCCCTGAATTTTGCAACATAACCTTCGGCAATGAAAGAGTCCACAATTGGAAAGCCATCCGCAACCTTGGAGGAACTGTTAGACCATGGTGAGATGCACAATCAAGTTGAAAAGGCCACCATGTCTGATATTGGCAACAAAAGAAAGTCAAGACTAAACCCAAAAAGGGAGAAATAAAAGAGTTCTAAATAAGAGACTATGAGCTGAGATTCACTCCATTGAACGTGCCCATAGCAGAAGTGTTAACTACGGCACAAAAGCAGTATATCATAAAGCCTCCCTGAAAAAATAAAGAAAAACCAAACAGAGCACAATCTAACAAGTATTGTCATTTCCATCTCGACGAGGGACACACCATTAAGAATTGCTATCAGTTGAAGACATAAATGGAGAGGTTGATTCAAAAATGGCACCTGAAGGACTAAGTGGATGAGAGTAGACTCCGCAAGGATCCTAGACAGGAAGAGGATGAATTACTTTAAGCTCCGCGCCACTAGAAACCTCAAACAGATGAAGGAAAAAACCCTAACATAATTGGAGTCATCAATATAAATTCAGGAGGCATAGTGGAGAGAGACACAAGAGTTCCCTCTTGGTGTACATGAAAGAATATAAAGAACTCAATGATGGCAGGCCACCCAAAATGAGAGCCATGAATCTCATCAAGGCCAAAAACATGCCAATCACAAACTACGTATCCGAGACCAAGATGCATCTCGAGGCTATCATGATTCACGTTATGCAACTCAATTTGTGGTCCTAAAAGTCTTGGTTGACACTGGAAGCGCAATGGATGTCATTTTCATGAATGTATTTGAAAAGCTGTAGATCGACCCTTCTCAAATCGTCTCGGTGACAATGCCACTAGTTAGCTACATGGGCGAGGTGATCAAGGGAGCCACAGAAACAAGTCTAACCTTGGTCTTAGGAGTGAGTGCCAACAAAAATCCACCAAGCTTGTTCGGTTTCTCATATTGGATGCTATCCTCTCATAAGACGATCTTGGAAAGATCGAGCTTGGACAACTGCAGATGCATCCCTTCCACTGTCCACCTCAAGCCCAACTAAACCTGGAGCAGGAAAAACAATTGGTGATATCAAAATCACTAGAAAATGCTAGTTGGCCACTTTGAAGAAAGTCAAGCCCCCAAGAGAATGTAGTGGCTAGAGTCAGGGAACTTCACATTCTCTTTCATAGCGGTTAGGAAATTTAGCCTTTTAGAGGGCTCTAGTGACTCTTTTTACATTATCCTACTTTTATTTGTCTGAATGGCGTGAAATAATTTATTTTAGTTTTTTCAGCCTTTGAGTCGGGTATCTTATTATTTTTTCCTTGAATGAATGATTGATTTCACTTTTTGTGTTTACTATTTTGAGGAAACAACCCACACCCTCCAATCGATATGACAATGCTACTATTGCATATATCACACAACTCTTGCACGATATTGTGTCCAACGAGAGAGGCAAATAAATGTTAGTTAGATGAAATAGTGTAAATCCTATAAGAGGTGGCTCCATGCCATCCATAGAATCCTTTGGTTACTCTTATAAGAAGTGGCTCTGCACCATCCATTGGACCCATCAATGAGTCCTATAAGCGGTGGCTTGACGATATCCATAGCATCTTTCAAGACAAAGTCCTATAAGAGGTGGCTCCACGCCATCCATGGCATCCCTCAAGGCAAAGACTTGTAAGAGATAGTATCCGAGGCAACTCCCACTTGAGCCATAAATAAAGAGACAGCTTCAGCTGGTCTAAAAACGTGCAAAGAAAAAGTCCCTTGCACAAGGAGAGGACTACTAACATACAAAGATCCTCGCACATGCTTCATCAATAACAAAAGCATGAAAGCATGATAAATGCTCGTACACATGATGAAAAGCAGAACATGATCCTCCGAAAAGGAAAACATCATCTTGACTCGCGGAGGCAATAAACATCCCAAATACCAAAAAGAAAAAGTATCGAATGTTCGAAAGCAACCCTAATAGATGGGTATAAATGAAACATAGGTTGATACTAGCTAAAACAATAAAATGCTCATGGCCGGGGGGCTCCATCACCATCCGGTCGCCATCTCCACTATGGCGTCTTTCAGGATGTCTTGCAAGGCACCGATCTCACCCTCCTCCTTGTCTGAGAAAGTGGAGGACTCCTCCATCAAGCTTGATTTGCAGTCAAAAGAGTCTTTATATGTTTCCACAATAGTCGAACTCTTCCCAACTAACCACTGAACCCCCCGAGGAGAATAAACTCCTCTCATGTCTTGACCTCATGATTATATTGACTCTTCATCTAATCTTACTTCTTAGCTAACTTAGCCACCTTTCATCATGCTTACTCACTGAGTCCTTCAGTTCCTTCAGCTTAGTCCTAAATCGGCACTTCTTCTCTGCCTCCAAAGCTTAACCCCTCTAACTGGCAGTAGAAGCAACATTTACAATATGCAAAGAATTTGTATAAGTAGTGAAAAATAAAAGAAATAAAAGGTTGCTACAAAGAAGGATATGATATAAAAGGGAACTTAGTTTGGCTATATCACCGAAAAGATGAGTCTCCAATTCCCTAAAAGGTAAGGTTTGCAAGCGAACCTAATCATCAGTTGAAAGAAGTCATCAGGACCTACTAAAACCCAGACAAGGCTTAGGCGGATCCCAAAATGTCTGGATTCCCTCATGATGGTTCATCCCACTAGAAAAGAATATTTGCAGCGTGATAGTCCCAAAAAGAGCATCAGCAGGCTTTGAACAAGGCATCTTTCCACCATAAGGTCTGGAAGGAGGCGAAAAGCATGTCCATTCTCAACACGGTCACCCGCGTGAGAACCAAATCATCTCTTGCCACTCGGGTAATGGGGAGATGCCTCACGCTCGCCTTCTCCTCTTACTGGAGCTCTGCTCGAGCTTCTCTCACCAGTGGAAGACTCTTTGTCCTTTTTCTTGAAAGACAACACCTCAGCTATATTGAAGCTCTCATTTCATGAAAAAAAAGGACAAGATAAAGTATTAGGGCATACCAAATATGAGGATAGACTAAGAGACAAGTTATGAAAAAAATACTGCAAGTACCCAAAACATCCCAAGCATTCAACAGCTCATCGAACAACCTTTTCTCTTTATAAGTCTCATAGAGCTTCTTTCGAGACGCAGAACGAATGTCCCAAACATTATGTCTAAAGAAGATAAATTCCTCTTTCCAAACCCAGCAGAAGTGGAAACCCTATATGGAACTTACACCTGTGACGAGAAAAAATTGGAAAAAGGTCTACCCCATAGTCTTCTAAGCAATGGATAAAGAATGAAACCCTTCACATAGCATACTCATAATGTCTAGAGTTGACACAATGAAGTTCGGCCCATGGGCTGGCCCAATCGGCCAGAGGTATGGATTAGGCTGGATCATGATTTTCTAGGTCCAAAAATATTCGGGCTTATTTGGCCTGATCCGACTGGCCAAAATTTTAGTTTGCCTCGACAGTTCTTGTGTACAAAATATACACACGGGCTAGTGTTGGGACAAACCCTTTTGTGGTCCGATCAAAATTGGGCCAGTCCCGACTCGACTTTTTTTCAAAATAACAATGAACTCAGGCTGGCCTATCCCGATACGAATGAGGAGTTACCTGGCCAACACACAACTCGAATGACTTCAAAACCTTGGCCTAGAAAAAATCGGGTGGAATAGGGAAACCACTTTACAAGTTGGTTAAACAAAGAATGTGTAAGTCCAAGCGGCTACGATAATCTAGAGGGGGGTGAATAGATTATCTCCATCTTTTCGATTTCGCCCTCTTTTTCGAATCAATTACGCTAAGACAATAATAAAGGTGTGGAATGTAAACAACACGCGTCGATTTATAGAGGTTCAACCCACCTAGGGCCTAATCCTCTACCACCCCAGTATCTCCGGGATTGATTTCAAAAAGAAAAAAAGATTTTATTAATTACCAAAATTAATACAACACCTTACAACATCACCTTGAAGACCACCACACTCTTCTACAACACCACCTTTGAGATTACCACAATCTCTCTTGAAGATTACCACAATCTCCAACGGCACCTTGTGAAGATTACCACAATCTTCAACCTTGAAGAATACCAAATTCTTCAATACCTCAAGAGCACCACACTCTTGAAACACCTATCACCTAGATCACCCAAGTGTATTCTTTCCACAAGAATACTCACAAGGATGTCTTGTGTTGAATGATGACAAAAATCAAGATTACAACTCAATAATGAATATTACAATTTGAGTGCAAGTGTAATCAAGAAAACCCTAGACCTCAAGATGTGAAAGTGAAATACTTAGGCTATAAATACAACAAGAGTGTTGTATATGAAGGCTTGGAAATTCTTGATTTCTTGTTGTGAATTTGCTTGTATTGTGTTGTCAATTTGTTGCTTCAAATCTTCTTCTATTTATAGGAGAGTCTTCACAAACATAGGCTCCTCCTCTTTCAATTTTGTCTGCAAAAAGAAGATCACAAGATGTAGAAATATTGCACAAAAATGAAAAGCAAATCTTGCTGTCAACATGTCCAACGGTCCAAATTTTGCTGTCAAAAGATTGGACAGCGCGACCGGTCGCCCTATAGAAAATTTCGAACGTTACAGAAAAATTAGTGCGATCCAGGACAGGTTGCAGGGGGTGCGACCGGTCACGGGGGGGTGCGACCGGTCTCCCTAGGGTGTGACCGGTCGCCCTCACCCTTGACCGGTCACCCTCCCTCATTTTTACACAGAAATAGGTTCTGTTCTTTCTGTTTTCATTTGGGCGTCCTTCAGGTACCGGTCGACCTCTTGTTCGACCGGTCGACCTCCAAATTGAAATGTTGTCCGATTTTAGTCAAAAGTAAACTTCAAGAAATACTCCAAAAAATTAGTAAAAACATTTTAAATCACTTGGGAGTATTTGGACAACATTTAAATATTGTTTTGGTGTAAGAACCAATTAACACAAAATCATCAAAAGTGTTGTCCAATTTTTATCAAATTAAAAACTCTAAGAAATACTCCAAAAATTAGTAAATACAATTTAAATCATTTAGGAGTATTTGGACAACATATAAATAACATTGTTTTGGTGTAAAACAAAATCATCAAAATCATAAAAACATTTATCTAACAAACTCCCCCTTTTTGATGATTACAAACCAAAACAATTTAAAGAGGTCGATTTTGAAAACAAAACAATTTTCGGTCTAAAACAAAAATCCATTACAATCAAGATTAATCATAAGTACAAACACACAAGGATAGGAGCAAGGATTTTTCAAAATCATTTAAGCACAAGCTCCCCCTATCAACATGCATAGCAAGAGTAAGTATAGAAGCAACAACTAAAAGCTAAAAGCGTAAGTTATACAACTTAAGCTTGAATTCCATGAGCTTATAAGCTCCCCCTGTCATAAGACATTATTAGTCAAGCATAAAAGTTCATAATACATCAAAAGGACTAAGTATAATCCACAACGTATGGCTTTAAGGAGCCATAGCTTATAGCTTCTTTCATGAGCTTATATTAGCTTCTTCGAGCTAATAAGCTTATAACCTGTTTCTCCCCCTTTGGAATCATCAAAAAGAATGTTAGCACGATAAAAACATCATATATTCATATCAAAGTGCGCAACTTAACCAATATATCGAGCTATTTGAACATTGAAGCTTATAGACCAAATAGGAGGGAAAAGTCGATCATACGACTTGTAGAAGCTTATGAAAACACATTTGATTTGCAAAACATGATCTCTATAAATATATAAGACATTTGTAATTGAGAGAATCCTG
The DNA here is from genome assembly GCA_016081115.2 of Rehmannia glutinosa. Taxonomy (NCBI): domain Eukaryota; kingdom Viridiplantae; phylum Streptophyta; class Magnoliopsida; order Lamiales; family Orobanchaceae; genus Rehmannia; species Rehmannia glutinosa. Next base: position 59,807,541 of record CM071927.1, on the reverse strand, counting down.
TAGGTGATGAATTTTTCATCGAAACGTTTAATCGAACACTTGGCGGGCGTAAAAAATAGAAGAAGATATATATAGCCCTTGTAAATGTAATCAAGCCAAGTTTTTCATCACCAAAAGCAATTTTACAAATATCATCCATCAACAATCATCATGCTCAACCCAAATACATAAGAATTGCATCAAGAAATATACATATAAGCCAAGTTCTCAAGGGTTCAACCCAATTGAGATAAAGGAGTAGAATTCTTACCATTCAATCGGTAAAGACGAGCAATGATGATGATAATCGAAGCTAGATAATCCCCAAAATATGTAATTCATGCAACAAAATACATTTGAAGTGAAATGTGTGTGCAAATTGCAAAGGGGTCGAAATAGAGTGAAATAAGCCAAAATGGTTGAGTGCGGAAAATGAATCGATTATGACCAAAAAATCACTCAGGCGGCACGGTCCGGGTATGGGCGACCGGCCGAGCTGGTGGGTGACCGGTCGGCCCAAGCCCTGGCATTTGTTTTGGTCTGTTTTGAAAATCCGAAATTTGATCCAAAAATCCGATTTTTCGCCCCTAAGTTTTAAAAACGTGCAAAATGCAAACGTAGACCTCATTCAATATACATTGTGTCATAATCAAACTCGAAATGAGGTAAAAGACTCGGCGATTAACGAAATAAAAGTCCGCGAGTTAACTTTGAGATGGAATTAAACACATCTCAATTTTACGTTTAAGAAACGCAATCCCTTTTTAAAACGAACGTAGAATCTCAATATATTTAGTTTGATTATAACAAACCATATTTGAAAAATTATTTTCACGGACTTGTTATCCCGAAAAATGTAAACGTTTAAGAACTTTGGATACACAAGTCATAAGAAGAAGTGCCTTTCAAACATTTGAAAATTTCATTTAACGGCACTTTAATGAGATTCGTTGGGATAGTTTTTATGAAGTCGAGCATATAGACATAAGGCATATAGAATGTCGAGTCTATGAGAATAATAAACGAAAACATACCTCGAGCTTGTTTGTCAATCAATATGCCTTCCTCAATCTTTGTCAATCTTTACATTGGTAGCCATAGAGGTTGAGATAATTCTTCCTTCTTCAATGCTCTTAACTTCTTCAAAGGTTCTATTGTATACTTTGATTGTGAAATATAATCACTTTCTTGGCATTGTTTTAACTTGAAGTCCAATGAAGAAATTTGAGCTCCCCCATCATGCTCATCTTAAGTATACCTTGCAACAACTTAGAAAATATCTTGCACAAATATTCATTAGTAGCACAAAAATAACATCATCAACATAAATTTGCACAAGTAAACAATTTTGCCCTTTTTCAAATAGTGTAGTATCAACTTTACCTCTTGTAAAACCATTTCGCAAAAAAAAATGATCTAAGTCTATCATACCATGCACGGGGTGCTAGTTTTAAACCATACAAGGCCTTTAATAAAAATCATTTGGCCTAGAAAAATATTAAACCCCGGAGGATGTTTTACATAGATTTCTTATAAAACCATTTAGAAATGTGGATTTAACATCCATTTGGTAAAGCTTGAAATTTTCTTAAAACAAGAATTGGCAAGAAACATGCGAATTGCTAATAAATGTGCTACGAGTGCAAATGTATCATCAAAATAAATACTTTCTTCTTGACAATACCTTCGAGCTACTAACCTTGCCTTAAGCTTGACCCGAAATACAAAAAAAAATTCTGCAAAATCTTAACAAGATATCTTGCACAAGAGCATAGTAATATCGAATAATAGAGACACAATAATAAGTAACACATACTATGCTTTAGGAAAAATCATCAAGAGTTTAATAAAAACATGCAAGTTCAAATATGCTTATAGAAAGCTATATAAGGTCTCTTTTGAAATTTGAAAATCCGATAGCAATAGTTGAGACCTCATTTAAAAGAAGTATTTGAATAAAGCAAATATGTGCAATCAAATATCGAATAGTGCATTTAAAGAAAATCTAAAAATCCTCTTAATGGCACTTGTGTGAAATACTATGAAAAACAAGCACGTAGGCACATGGTAATACATATATCGAGTCTATAAGAGTAAGAATAACACAAGTAAACGTACCTCGATAATTTATACCTTTCTTGACAAATAATGACGTAAATGGCCATTTGTGAAAATATGTAAATCCTACACAATTCTTAAAACAAATCTAGCACAAATCATAATGATAAAAGTGTAGGCTAAGAGATATCACAAGTAAGCTCATGCCATAAAAGTCCATAAGAGATGATAACACACTTTAGTCTACAAAAATGCACAAGAGTTTTAAAAACATCATATAAGGTCTTCTTTTTCAAAAATATTTTAAAAGCACAAATATATATTGAAGACCTTAATTAAAAATAAATACTTTCAAACTCATTTGCAATTAAGACACAAATAAAAGCATGCATAATAACAAAATAAAATGCATATTTAAATAGGGAGATACGGGTTACCAATTACGCCATTTCCATGGGTTGTGCCGTTCCCATTGTTGATGATATCTTCCCCTTTGAGAATCGTCTTGTTGATGATGATTTCTCCAATTGCTCCATCTCCAAGCATTGTGGCCTTCCCATTTTCGAAAGTGTCTTTCTCTTGGAAAATCATCTTGTTGATGATGTCTTTGCCATTTCCAAGGATTGTGTTTTTCCCATTTTTGATTATATCCTCTTCTTGTAAATTGACTTTGTTTTCTCCTTCTTTGATCAAAAGAGATGTTCATTTGATGTTTCCTTGGCGGCATGAATTTTCTTCGATGATTATTTCGTCGGGTACCTAATATGACATTATTTTTGGGAGCATAATGACCAATATGCATAGGGACTTGATTTCTTTTCACATAATTAACAACACTAGGCTTATGATCAAGTCCTTGTTTCAATTTATCACAACTATGAACATCAATAATATCGGTCATTTTATCGGTACTCAAGTTGGATTTTGATAAATCATTTTTCATGCAATTAATATCCTCAACAAGAGTACTATTTTCTTTTTCAAGGTTTCTAACCTTGTCAAGTGTGGTGGTGTGATCACATGAAAGTGATTCATAAGAGGAAAATATATTATCCTTATCAATTTTCAAAATATTGAATTCCTTTTTCAAATTTTTGTATTTAACAAGTAAGCTTTGGAATTCATTTTGAAGTTCATCAAAATCATTTTGCAAATCACTATAATCATTTTATAATTCATTATCATAAGAAGTGGAGGGTTTTGAACTTACCTCGTTTTCTTCTTGAAGCCCATAAGACATCGTTCATTTTCATCGACGTCGGAAGTTGTAGGAAGCTTATCCCATGTTGGGTTTGTATCCATTTGAGAAGTAGATGCTTTTGAGTGGTTCTTTTCATTTGCATATACTTCTTCTAATTTTCTCCATACTTCATGTGCCGATTTAATTCCTACAATATGATCATATTCCAAAATGGTAAGTGAACAATACAAAATATTAAGAGCTTTACCATTTAAGGAGATGATTTTCTTCTCTTCATCATTGAGCTCTTTGAGGCCTTTGGAGGTGTGTGGTGTATCCATCATCGGAATGGATTCTTCATTTACGACCGTGTTCCAAATATCGAACTCGCAACTTTGTAGATAGCATTCCATTCTTTCTTTCCAAAATATATAATTTTTGGAATCAAATAGTGGTGGCTTGGTGGTGGAGGCGCCGGTAAGGTAGACTTCATTCGTAGCCGGTGATCGTTCCTCTTTACTCGCAATGTGGAACGAGCTTGCCAAAGAGTTTGGCTTTGATACCACTTGTAAGTCCAAGCGGCTACGATAATCTAGAGGGGGGTGAATAGATTATCTCCATCTTTTCGATTTCGCCCTCTTTTTCGAATCAATTACGCTAAGACAATAATAAAGGTGTGGAATGTAAACAACACGCGTCGATTTATAGAGGTTCAACCCACCAGGGGCCTAATCCTCTACCACCCAAAGATATCTCAGGGATGGATTTCAAAACGAAAAAAAGATTTTATTAATTACCAAAATTAATACAACACCTTATAACATCACCTTGAAGAGCACCACACTCTTCTACAACACCACCTTTGAGATTACCACAATCTCTCTTGAAGATTACCACAATCTCCAACGGCACCTTGTGAAGATCCCTTGAAGATTACCACAATCTTCAACCTTGAAGAATACCAAATTCTTCAATACCTCAAGAGCACCACACTCTTGAAACACCTATCATCTAGATCACCCAAGTGTATTCTTTCCACAAGAATACTCACAAGGATGTCTTGTGTTGAATGATGACAAAAATCAAGATTACAACTCAATAATGAATATTACAATTTGAGTGCAAGTGTAATCAAGAAAAGCCTAGACCTCAAGATGTGAAAGTGAAATACTTAGGCTATAAATACAACAAGAGTGTTGAATATGAAGGCTTGGAAATTTGCAGATTTCTTGTTGTGAATTTGCTTGTATTGTGTTGTCAATTTGTTGCTTCAAATCTTCTTATATTTATAGGAGAGTCTTCACAAACATAGGCCCCTCCTCTTTCAATTTTGTCTGCAAAAAGAAGATCACAAGATGTAGAAATATTGCACAAAAATGAAAAGCAAATCTTGCTGTCAACATGTCCAACGGTCCAAATTTTGCTGTCAAAAGATTGGACAGCGCGATCGGTCGCCCTATAGAAAATTTCGAACGTTACAGAAAAATTAATGCGATCCAGGACAGGTTGCAGGGGGTGCGACTGGTCACGGGGGGGTGCGACCGGTCGCCCTAGGGTGCGACCGGTCGCCCTCACCCTTGACCGGTCATCCTCTCTCATTTTTACACAGAAATAGGTTCTGTTCTTTCTGTTTTCATTTGGGCGTCCTTCAGGTACCGGTCGACCTCTTGTTCGACTGGTCGACCTCCAAATTGAAATGTTGTCCGATTTTAGTCAAAAATAAACTTCAAGAAATACTCCAAAAAATTAGTAAAAACATTTTAAATCACTTGGGAGTATTTGGACAACATTTAAACATTGTTTTGGTGTAAGAACCAATTAACACAAAATCATCAAAAGTGTTGTCCAATTTTTATCAAATTAAAAACTTTAAGAAATACTCCAAAAATTAGTAAATACAATTTAAATCATTTAGGAGTATTTGGACAACATATAAATAACATTGTTTTGGTGTAAAACAAAATCATCAAAATCATAAAAACATTTAACTAACAGAATGTATAGCCCGCAGGAGGCTGAGCAAGTCTATCCTCAGAAATATGAACTAACTAACGAAGTACACAAGATTAATCTAATTGTTTCCTCAACTTGAGAAGGCACTTACTCTCCAACTCCTCCAAGACCATGACTCTACTTCTGATGGAAGGCCTATGCTGATACTTAGACTTACGAACCTCACATGAATTCCCTTACTTAGAGCTCTCTTCACTTTCTTTACAATGCAAATTTTACTTTAATCAATCAACTCAATGCAAAAAAAAAACATGCAATAAACGTCTGGATTACTGTTCGCGGGGATAACTAGTCCAAAGCCAGTTGAGGGAATTTTCTATGAGAAATCTCATCTCAAGATTTGGTTCTAATAAACTAGAGAATCAAGGCGAAGACGCCCACCTTACACGAGGAAGTTTCACAAACTCACCAATCCTATGAGAAGTATCTCCTAACATCAAAGGAGAATAAAATGCCCAAATCCATAGGAAAAAAAAAACTAGACAAACCGAGCTAGGAATTGGCCGACTAGTAATCTCTCTACCTTGGACCAGGAAGAATTGGAACCTCAGAATCAGAATTTGGCTCGAAAGACCCAAAAAGTTGGGCGAAGTGGACGGCAATTGCCCATCCTCCAGAAGCGAGCACGCGCCCGCCAAAGATCCTGGCCGATCGTAGTTCCTCGCGCTCGACCGCGGGCCTCTTCCCCTCTTTCTTCTCTCATTTGTTATACTTCTTGTCCCCTCCTCCATGATTCCTCTCCACTCTCAATTCTCAAGTTAAATTTTTACCCAATTGGTGAACTAAACTTGTCTTCTAAGCCGACTACCAACTACTTGGTCAAAAATTGAATGAAAGAAGAAAAGACAAGGCAAAATAATAAAGAGAAAATTGTACCTCTTGAATAAATGGTCAAAACTCCCTTTCCAAGCTTGTCCTTGGTGAAAGAATGAATGAAACTCCTCAAGCGAGTCAAGTATGAATGAAGACGAAGCAAAGCAACACGATACTTTGTAGCTTCCCACTTGCTCCCAGGAATCGCAACTGTAGTCGAGATGCTTATGATGGGGTAAAGTTGACTTTTTCCTATTTTATTATTTTTGCATATATTAATTTTGAAATTATTAAATTATTTCCCAATATCATTAATTATTATTGGGTTATAAATATTATAAAGCAACACATGAACTCAATTCATCGCTTATGGCCCATGAGGCCCACATTATGACAATAAGTCCATGAGGCTCATCATCTCAAGTATAAAACGGTCCCTCACTAATCTTTTGTAAGTATTATGTTGTAAGTATTCTGAATTAATTACTCTTAATTACATTCATTTGCTCTGGATTTATTCTCCTATATTTGTTGACTTAAACATCGAACGGGCCTCCTAGAGAGAACACGAGTGCCCTTCTAACCATGTTTATTTGTTGCGAGGTTAGTTCCCACACGTGAATTCTTGACTCCGGGTGGACTCGGTTCCTAAACTATCTTAATTCTGGACAAAAACATGGATTTAAACTTTTAGACTCAACTTCTCTAACTTAAAATGATGTACACTTTTTTGCCGCATTAGATAAGACATATAATGTGTATACATGTGCATTTATTATTTCTTAGAGTTCTAAGTGTTATCATACGTATTTTTTATTACCATTTTTCACTATTCTATTCAACAGAGTTATAGTGTATTTATCTAAATAATTCAAAACTATAAATAATATATATATATATATATGACTATTCTCAAAATAGTAACTATAGAGTTTTCTGCCTATTTTTCATTGCTATAAAAATAATAATAATTTGTAAAAAGGATATAAAAAATCTTTGTGATTTCAAGGTTCCAAATCCGTGTGTACTGCATTAGTTAGCTTTCCAAATATGTGTTTACTGCATTAATTATTATATTTGTCTTTTTTTTTCTTTTTAAAATGTAGTAAATTTTTTGTTTTTAATTATTCTTTGACGTATAATATATCAAATTAATCATCCTTTTACGATCTTCAGTTTGACACTAATATTATATATATATATATAAAATATATATATATATAAAATAAAGATAATAAATTAAATAAAAGATAAATTTACTTAAAATTTTATTTTGTATTGAGTTTTAAAAATTATGCATTCTAGATATTGGACATCAATTTGTATATTAATGTATTCTGACTATTTGTGATACATATATTTGTTATTTGGGTTTCAAACATTTCTATATATATGTTAAGTTGATTAAATTTAATTAAAAAATATTTGTTTTAAGAAAATATGTTAAAATATGTATACAAATATTACATGTATTGCATATAATCCATACATAACTTATATATATTAAGAAGAACTTAAATCTATATATATGTATATAACGAGAGAGTTGTCTAAGAATAGTTAAAAAAAAGGGCTCATTTCACCTTTCTAAATCTGGAAAAATCTTGAATTGTTATTTTAAAAAGATAGAATATTAAAAATGGTATTTTATTTCTATAAACAAAATGCAATAAAATGCTAAGATTTTAGTTGAGTTTTAATGATTCAGATAATATTACTTGGACATTTGAATTATACTTTCCAAATCTAAAATATTGTATTTTTTATTTTCAATAAATCGGGTTTTCAACCTCAACATAATTTTTAAGTTTGTTTTGACAACAAATTTTATAATTTCTTAATTTAAGAAAATCAAATTTTTTAGTTTGATAAATTAGATTTTTACATATATAATTCATACTTTCCTAAATTAAAACAATTAATTTTATATTTACATCTCCAAGAATTAATGAAGACCAGTGTATAAAAAAGTAATATGAACGCTTATACTTTAATAGTTGATATATTTTTCGGCATATGTGAATCATAATTGGATACTTAACAATTGATTTTTTTATTAACAAAATTAATATTTATTTTGTTTATTTTCTTATTGAAAAATATTTTTGCGGTGCAATTATATATATGGTCGCGTTTTCTCTTATAAAAATATGAAAAAAACAAAATATTTGATTATAATTTTTTTAAAACTTGAACAATACACAAAAAATATGTAAAATAATCAATACTCCGAAAAGTTGAACATGAAATACAAATCTGGACAACAACATTGGAAATAAAAAAAAACTATCTTATAGAAACATGAATAAATATATAAGTTTTATATATTGATATAGTTGCACGTATCCATATTATACTTGAGAAAATAATTCGCCATAAATATTACATAAAATACTGGAAAATTGAAATTTTATATATGTAAAATTCAATGTATGTTACGTATGTATGTATTATATCTAATCATATAATACAATGTACTAATATTATATGAAGTGTCTGAAATATTGAAATTCTAAATATTTATTGTAAAAAGAATGTTTAAATTATATATATAATTTAAATATTATATTGGACATACTTTTTTCAATATATAATAAGTAAGTACTTATTACATAAAAATGCTAGTTATTTTGTTCTGTTACGTATGTCATATTTATTTGTTATTCTCTAACAATAATATTTTATGTCATAAGATAGTTTATCAAATAATCATGATTTGAGTAGAATGCTATTGTTATTAAGAAATCAAATTATTCTCTGATTTGTTTATTAAATAAGCGTACATAGTAATTTATGGTATAAATTTCAACTATGTCTTAATTGATCTAATTTAGTTTAGTTGTCGAAAATTATTTAGTAAACATATAATTTTTAAAGTTTTAGACAACTCAACAAGTGTTTTTCAATAGGTGTATAAACTTGCTTCAAATACATAACCAATCTGTTTTCTTTATTTTATCTGGTTTTTCTAAAGTTTTAATTTATTGTTGGATATTTAAAATAATATTTAGTGAAAATACATTAAATTTCTATAATAATAATAAAAAAAAATCCTAAATTACTTTGTTCGGGTCAAGACATGTCATCCTTCAACTCTTCCCCAGTTCAAAAAACATGGTCCGGTTGGGTCTTGAGATACCCGTCTGCCGCCTCAGTCCATTACCATTCATATAATATATTAATTTTTTAATATCAAAATTATACAATACTTTATATATTATTGTGTATCACATGAGCGGTGTACTAGTACTAATCTAATATATAGGTATGTGGTTGAGGTTTAGTTCATATCTTTATTTTACCCTTCAAAATTTCTTATCTATCCACACCAAAAGTCAAAATGTGGATGTTTCTATCCTGTGGATTAATCAAACTGATTTTCATTTAAGGAGAGAGAGAAGAAAACTAGTAAACCTTTATTGAATTCGTCGAATATAAGTCATCCAAGAGCAAGAGACAGAAATTCCATTTTTCTTAACTATCCTGGCCCTAGATTTCAAAATGTTGGCCCTTATTCTTAATTGCGTGATTGCTACCCGGGTCAGCAATCAATTATTGACTCAAATCCATAATGTTAACTATTTGATGCTTCATGATATATATAATAATCTCAAATTCAATCAATAGATCCAAACTAGTCCTAAGTTGACTAAGACATTGCAATAAAACTAAAGGGGTAGTAACCGAAGTACCATGAGGTTTGGGATAATTACAAAAAGATCCAACTAAGTTTCAAAATAATAAAAATGCCACTCAGGGTTACTCCATCTAATATTTTACCCAAAGCATGAGTTGATCTATAAGAAATTAACCTAAAAATCCAAATTTCGTTGAACAGTATTACAGAACTACTATGATGAGACAAAAGTACCCTTTGGCTATTAGTTTCAACACAAATCACAATACTATAATATTATCCATGAATTATCTATTATTAACTATCCTAACCATATCTATAATTAATAAACAAAGAAAAATGAAATTTGATAAAACAAAAAAACCGACTAACTGATTTTTTATCTCCTCAAAATCTTACAAATACCCTAATTTGGTTATGAAGAATAAATATTTTCTACCCTCTAGTTTTCTATAAACTACAAATATGAAAAAAGCTCAAAGCTAAATGGACGAGGTAATTAATTGTCCGTCCTCTTTTTTTTCCCTTCAATTCTTCTTCTTTATTTTTTTAAAATTAAAATTCCGTTAGATGTATTATCGACTTTACGAATATAACATTAGTTTTACGATCCTTCAAACTTCAGGGGTATATTTTGTAATTTTAAAACTTAAAAGAATTTATTTGTGATTACGAAAATGTGAGGGATACCTTTTGCAATTGACCCTAAAATAAAATGAATTATAAGGGGATCTGCAATACAAAACTCTAATGAACTGTAAGCCAATAAGAAACATTATTCTAGGAGATAGACATTAAGACATTGCAGTCTCCAATAATATTGTTAACATTATTACTGCAATACTATATATCTATCTACATATATAGTCATAAATAAAGTCAACTATTCTTGCAACCTCATAATTAAAAATTGGTCCATAATAAGACAAAAAAGTGTGAAGAAATAACAAAAGGCCAGCCAAGTTGTGAGAAAAAACAAACCATTTTTATAGCATCCCACTTGACCAAAATGGCTGACCGAAATTACTTGAAAGTCCGCAGAATGAGTATTTTATGATATTCACTCAACAAACCTCAATGGATCACCCTAAAATAATTTCAAACCAGCAGTTTCGAAATCTCTCTATTTAAATCTTTAGGTACCCATTATTTCCTGCTGTGTTTTCAATTTGAGAAAAAAAAAATGGCGGGTGGAGGAATTGTGGACGCAAATAGTGGAGCAAGGGCTCATCTTTATGAGTATAGAATCACTCCTTATTTCATCGTTGCTTGCATTGTTGGCTCCTTGGGGGGTTCTTTGTTTGGCTATGATCTTGGTGTTTCTGGTCAGTTTTTCTTACTTTCTTTACCTGTGAATCCTAACAGGGTGTTTCAGTTCATTTGCAAATTTTATCTGATGTTTTTATTATCTTGAGTGAGATTTTTATTCGGTTTAACTCCCAGAGTATTTTTTCGTGCAAGCACTTATTGCTTATATGATTTAATGCTATTATTGCTTGTTTTGAGCTTTGCTGCTGAATCTGACAGTGTAAATAATGTTTGGTTATATATTGGTGCAAACCAAATGTCTAATTAGAAGGATATTCTCCAAGGAGGAAGGATATATTTTTACAAAGGACAATTACAAAAACTTAATTACAGAAAAACCCGGTTATCTTTCAAAATTACAATTAGTCCTTGACATTTGTTTCTATTTTACAAATTGCTTAAGTAAATACAAACCTAAGCGGGTGTTTAACACCTTAACGGTTTTAATTTTTTTTTTGGAAATTTTGGAAGATAATTGATGTTTTTCGTAATTCGTCTAAACTTCATGAGCAGTATTTGTAATTAATCCTTTGTATAATAATGAAATCCGGGCACAGGGAAGAGATGATGTATGTCAATTTTGATCCAAAAAACAGTCTCAAGAGTAGTAGTGATTGACATATAGACTTCTGGATGCTGGCATTTGAGTGTTTTGATACTCCTAGTTGTCAACTTGAACATTATTTTTAGGTATAATTACAAAAACACCCCTAAGGTTTGGGCTAATTACAAAAAAAGCCAGAGATGTTCCAAAATTACAAAAAAAACCTCAAGTTTAATTATACCTTAAATTTATGGGGGTAATTTGAAGTATTTTATAAATATCAGGGGTTTTTTGAAATATTGTTTACCCATATGAAGGGAAAAATGTAAGACGGAATCAAACCTTAAGTGGTTTTTTGCAATTTTCAAGAATCTCCGGATTTTTTTGTAATTAGCCCAAACCTCAGGGAGATTTTTGTAATTATCGCTTATTTTTATTCTTTAATTTCCTAGTTGTGAAAATAAATTTTAACTTACACGTTGAAATCGTTGATTATCACAGGAGGGGTGACTTCCATGGATGACTTCTTGAAGGAATTCTTTCCAGGGATCTACCGAAGAAAACAGGAACATCTTCAAGAAACAGATTACTGTAAATATGACAATCAAATCCTCACTCTATTTACATCCTCTCTTTACTTTGCGGCACTTGTTTCGACTTTTGGGGCTTCTTATGTGACCAGAAATAAAGGTCGGAGGGCCAGTATCATTTGTGGATCAATTAGTTTCTTCATGGGAGCAATCCTCAATGCAGCTGCACAAAATATTGCTATGCTCATCCTTGGTAGAATACTTTTAGGATTCGGCATTGGATTTGGCAACCAAGTAAGCAAATACTCCTAATTATATCACGAAACCAAAGAATTAAGTGTTCGGGAGTATTTACCAAACACTTCCAATTAACTTATTCAACTTTTAACTTCTATTTGCAAACACAAGCAACTTCTGATTTTCACATACTTTTTCACTATAAATCGATTACTTTCTCTAAAAGGCTAAAAGCATAAGTTTTTTCAAAGACTCCCTTAGTCTTGGGACTTGTCATATTTACTTCAATCATTCTACAGGCAGTCCCTTTGTATCTTTCAGAAATGGCACCCGCAAAAATCCGTGGAGCCATTAATCAACTCTTTCAACTCACGACCTGCTTGGGGATTCTAATAGCCAACTTTGTGAATTACGGAGTCGAGAGAATCCATCCATGGGGATGGAGATTGTCTCTTGGTTTAGCTGCTGTTCCGGCTATTCTTATGTTCGTCGGTGGAATTTTCCTCCCGGAGACCCCTAACAGTCTTGTCGAACAGGGAAGATTAGAAGAAGCCAGGCAGATTCTAGAGAAAGTTAGAGGCACTCCAAAAGTCGAAGCAGAATTTCAAGACCTCATCGATGCGAGCAATGCAGCTAAAGCCATAAAGAATCCTTTCAGGAATCTCCTGAAAAGGAAAAATCGACCCCAATTGGTTATAGGAGCTTTGGGTATCCCAGCATTTCAACAGCTCACTGGAATGAACTCGATTCTTTTCTACGCCCCGGTTATTTTTCAGAGTTTGGGCTTTGGCTCAGGAGCATCTCTATACTCATCAGCTATTACCAGTGCAGCCCTGGTTTTGGCTACACTTATATCAATGGCTTTTGTTGACAAGTTTGGTAGAAGAGCATTCTTTCTTGAAGCTGGCGTCGAGCTAATATGCTGCTCGGTATAATTACAAAAAATACCCCTTAGACATTTGTTTCTAGGGATAATTACAAAAACAACCCTGAGGTTTGGGCTAATTCAAAAAGAAAACCCAGAGTCATTTCAAAATTACAAAATAAACCCTTAGATTGTCTATTTTAAATTTAAGAGGGTGACTGTAATATTTTTATAAATTCAAGGGGGTTTTTGAATTTTTTTTTTTTTTGCTATGAAGGAGAAAATGTAAAACGGAATCAAAATAAAAGAGGTTTTTATTTTCAAAAAACTCTAAGCTTTTTTGTAATTTTCCCGAACCTTAGGAGGGATTTAATTATCCCTTCTTTTTATTAGAAAAATGCACCATCACCGTCAGGAGAGGGTATATGTTAGGTAAATTCAAACATCAAGGGGTGTTTGTAACACTTTAAGTGGATATTTGTAATTTAGAAAGATTACTGGAGCTTTTTCGTAATTAGGCTAAACTTTAGGAGTTTTTCACTCCCTCGGCATGCCACAAAAAAGTTAACTTATGCAGTTTTTTTCTGAAAGGTTGACCAAATATTTTTGTGATTACGTTGCAGGTTGCAATTGCCATTACACTAGCCCTGAAATTCGGACAAGGCCAAATGCTGCCTAAAGGAATCGGCATCTTCCTAGTAGTCGTGATCTGCATATTCGTTCTGGCTTACGGAAGGTCTTGGGGCCCTTTGGGTTGGTTAGTTCCGAGTGAGCTGTTTCCGCTGGAGACGAGATCAGCAGGTCAGAGCATTGTTGTGTGTGTGAATATGATTTTCACTGCATTGATTGCTCAGTGCTTTCTTGCGGCTCTCTGTCATCTCAAATACGGCATCTTCTTACTGTTTGCGGGCTTGATTTTCATAATGAGCAGTTTCATCTTCTTCCTGTTGCCTGAGACAAAGCAGGTTCCAATTGAGGAGATACATTTGCTATGGCAAAATCATTGGTTCTGGAAGAGATACTGTGGATCTGAGGACAAGTCAGAAAAATTCCAAGCAAAAACAGGAAATCAGTTTTAGCTAGAATCATTGCAAAGGAAATTAATTAATGTGACATTATTTTCTGATTATTTGTTCTGCACCAAGCTCACATGGATATTTAAAAGAGAATATAATGATCAGGTGTTTGTATTAGGAACTTGTTTCTCATATATTATGGTTTCATGAGGAGTGGTCTGGAACTTGTCAAGTGTCCCTCTTCTCAAATACATATTGGAGACAGTAAACTAAGGGCTCGTTTGGTTTTGTTGATAGGATTGAACAATTGTTTTGGACTGGATAGGATTGTACTGTTCATTGATTATATATATAATTTTATATAATATTGTGTTTGGGAATTATGATTGAAATAGAAAATCTTGAAACTTGGGTTATAATATTGTGTTTGAGTCAATGATTGGATAGCGTAATAAGTCAAATGTCCAAAATACACCAGTCAATATAACAAAACTCAAATTACATATAAGAGGAAGAAAAATACGGTTGGACTCGTTTTGCAGGATTACCATAAGTGCATCCCGAGAAGCGAGAACTACATATATTTCAAAGTTCGGAATTATTTTTTAGCATCTAGTTAAACATTAATCTATTACAATCATTATGCAAATATCAGTATTCCAATGAAATACGTCCATTATACAGTTTACTTTATGTGGTTATTAAACTTTAAGAAATAGAATTTTAAGAAACAGATCCTCCTCTTTCAAAAAAAAAATAAAAAATTAAACAGACCCTCCTCTCAGGAAGCACAAAACAATTGGAATTCAAAAGAAAGCCTTCAACTACTGCAATATAAAGGTATTATCTTTTTCTCCTTTCACTTTCAGATGGTTAGAAATTAAGCAATGTAATCTACATAATATATGTGAATCGTAATTACCTTAGCAGTGGATGAATCGATTATGTATGTCCCAAGGGGTGTTAAGTTAAGGTCTAGAACGAAGGGTTGAATAGACTTAACCAAATTTTCGATTTTAATCTTAAATCAGAGTTTTACATAAGTAAACTACTTGGTCCTTTTAAGATAGCTAGGCTCAACAGGAAAGTTACCCCTCAACAGACTCGACTGAGTTGTTGATAGAGTAACTCAGCTGAGTGAAGTGAGCTCTTTAAAAATACAGTTTACTTGGTTTTTACAGCAGAAGTCTTACACCCTTTTTGTAAAATGATTTTACAACACTTGTTTTTAGGTTAAGTTATTATCAATTGTGTGAGCAAATATATATCAGCAAAATTGAGGATATGCAAGAAATAGATGTTGAATGTAAAAGACACAAGGCAATTTTATAGTAGTTCGATGGTAGGGTAACTCCTCTACTCCACTCTTCTCGAACTCCTAGAGGTAATCCACTAATGCAACAGTTGTTACAAAACGGATACTGTTGAAATATTTGGTGTTTATTTACGTAAACCGGATTACAAGGAAACCTATCTATTCTGAGAGAATGGAAATTTGCGAGAAAAGGTCGAGGCGAGTTAACACTCTATCCGCAAGATAAACACGTCCCGTATAAGTCTTGTGAAAAGCAGGCGTGTTATCCCCAAAGATACAACAACCGTCCTTGTAATAGCAAAAAGATTGCAAATTACAAGGCACCTTCGAATCGAAATGTGCAAAGCGAGTACACTATGCAAGTACAAGAAAGAAAATGAGTATGAAAGTGTGTAATCGAACAACAACAATGCTCTTATTTATAGGACTTCCAACCAGGTCTTGGGGTCTCTTCTTTTTGCGGGGACGAAGAACTTCAGGATAATGGGTTGTAACCTCCGAGGTAGTGGGCACTCCTTCAATGGCTACTATCTTTGTAACTTCCAAGTAGTGGGCAGAGTGGTGTTGTTCCATTATAAAAGCTGCAGTTTCAGCTTTTAAGTTGTAACTTTATTTGTTCGCGCGCGCGCACGCGTGTGGCCTTGCCCACCACACCTCACATGTGTATAGTTATTTCATCTTGCACACTCTTATACACCCACTTACTTATATATTGAATAAAATTAACATTTTATTCCCATGTGGGATGGTGTCTTTTCACCTTCCCATCATCCATTATCCCATTTCAAAGTGACTATCTTGTGGATTTTATTTCTCACTCACCACTAAATGGTTTTGAGAAGTTAAATATACCACACTCATCTACTCGAAACGTAGAATTTTATTTTAATATTTAATTCCTCCAAAATTAAATAATTAGTCACTAAAAAGTTGGTCAAAGTTAGGTATCAACCATTACTTATCAAACCAATTTCCAACAATCCCCACATGAGTGGAAATCAAATGCACATGAAAAATGACTCTTGTACTCGGTTTAATTGAAACCATATTGTATCGGGACAAGTAGTTTGTGACTTTGAACCTTCCTTTGTAAATATCATCGGATATACGGCTTTAGTGGGATGAACGCCTGAACTATTCCTCCTTCGTGTACACCAAGTAATGACATTTACACAATATGACTTCTGTCACATTCCGTTCTTGATTGTGTCCTTTTTGGCCATGGACGACATCTTTGGATTCATAGGTGATATCTCTTGACCGAAGTTAATTTATCATTAAAAGTCCTTATGACTTAACCTTACCACAACCAACAAGTTTATTGACTTGTTTTGCCTTCTAGGGATGGGTTAAGCGATTTACAAGTGCTTAATCGAACTTTTAAAGCTTAATTTTCCCATTGAACCAAGTTCTTGGGATCTCCAAATCACCAAGGTTGGGTTACCACTTTAATCATTCTTTAAATTGTGGATTTTAATCCCATTCCCTCTAGCAATTTACTCAATTGATCTCTGTTAAGCCCTTCGTGAGCGGATCCGCTATGTTATCCTTTGACTTTACATAGTCAATTGATATAACACCATTAGAGATCAATTGTCTTACGGTATTATGTCTACGACGGATGTGTCTCGACTTATCGTTATACATATTACTTTGTGCTCTCCCTATAGTAGCTTGACTATCACGGTGAATCATCACGGGGAGGCATGGCTTTTTCAACATGGAATATCTTCTAAGAAATTACGAAGCCACTCAAACCTTCTTCCCCGACTTTATCAAAAGCTATAAACTCATATTCCATGGTGGATCTAGCTATACAAAGTCGCTTAGTGGATTTCCATGATACTACTCCTCCTCCAATAGTAAATATATATCCACTAGTGGGTAGGAGTCATTTGAATCGAAATCCATTAGCATCACTATACCCTTCAAATCTTTGGAGGGTATTTCGAGTAGTGTATTTTATAACTCGGGGTGTATTTTAGATATCTTAGTACCCTAGTTAGTGCTTTCCAATGCTCTTGGCTTGGATTTGTATACCTACTCAACTTGTTTATAGGATAGGCAAGATATACGAGTTTGTAATGTACATCAAACTTCATATCACCTTCAAGTATTCCAACCGAGCTCTTTTGGTTGACTTTATTTCCATTTATGCTCTTGGGTTTTGCATGGTGGACCATCAAAAGCATTGAACTTCTTGAGCACTTTCTCCACATAGTGGGATTGTGTCAAGCTAATTCCTTCGGATGTTTTGCCAATTTTGATTCCAAGAATCATATCAAAGAATTCCCATGCCTTTCATGTCAAAATTTCTTTTTAACATTTTCTTAGTGTCCATGATTATATCATAACTACTACCCATTATTAACATATCGTCTACGATAGACAAACTATGACAAATGCATTTGACATGCTTTTAACATAAACACACTTGTCACATTCGTTGATTTTAAAGCCATTTGACAACATCGTTGTGTCAAATTTAAGATGCCACTGTTTTGGAGCTTGTTTAAGTTCATAGAGCGATCTTATCAATTTGCACATCTTTTTCTCTTGACCAGGTGCAACAAATCCTTCAGTCGCTTTCCATATATATTTCTTCTTCCAATTCACCATTTAAAAACGCAGTTTTTACATCCATTTGGTGAATCTCGAGATTGTGCAAAGCAAAGCAATCGCAATAAGCACTCGAATGGATGCAATTCTTGTTACAGGTGAATATGTGTCGAAGAAATCACTTCCTTCTTTTTGTTTGAAGCCTTTAGCCACTAACCTGGCTTTATATTTATCAATAGTTCCATTTGCCTTATATTTCTTTTTTAATATCCATTTACACCCTAAAGGTTTACTACTGCAGGAGGAGATCAACCAACTCCCGGTATGATTTTGTAAAATGGATTTTATTTCACTATTGATAGCTTCTTTCCAGAGCGGAGCATCCGGGACTGACAGAAGCCTCTTTAAACGATACATGGCTCTCCGTCAATAAGTAAGTGACAAAATCGAGGACCAAATGATGTAGCAGTTTTAGTCCTTTTACTTCGTCTTGGTTCTTCATTCTCTTGTGAAGAACTATTTACTTTCTCATAAGTTCTTTTGTTAGAACTTATTCCAACCCTTTCTTTACAAGTATATATATTTTCAAGAAATATTGCATTTCTTGATTCAATTATGGTACCTTTGTAAATTTCGGATTTTCCGACTTGTGTACCAAGAACCGATATGCACTCTTTGTTGTATGCATATCCTATAAAAATACAATCAACCGTCTTTGGGCCAATTTTGACTTGTTTAGGTTCAAGTATTGCTACCTTAGCCAAACACCCCCACACTTTAAGGTATTTATAAGATGGCTTATGATTTTTCCACAATTCATAAGGTGTCTTATTTTTCCCTTTAAGCGGGATTTTATTTAAAATGTGATTTGCTGTTAAAACAGCTTCCCCCCACATGTTCTGAGGCAGTCCAGAACTAATCAACATGGCATTCATCATTTCTTATAAAGTTCGATTTTTACGTTCAGCAATGCCATTAGATTGTGGTGAATATGGTGCAGTTGTTTGATGAATTATTCCACACTGGTTACATAATTCTTCAAAAGGTGCAACATATTCTCTACCTCTATCACTCCGAATTATTTTAATCCGGCTCCCAAGTTGATTTTCAACCTCATTTTTATAATTTTTGAAAGCTTCCAATGCTTCAACTTTGCTTCTTAATAAATATAAGTAGCAAAATCTTGTGTAATCATCAATAAAAGTGATGAAATATTTTTTACCACCTCTAGTTTGCACAAATTTGAGATCACATATATCAAGTATGTATCAATTCTAGAGGTAATCTTGTATTTCTTTCCACGGAATGAAAATGTAACTTAACCATTTTAGCTTCAATCTGATTTTACATCTCTTTTGAGAATCAATTTTTGAAGTTGGAAGTAATTCCAAGTTCATTAATCTTTTTATAGCATTTAGATTAACATGCCCTAATCTAACACAAATCGAATACTCAAGCATATAAACGTAAGTAGGCTCAATTTTATTGATGCTTGAATCGGTTACACGGTGAATTGCCATTACATTCATTTTGAGCAGTCCGTTATACGAGATAACCTTTTCCTAGAACTGTCCAAACTTAGTTAAAATAAACTTTTCGAGACTCAAACATAAGTCTAAAACCATGGTTTACAAGAAGAGATCGACACTAGATTCTTCCGGATTTCTCGGGACATGAAGAACATCCTTCGAAGCGCTCTTTTCGAAGTGAGCTTGAGAACCACGTTGCCAAAACCCGCAACATCGAAGAGGAAGAATTGCCCATATTAAGTTTTTTCCCAAGGGTGTAGGTAGAGAACGCATCCTTGTCGAAGCAGGACATGCCGAGTGGCCCCCGTGTCAATATACCACTCCCTTGGATTGTCCACAAGGTTTGCCTCAAAACCACCTGCAGAGATAGATCCATATCGTCACTCTTGGATCATACCATTGTGCTCAACCACATTAGCATTAAATTTGTCTATATTTTGGTTTTTTAGGAAGCACCCTTAGCCATGTGGTTGGGCTTTCCACAATTGTGACAATTTCCTGTAAATGGTTTTTTGTTTATAGGCTTCTTTCCTTTGTAGTTGTTGTTGTTATAGTCACGTTTCCTTTTCTGCTTTGTTACTAGAATGCCATGTTCTAGCAAATTCGCCTTTGCATCAACAAACCCTTTTTAAACCTTGAATCTAATTTGCGATTACCTTCCTCAATTCGTAAACGCATAATTAGATCTTCAAGATTTATTTCTTTTCGCTTGTGCTTCAAATAATTTTTGAAGTCTTTCCATCCAGTGGAAACTTTTCAATCATGCACGCCACTTGAAAGCTTCATCCAATTGCATTCATCGCACGAATATCGTGCATAATTAATCGCAATTCTTGAGCTTGATCCATGACATTTTAGAATCCACCATTTTGAAATCTAGAAACATGTCAACCACGAACTTCTTGGAACCAAAGATCATCCTCGATTCGGTACTTCTTTTCCAAAGAATCCCGAGCTCTTTGGAAGATTTAAATTCACTATACACATTGTATAGCGAGTCGACAGATCCATTTAGGGCGTAGTTGCGCACAGAAGTCACCCTGGCCCCAAGCATCAAAGCAACATGTTTTTCATTGTTGGTTTCATTTTCTTCCACCACTGGTGGTTCCTCCTTCAGGAACTTAGCGAGGCTCAGCGTAGTCAGATAAAACAGCATCTTGGATTGCCATCTTTTGAAATCAAGACTTAAAAATTTTTCCGGCTTCTCGAAAGAGTAGGAACTTTCACCCTTGAAGTAGACGCCATCGTTTACGTAAAACAAAAATTGTTTATCTTGCGTTGTTGAAATATTTGGTGTTTATTTCTGTAAACTGGATTACAAGGAAATCTATCTATTACAGAGAATGGAAATTTGCAGAAAAGTTGAGGCGAGTTAACACTCTATCCGCAAGATAAAAACGTCCCGTATAAGTGCTGACGGAACAGACATGTTATCCCCAAAGATACAACAGCTTCGTCCTTGTAATAGCAACACTGCAAATTACAAGGCACCTTTCGAACTGAAATGTGCAAAACTGAGTACACTATGCAAGTACAAGAAAGAAAATGAGTATGAAAGTGTGTAATCTGAACAACAACAATGCTCCTATTTATAGGACTTCCAACCAGGTCTTGGGGTCTCTTTACTGCAGGGCAGTAACTTCAGGATAATGGGCTGTAACCTCTAGGTAGTGGGCACTCCTTCAATTGCCACTATGTCAGAACTTCCAAGTAGTGGGCAAGAGTGGTCTTTGTTCCATTATAAAAGCTGCAGTTTGACTTTTAAGTTGTAACTTTATTTGTTTTTATTCTCCAAAAATAAAAACAAATGTTTTTTTGCAAAACTAGGCCCACCCGGTCGGGACACGGACACGGGCACGGGCACGGCGGCTTGGCCTCGGCCCACGGCCCACGGCCCCGGCCCGGGCCGGGCCGCAAGGCAAGACGCCAGCGCGTGGCACGTGGCCTTGCCCACCACACCTCACATGTGTATAGTTATTTCATTTTGCACACTCTTATACACCCACTTACTTATATATTGAATAAAATTAATATTTTATTCTCATGTGGGATGGTGTCTTTTCACCTTCCCATCATCCATTATCCCATTTCAAAGTGACTATCTTGTGGATTTTATTTCTCACTCACCACTAAATGGTTTTGAGAAGTTAAATATACCACACTCATCTACTCGAAACGTAGAATTTTATTTTAATATTTAATTCCTCCAAAATTAAATAATTAGTCACTAAAAAATTGGTCAAAGTTAGGTATCAACCATTACTTCTCAAACCAATTTCCAACAGATACAACAGTCCAAGTAGGCTTTGATCACACAACGAACTCTACTCCTGGGACTCGCCTTCTTCGTAAAGCGGCGCCTCACTACTTGACTCCTTCAAACTCTTAAGACTTGATCACCTAGCCTCCGATGGATACAAAGCAGGGTTCTAACTTGAACCTCACTACACTTCCTTCACTTCGTGGTCATAAGTGGACCCTTTATTTTTGAAAAACAATATTTCCTCTTCAATAGGTTGAAGCTTTCTTCCTTTACTGAGTGTGTTGGATAGATTCACTTAGAAAGTAGCCTTGAGGATTAGAATAAATAGCTTGAGAGTGTTTTGTAGTTGCTTGCTTTGTTCAGATTACTTGTGTATTTCGTGCTTCTCTCATATTTTTCCTCAGCCTTTTATAGTGACAGTTTGAAAAAGTGTCCCTTGAAGAGATAGACATTTTTCAAACTCCACTTCTTGATCGTTGGCTTGTCTTATTGTGCAACTTTTGATGTTGACCTTTCCTTAAATTAATGCTCTGCAGGCTGCCTGAAACACTGCAGGTTTTCTGCGAACATCCCATTGGTTCTCATCTACTTGCACTCTTTCAGTAAGACATCTTTAACGTTTCAGGTCTATCCCCTTACCATTTTGGGTAAGTCTTTGACTTTTCTTTGCAACGGAATTCTTCAGCTTTCTTCGAGTCCTTAAGCTGCTTTACTCCTTTATTGATTCTTCTCCAAATCTGGGATGACTCAGCTATTAGTCTGTGATACGTGTAAAAACACACGTGCATTTAAGGGTTTAATTTGATATATAATTGATGTATTTGCAAGTAGATTTAGTGTATTTTTTTTGGTTTCCTTAGAAGAGCATGATACTGCGTATTCTTCTAATTTTTGAAGGAAATGAAGCTAAAATGAGAAGATATCATTTAGAAGGCCCGGACAAAAATGACAAATGCGACAGACGATTGAATACACAAAGAAAATGATGAAAAATAAGCCACACTGTTGGACCATGCAAATTCACATGACCGTGTGAGACGATTCTGTGTGTTTTTACACGCCCGTGCGACTTGTTCAAGGGAAGAATTTCAGAGACGAATCACATGACCTGACCGTGTGAAATGACACGACCGTGTGAATTGATCGTGCCAAAAACAGAGTTGTAAACATATCACACGACTAGACATAGTGGAATCACATGGCTAGTGAATGGTCCTGCGTCTGATTTTTATTCCTAATCTCGTCAGAACTCTATCAGTGATCTCTCAAATCACCTATATAAAGGAGACCAAGGCATGGACAAAAAGAGAACTTCATACAACATCTTACATCAAAATACACTAGGGTTAGACAATTCTTCACACTTCTGAGAGCAAGGCATTAATAACCGAAGAACACCACAAGGCCTTTCGTTTCGCGGAAGCACAAGGGTTCGAAGGCTGGAAAGAAGGATTCATCCTGACAAAAAGGGTTCTATCTTTTTAGTTTAGATCTCTTGTTTGTCCTTAAACGATGTCAAACTATTTGATTTCAACTTTGTCTATGATTTTGTTGTCAAATATGTTGGGCTAATCATTCTGATCCTAGGGCATAATCGAAACTATGGATTTATGTTAAATCTATATTGATTGTTTTCTTAATTGGTTTATGTGTTCTATTATATAAATTCGAATGCTTATTTCTTTTAGATTATTTGGCCAATAATTTGCATTTCATATTTGTTACGTCATAATTTGGGAAATGAGTTCTGACGAATAAAAATCGATGTCGGACATAAACGGGTATGTAGTCGGGAGGCTTATAAGCTGTTTTGTGGAGTACTTCAATTCACAAATCCTTTGGGAGTTAATATTAATTGTTGAGTAGAGATGCTAGCAATTGGTATTAATCAACTATTTATTTGCTTCGGGAGGGGGAATAAACTAATTTAGGAATTGAACCCATAGAAATACATAAACTCGTTTTGATGAAACATTAATTGGATTTCATATCGAAGAAGCATGTTGAGATTATGTGCCTAGGATTGCTTTCGTACATGTTGAAAACTTGTGGAGTTCGGGTTTTAACAAATTTAAATATTTTATTTTTACTTGATAATTTAGGGTTTAGTTTATATTACATATTCGACCTCTTCAATAAAATTGGAATACGATATTTACTATAGCCTAAGCGCTTTGTATTCAATCCCTGAGGAATACGACCTTGCTCATCAATATCTGCTAGCTATGATGTACAATTGCAGTTTAGTGAAAAGATTTTCACGATCAAGTTTTGGGCGCTGTTGTCGGGGATTAAAAGATTCAACTTAGATATTGTAATAAGTGGTTCAATCTTAATTGAAGCTATATTATTTTATTCTTTTATTTTCCTTTTTATTTTTTTCAATTTTTTTTGTAAATAATATTTTTATTTGCTTTGGTTCTAACGTTGTTTTTGTTGAGTCTGATTTTGCATGATCACTCGTTCTAGATCTACCCAACCAATTCCCATTGATTTGGAGATCGAAAAGACAACAAAACAGTAAAGAAAAGGATCTAAAGCAATGGCAGAAGGGAACAATCAGGACGTTTTGAACAACAAAAACAACGAGGAGCGCCCACTTGGGGCGAATGGATGGAATCAGATAGAGGAAAGGCCCGTGAGGAGGTCAGTTAGGGATTGCTTCCAGTTTGATTTTAGTCAAAGATATGGGGATGTGGATCGTCTGTCGATTAACGCAAATAATTTTGAACTAAAAGCTACGTTAATCCAGATGGTTTCACAAAACCAGTTTGGGGGAAGAGTCGTTGATGATCCAGACGCGCATCTGGCGCAAGTTTTAGAAATCTGCGATACTATTAAGATGAATGGTGTTTATGAGGATATCACTCAATGCTGCCTTTTCACATTCTCTCTACGCGATAAGGCTAAGGGATGGTTATGCTATTTGACACCACCCACAGCAAATTGGGTTGAAATAAGTCAGCGGTTTCTGGCTAAGTATTTTCCCCCAAGTAAAATGCTGCAACTGAAAAGTGAAATCACCTAGTTTAGGCAGTTAGATGCAGAGCCGCTCTATGAAGCATGGGATAGGTTTGGAGAGTTGTTGAGGAAGTGCCCTCAACACGGATATCCCGATTACCAACATGTACAATTTTTTATAATGGTTTGATTGGCAACACGAGAACTATTATAGATGCTACACCTGGGGGCACTACTAGGAAATATCCGAGATGAGGCACTAGAATTATTGGAGCAAAGTGGTCCGAGAGATCTAATGTCCGACGTGTGGCGGAGGTCTCGGATGAGGATAAGGTTGACATGCTCACATAACAAGTATCCATGCTTAATATGAAATCGGATGCAATGCGATGGCGACTCTAAAGATCCTGCGAGTTTTTGAAGAAGAGACAAACTTTGTGGGGCAAAGGAAATTCAACAACAAGTATCGAAATAATCGACATCCACACATTAATATCCAAGACTCGAAACCATGAAAACGTTTCTTATGCTAATAATAGAAACATTTTGCGCCCACCTCCGGGTTTTAATCTCTTTGGTAATCAAGCAGAGCGAGTCCGGTGAAAAGAAAGCATTTGTGGAAGAGATGCTATCCTCGTTTATCGGAGAAACTAGAGCTAGATTGAATAAAGATGAAGCAAAACTAGAAAAAAGAAGAACAAAGTTACTCAAATTTGAACACGAACGTGAATGCAAGATCAAGTCTTTGAAAATACTAGTAGCCCAAATCGCTACGAAAGTGGGAGGCCAAAGACCAAAAGGAAAATTCCCAAGCGATCCGAACTTAATCCGAGAGAATAGTGCAACGCCATTTCGATACGAGTGGTACACAATACGAGGGCCCAAAAACAACAAATAAAACAGTTTAGCGATAGTAATAATAAAAATCGACGTTTGGTCAAGATGTAAAACTTAGCGCTTTGTGGAAGGCAACCCAATTTATTTTTATTTTTATTTATTTTTGTCGCCTTCGTTTAATTTGATTTTAATTTTATTATTAAATTAATTTTTAGTTTTGTTTGTTTTTGTGAGTTTTTGTGTAGGAGGTTTCACGACAAACTCCGGGTTTTATATATATAAAAAAATCAAAAATCAAAACACACGACCATGTGAAATTCACACGCCGTGTGAAATTCAAAACATAGACCAACCACATGGGCTTCAAGAGGAGGAGAAATAGGAGTGAGGAGAAACAAAATGAGAAGAAGAGAACCAACTCCGGAGCTCGAACCCGAATATAAGATGAACCAACCGGAGTTCTCCATTGTTGTCATCTTCGGGACGAAACACACCGGGCTCGCTGGGAGGCGCTCTATATCCGAAATATGCTTTCGATAAGGTATCCCGATGAACCTACTATTTCTAATTTGGGAATGTTGGATGATTTTCGCGCCTTGTGTGGATGAATTGATTGGCATGTTTTGTTGAATGGGAATTAGACTACTTATGTAAAATGGATATTTCATAAACTAGGTCTGTCATCACAAAGTATGCATACTTATCTTGCAAAATAACTCTCTTGAACTTAATTTAGCCAACTAAATTTCATCATTTTTCTGAATACACGAAAGCAACAGGACTTACAGAGTCTTTCTTGGTGCTACCATACTTGCTCTGCATCTATGGATCACAAACCATGAAGACAATGCTGATTATTAAACCATGAAACTACATTAAACCAATATACCGGGGAATTTCACCATGAAACTACATTAAACCAATATACCGGGGAATTTCTGACCTGCTATGAGTTCCAAGAAAAGCACAGAAGTTACTTCCTTTGAGATCTGATGGAAGTGGTGGGTCCTGTAAAGGTACAAGATCACTGAAGTAAACAAAAAGTGAGAGAGCCAAATAGGCTTCAGATTCATTCCATTCTCCTAACATGCAGTGTTTAGAATCATGGACATCAAATCTCCAACTTATGCTTAAATAAACAGAAATGTTGAAATTCTGAATTCATAAAACAACAGAATGAATATAAAAGTATAACATGTCATGATCTAGTACAGCAGCAAATCATATAAATACAACTAAATTTAGCAAGCAAGCAAACTACCTGGATACTGAAACAATAGTGACTCGACGTGGCTGAGTAACGACAATGCTTCTGGATTTCGTGTAGCCTCTTTCGGATTGAGCGACTCTCCTTCCTGCCTGATTCGAGTCCTTAGCATAACTACTAATAAGGATAATCCATTTAAATGATGATCACCTCAACACCAAGGCATTCTTTGACAAATCCCGAACAACATGTCAGGTTCCTCAAAACATTAAGCCTTTCAATCACATCTTCAAGACAAACACAATATGCAAATTCAAGAACAATCCAAACCAAATAATTCGTACTTATTGAATACATATTATTGAACTGCCATTTTGTTACCCCTCAATTAACTCAAATTTTACACAAATAGGATTCAATACTACACATTCTTTAACTTATAAATACATAATATCATGTTTCTACTTTCACTAAAACTGTAAAGAAAAGGAAAAAGAAAAAAAGAAAAATACAAAGGAAAAAGCAGAAGAATACCTCTGTTTCCAACCCACAAAATTCAAAAAGATTTCCTTCCCCAAGCTTCCAATTGTTCCATCTTCTACAGAGAGAGACCTAGAATACAGAAAGTAGAATAATAATTAGTTCTCCATTTCAATAGTAGAACCAAAATCAACGTTTTCCCCTAACCCAACTTTTTATACATTGTCACTAAATAAGCCCATGTTTCGTAATAATAGCCTATGTGTTAGCTGTTTGCATACGAGCATATCAATAATTTAAAACCTTCCAAAGTAAATTCATCTTCATAAGTGCACCATAAACACACAAACACACACACACACACTTACCGGGTAAACGGAGGACGTTAACTGGAGAAAATATATCCCAGTCCGCCATTTTCAGTGGAATTTCGCTAACAAATTGGCGGAAAAAATAATGGAATTTTCTATGACACGAAGGTATCGACAACAACAAATGGCGGTGGTGGTGGCGGCGATGCCGGGGAAGGAGGGAGGGAATAGGGATTACGGATTACTCGCGGATTGAGGAAGATTCGCGGGAATTTTACAATTTAGTAGCTTCGCTGTTTTTTTATTCATTTTTTTTTGAGCCCGTTGTTTTTTTATTCCTGGTAACTCAGTATTAGCAACAAAAATATTTAGCAACAATGCTGTTGTAGCTAATAACAAGAGAGCTTTATTCCTACTTTTTCTAGTAGTGAGTTAACTTGAGAGGGCAAAACAACAAGAAAAAGGGAGATATGCATTGGTGGGCTAATTACACCTATCGCGAGCATTTTAATATAAATTTTCAAGGGTATACACATGCATATGGGGGGCAAAATGTTATAACCCAAAACTTTTCATACAGATTGTCATGTTCAAATCATTTGTATACATTCATTTAATATTTTATGGTCGCATGAGAATGCATATAAAATCATGAAATTTCAAAGATTAATTTTATTTGTGTATAAATTATAATGGGGCTAAATTATAATTAGTCAATAAAATAGGAAGTTCTAAATAATTTTTTAGTGATATACGTCTATAATTATATGCTTGTAATAACTCTTAAGTATCACATGAAGACACACTAATTAATATATACATATATATATAAGGTATGTTGTAAGTTTAGATATATATACGTGGTGTAAGTGTGTGTGTGTTTTTTTTTTCAATATATATTTATATATAAGTGTCTATTTTATATTATAATACAATATGTATATGATAGCCTCACTTACTCCCTTAACCGACTCACGTAAATGAATAAAGACACGAATGCATGCATGTGTCCGATTTCTGATAATGATCTAATCAAACATAGACACATGGTTTATGTATATGTATAACCAATATTTGTATATATTGTAGCTACTCCTCACCGTCTTGGGCTAGACTTTTAGATAAACACATGCATTTTATTTGACTAAGACACACAAACAAAACTCGCTCGCTCAAACAAAAATAGAAAGCTTCATTTATATAACTAAAATATGTGAGTTTCCTATCCTTGGTTTTTTTCAATTAATTTATCGGAATTAGTTGGATTATCCAATTCTAAATGTGTATATGCAATTTTAAATGCTTACAAGTAGGGCTGTGCACGGGACTTGGAGATTACCGATACCGAACTGATATCCGGACCGAAAGATCTCCGAACCAAAAATATCCGTTGACTTTTTGACTTTTCCCGAACCATACCGTACCGAAAATATTTATGGTACCGTTCTGGAGATTTTCAAATACCCATACCGAGAACCGTACCGAACTGTACCAAACCACTCCGAACCGAGGACCCGAAGCTAGAACCGATTTTAAAGATTTTATATAAATACATATACATTATTTCTATGTTGTTTTTATTTTGATATTGAATTAACTATAAACTATTTAAAATTAAATTGAATATAAAGCATATTTCTGGAAAAAAAATCATAATACTGCAACTATTATGAATTTTAAAAAACTTTGATATTAATAATAGAAGGATAATTGCCTAAATAATAGACTATTATTGTATTATAAAGGTTATTAAGTTTAGAATTTTGGATTGTGTTACCTATTATAGTTTTAGTTTTTATTTTGAGACTACGCTAAAAAGAGACTAGAACTCTAGTAGTATATCCATTTGGTGATTTTTATATTGATTTTTTTTCCCCAAATTTGTATGTATTATTTATGGCTGATCTCAGAATCTCCGTCCCAAACCAAACCATACCGTCCCGTCCCATTAGACCGAATCTCCATCCCGAAATCGGGACGGAGATTTTTTTCTATGGTTCGATTCGGAGATTTATTTTTAGGATTTCTGAACTTCGGGACGGTTCGAGATTTCCAAATCTCCGAACCGTCCCCACACCCCTACTTACAAGTGTTTTTTTATTTTTTTCTTCCTCTCGAACTAAGATTTTAAACAAATAACACAGATGCTTGCAAGATAAAAATAAGATAAAGATGAGGGGTGGGGTGAGTGTGTGAGTAAGCATACAATGAGTTATCTTTTGTTTGATAATCATTGTACAAGGCTAATTATATTGGTTAATTAAGGTTTTACATGTACTAAATTGAGGAGTACTATGCTATTTTATCTACATGTAATGAATTGATATGATAATTAAATCACAAAATTTCCTATTATTTTATGGATATCTACAGAAATGACGTCAAAGCATAGGTTGCAATCTTTTATTAAACTTAAATCTTTTTATTCCCATCAACTTTGATTCGAGAATTTAAGGTAAAAATAATAATAAAACAACATGAAATAAAAATATATGAAACTATAGTATTCACACGTGTGTAATATATTTTACATGATAAATTTAGAGCTAAATTAATGTATGATCTGGAATGTGGTCATATGCAATTTTAATATGTTATTAGGAAAAAATCTCGAAAGAGGAACGGATAAGGCTGACTACTCAAAGTCATCAAAATAAGGGCATCACTTGTGAGTATAATCTTTTAGCTTGTTATTTGACTTGTCTGATTACATTATTAATGTGTTGGAATGAATTGCTTACTTGTTTGGCTATAGTGATTAGAAGCTTAATTATTGTGCTCTAACATGAATTGTATCATTCTCTATGGTGATATTGTGATGAAATTGAGATATATTATCTCTATGTGATGAGATTGAAATAAAATTGAGATATGTGATCTCGACTGATGTTATTGATATGGAAATGAGATATGCGATCTCTATTGATGTTATTGATACATAAATAAAATATGTGATTACAGAAAATGCATTCATAGGAGATTAATAGATTCTGTTATGGCCGCTAATGACCTTGAATCATGTGTTACATAATTACAGATATCCAAAAATCGGGATTACAGAGTACCGTACGGCCACCCCTAGTTTACTGAACTCTAGGTGAATTAAGAATTACAGAGTGCCATGGCCATCTTCGTGATTACAATTTATTCTTGGTATTAGTTGGCCCATAACAGTAAAAGAATATGATCAATCACGTGCATCTATGTGTTTATGAATGATATGACCAAATGGTGTGAAATGGCTACTGATGATGTGCCTATGTGATGTTAAATAACTTGTTATTGGATTATACTTACTGAGCTTGCAACTCACCAAATGCAATGTTGTCAATTTTTAGTTGTTGTAGATAAAGGTTGATATGTGGAGTGTGACAGAGTTTAAAGCATGGTCAAAGGTCGGCCGGCTGGATTACTATCCTTCTCCCTCAGCTCATCATTTGCAATTCATATAGGGAGTTTTATTTTAATCTGTATATAAAATGGAACGGTCGTTAATGTCGTATAATATAGATAAATGCACATGTGTGAATAAGTGTTGTTAAATCTTTTTGAGTAAATGCTTCCGTTTGTGCAAAAAAGGGTTACAAACTATGATTAATATGTTAATCTCATGTGCAATGCAGCTGTGCTGCCTATGAACTATAGTTTTATAATATACGAATGCGTGTTACAAGAGTAAGGGTGTTACATTTTAGTTTGGTATCAGAGCCCGGGTAGGGGTGTTGGGAAATTATTTTTAGATTTTGATGAATGCCATGTAAAACTTAGAATAGAAAGTTGGCACCCCATTTTTGTTGTAAATTGCATTGTAATAGATAGGGTTGGTCGAGCTGAGTCAAGTCAGCTATGCCTGAACATGCAAGAAGACAACTGGAGACTAGAAGGAAGACTCCGCTGCGAGGCAGCTGAGTGTGGCAAAGAAGAGAAGACAGGAACTCGACTGAAGGTGCAGCTGAGATACAACTGAGTGAAGTATCAGTCAAGTCAACTCAAGACAGCCAAGTCTCAAGTTGAAGTGACAGAAGAGTCATCCAATGATTGGAAGCTGACTCGAAGTCACCTGGGGAAGTCAAGGAAATGCAGTCAAGTCGAGATAACTGAAAGAGATCCGTTGCACAGAAGTCAAGAAAATTACTTAAACAAGTAATACCTCCATATTGCCTTTCTTAAAGTGCTCAGTCCCAGAAGCGTGCAAAAGGAATAAACCAATGGGAAGATCGCACTGTGTCGAGAACTCGAAAAGTCAAGAATCATTCATACGAGGAAATGTCAATTCCAAGGATCGCAACAAGACAAGCCAACGACCACAAGTGTCTTTTGAAAATAAGCCTATCTCTTCAACGGGCAGATTTTTGAAAGATCACTATAAAAGGATGAGGAATCACTCTGAGAGCGGGTTACCTTAACCACGAACATTCAAGCTAACATTCGAACTGTAACCAAAAAATTACTCTCAAGTCATTCAAATTCAATCTTCAAGCCTACACTACGAAGGAAATCAATCCAACACTCACCTGTGAAGGAAAGACGACTTCAATCAGTTGAAGATGAAACATTTGAAGAATCAAGGGGTCTACATTCCACGGAGAATTGTAGGAAGGTTCAAGGTCGAACCAGTCTCAAGTTTTTTGACGGCCGTGATCAAATCCAAGAAGCTTGAGCAAGTGGGCTGTAGTAGCAAGGCGGCTGCCTGTGAAGAAAAGCCGAGTCATACGAGAAGCCGATGTGTGACCAAGGCATCTCGGATCGAGTCCCAAAGGATCAAGTCGGTTTTGTGTGATCAAGACTTGTATCCGGACTGTTAACCACTTTGTATATTGATCGATACTTAGTGGATTCCTCCGGGAGTTGGAGAATAGAGGAGTAGAAGAATTACCCCATCTTGAACCTCTATAAAAACTTATTGTGTCATTTACATTTCAAAGACTTTAATTTCGATATTACTTTAATATCTCATTTGATAAATTTGCTATCCAATTAATAATCAACAAAGTGCTAAAACCAAATATTAAAAGAAACTTAACCAAATTCAAGGGTGTTAAGTCTTCCAATGAAAATATATCACAAGAGAGTTAAGTCTTTAGTCAAAACAAATTGAGTTATTCTATCAACACTCAATGTCAGTGCGTTGAGTGACTAACTCTGGCGATTAACTAACTTAGTTGTCCATCAAGGACTCATTTGTGAAATATTAACTCGAACGTTTAAAAAGGACTAAATTGAAAAGTTGGTAAGGTTTATTCAACAAATACAGAATGAAGAGGAAAGAAAAGTCTTTAGAGGAAGAAGACAGAAAAAGAGAAAGCAATGTTGGTGCAGAAACTCATGAGACAGTCAAGTCAAAAGACACAACAGACTCGGGAGAGTAGTGAAGTCGACTACTCAAGTGACTCGAAGAAGAAGCCTTGATCTGTCTAATGGCTAAAGAACAAAACCAACTCCGACCAAGAAGATGAGGTAAACTCCAACTCATCAAACTCGATTCTAGTGATAGTGTGTGACACACACACCTCATCACCCACTCGATCTTTATGACTCATTAGGCAAAATGATGAAAGATTTTGAATACATTAAATCCTCACACACACTACTAAATGAGGAAAACAAATACCTACTCAAGAGCCAAAACTCACGGTGACTAAGGAGCCGAGTACTCTAAGTCAAATAGCCGATGAGAATAAAAGTCTAAAAAATTTGAAAATGCTAAGTTAATAAGCGAGAGATAGTCGCTATAGAAAAGAGGAGAATGACCTCAAAAATGTGATTGCCTCATTCACTAAGGCATCTAAATCCTTGAATGATCTTATTATGAGTCAAAGAGAATGCGTAGATAAGACAGCTTTAGATTTAATTCTTCTCGTACTATGTCAAGCTCCAAAAGTGATTTTGGAAAAAGGATCTTCAAGTAATGAAGCATCTCTAAAATCCAAAACTCCAAATGGTGCACACATATTTATTCCAAAGCACAATCACAAGAAAAGCGGCCTTGGTTATAAAAGAAAAGGAAAAAAACTGAGTTGAGTGTCCGAGAGGACAAGTGAGAAGAAATCGGCCCGAGTTCCTCAAAGAAACTCCAAAGTAAGATACTCAGTAAAGAAGAAACAGAGCTACCAAAAGCCCCGGAAGGTCTGTAAAAGAAACACATATGATGGGAATGGTAGAAAATACCCAAGCCAAGCCGATTGGAATAATGTGAACTATCAAAGAAAGACCTATGAAATATAAGCTAAGTGGCAAAGGCCTAGATCTTAGCAAAGGCCATTCCAAAGGCATAAGAGCTATCATCAGCACACATATGCACCTAGGCACTACACTCGGAGATATCACAACTACCCAAAGAAGGCAATTGCTAAAACACATGCACGGACATACGGACAAAAGAGAATTTGTATGAACCAGAACCCCAAGCAATTTGCCAAAATTAATTATGATTATGGCATCGATAGATGGCAACCTCTTAGAGTCAAATCATGTGGCTATAGGTTGGTTGGATCATCTTACAATACTAACCCCTCGGGACCCAGGCAAGTATGGGTACCTAAAACCTAATTTCCTTGATTGCGGTTCAAGGAGCGGTGAGTGAGTGCCAAGGAACCTGGTAGATGGATAGTGTCGTTTCTAGACACATGACATGAAACAAGAGAAATCTATCAAAATTCAAGGAGGTTAGAGGTGCAAAAGTCATATTTGGAGGAATCAAGCTCCAGGAGAAATAAGAAGCATTGGATCCCTCAAGAAAAATGGATTAGAAATTACGGATGTTGCATATGTTGAAGGCCTCAATTTCAACTTGCTAAGCATAAGTCAACTCGTGACAAAGGCTACAATGTTGGATTCAATATGGGTGTATGCCAAATCAAGGACACAAAAACTAATAAAATAGTGTTGCAAGGATGCGAGACAAAACAACATGTATGTGGTAGATTGGTCAATCGCAACACCAAGCACTTGTCTGCTAGCAAAGAGCACAACAATTGAATCAAGTTGGCGGGCACAAGAAGCTAAGTCACCCGAACTTCAAAACTATTAACAAACTTGCAAGAAGTAATCTTGTGGAAGGACTTCCAGGACTCAAAGTATACAAGAAAGAGAGTATATGTGATGCATGCGGATGGGAAAACAGATCAAATCATCATTCAAAGAAAAGACATGTCCATCTTCAACAAAAATATTGCACCTGCTACATATGGATCTATTTGGTCCAGTTGAACCAACCAAACATAAGTGGGAAGAAATACACCTTGGTGGTAGTAGATGACTACTCTAGATATACGTGGACAATATTCATGTGTAAGAAGAAAGAAACTCTGCAGAAATTACCCACGGTGATGAAGAGAATCCAAAATGAGAAAGAGTCAAACCATTATCAAAATAACTTCAATCGAGTTGAAGATGAAACATTTGATAGTGATCGTGATGACACACACACCTCATCACCCACTCGATCTTTATGATTCATTAGGAAAAATGATGAAAGATTTTGAACACATTAAATACTCACACACACTATTAAATGAGGAAAACAAATTCTACTCAAGAGTCAAAACTCAAAGTGACTAAGGAGCCGAGTACTCTAAGTCAAATAGTGATGAGAATGAAAGTTTAAAGTGAAAATGCTAAATTAATAAAGCAGAAATTGCTGCTATAGAGAAGAGGGAGAATGACCTCAAAAATGTTATGCCTCATTCACTAAGACATCTAAATCATTGGATGATCTTATTATGAGTCAAAGAGAATGTGGAGACAAGACAAAGCTTAGGATTTAATTCCTCCGTGCCATGTCAAACCTCAAAAGTAATTTTGGAAAAAGGATCTTCAAGTCATGAAGAGTCGAAAAATCCAAAACTCTAAATGATGCACACACATTCACTCCAAAACACAAGAACAAGCAAATCGGCTTTGGTTATAAAGGAAAAGGAAAACAACCGGTTGAGTACTTTGAAAGATACGGTGAGAAGAGATTCAAATGAGTTCTCAAGCAAACTCCAAACAAAAAATACTGTAAAGAAGAAGAGAGCTACCAAAAACCCCAGAAAATCTATAAGAGAAATACATATGATGGGAATGGTAGAAAATATCCAAGCCAAGTCGATTGGAATAATGTGGACTATCAAAGATAGACCTATGGAATATAAGCCCAAATGGCAAAGGCCAGAACTCAAGAAAGGCCATTCCAAAAGTATAAGAGCTTTCATCAAAGCACACATATGCACCTAGGCACTACACTCAAAGACACCACAATTACCCAAGAAAGGCAATTGCTAAAAACACATATGCAGCATACGGACAAAAGAGACAATTTTGTATGAACCTAAAATCCCCAAGCAATTTGCCAGGATTATTTATGATTATGGCACGATAGATGGCAACCCCTTAGAGTCAAATCATTTGGCTATAGGTTGGTTGGATCATCTTACAATTCTAACCCCTCGGACCCGGACAAGTATGGGTACCTAAAACTTAATTTCCTTGATTGCGGTTCAGGAGAAGTGAGTGCCAAGGAACTGGTACATGGATAGTGGTCATTGTTCCGGACATATGACAGAAATAAGAAAAATCTGTCAAAATTCAAGGAAGTTAAAGGAGCAAAAGTCATATTTGGAGGAAATGAAGCTCCTGGTGAAATAAGAGGCATCGGATCTATCAAGAGGAATGGATTAGAAATCACAGACGCGTTGCATATGTTGAAGGACTCAACTTCAACCTCGCTTAGCATCGACCAACTCGTGACAAGGGTTACAATGTTGGATTCAACATGGGTGTATGCCAAATCAAGGATATTGAATCAAATGAAGTTGTGCTTCAAGGATGTAGACAGAGAAGAATATGTATGTCGTGGATTGGTCAATCGCAACACCCAAAGACTGTCTACTAGCAAAGAGCACAAAATTTGAATCAAGTTGGGCCGTGTGGCACAAAAAGTCGAGTCACCTAAATTTCAAAACGATTAACAAGCTTGCAAGAAGTAATCTTGTGGAAGGACTTCAGGACTCAAAGTATACAAAAAGGAGAGTATATGTGACACATGCCGGAAGGAAAACAAATCAAGTCATCATTCAAAGAAAAGACATGTCCATCTTCAACAAGAATATTGCATCCGCTTCATATGGATCTATTTGCCCAGTGGAACCAGCCCAAAGATAAGTGGAAAGAAATACACCTTGGTGGTAGTAGATGACTACTCAAGATACACATGGACAATATTCATGTGTAAGAAGAAAGAAACTCTACAAAAACTACCACAACTGATGAAGAGGATTCAAAACGAGAAGAGTCAAACCATTATCAAAATAAGATCGACAGAGGAACTGAGTTTGTCAATGGAATAATAACTCGTATTGTATTGAAAATGGTATTGGTCATGATCTATCTGCATAAAGCAAGAACTCCACATGAGAATGGAGTTGCGAGAAAGAAGGAAACAGAACCCTCAAAGAAGCACAAGGACCATGTTAGTTGAAGCGGGTTACCAAAAAGATTTTTTTGGCTGAAGCAATCAACACACTTGCTACAC
This sequence comes from Rehmannia glutinosa, assembly GCA_016081115.2. NCBI lineage: Eukaryota > Viridiplantae > Streptophyta > Magnoliopsida > Lamiales > Orobanchaceae > Rehmannia > Rehmannia glutinosa. The sequence goes on along the minus strand of CM071927.1, from coordinate 59,770,385 downwards.
CCAAAACAGGATGTATGATAAATAGAGCGGTGACAAAGACTCCTATGAGATCTGGACTGGAAGAAAACCAAATGTTGCATATTTGAGAATATTTGGATGTAAATGCTTCATCCACAACAATGGCAAAGACAATCTAAAGGCTTTTGATGCTAAAGTCGATGAAGGTATCTTCTTAGGATACTCGGTGAAAGCAAAGCCTACAAAGTACTCAATAAAAGGACTATGGTTGCGGAAGAATCCATTCATGTGGTATTCGATGAACCAAGTGTAAATGGATAAGACATTGAAGAGTCGGTGATAAAATTTGAATCATCCAACCATACGTAAGAGTCCCTATCTTTCAAGTCAAGCCGAATTATCAATTGGAAGAAGATGAGATAGTTGAATCTCAAAACAATTTGGAAAATTTGCGGCTAAGTGATTACGAGAGAGCCGACCACAAAGAACACAACCGCAAGTCGATCAATCCACTAACTTACTCCAACTCGATGTAAGATGGCCGAGAGACCATCCACGTAACTTGTCATTGGAGATATAAGAGAAGGTGTCAAAACAAGATCAGAACTCAACAAGAAGCAATGTTCACATGCTTCATCTCATAAATAGAGCCCAAAGACTTGTCACAAGCATTGGGACGACACACATTGGATTCAAGCTATGCAAGAAGAGTCGAATCGGTTTGAAAGAAATAAAGTATGGGAATTAGTGCAACGACCCATACATCAAAATGTTATTGGCACCAAATGGGTGTTCGAAATAAGATGAACGAGGAAGGTTACGTGGTAAGAAACAAAGCAAGGTTAGTAGCCAAAGGATATTGCCAAGAAGAAGGGATAGATTTTTATGAAACATTTGCCCCTGTAGCAAGATTGGAAGCTATAAGGATGTTTCTTGCCTATACGACTCACAAGGATTTCATTGTATATCGGATGGATGTAAACAAAGTGCATTCCTAAATGGTTTATTGGAAGAAGAAGTGTATGTTGAACAACCTCCAGGATTTGAGCGGAAGACTCTTGGAGATAAGGTATACAAACTCAAGAAAGCTCTATATGGATTGAAACAGGCACCCGTGAGCATGGTATGATACTTTGTCACAATTCCTAACCGAAAATGGATTCACAAAAGGAAAAGTAGATAGAACACTTTTTAATTCAAGACAAAAAGAGTATCTTGCTTGTTCAAATATATGTGGATGACATCATTTTTGGATCCACAAACAAAGAGTCGTGTGAAAAGTTTTCAAACCTCATGCAAAGTAAATTTGAAATGAGCATGATGGGAGAGGCGACATTCTTCCTTGGACTCCAAGTGAAACAATCGAAGGATGGAACCTTCATAAGTTAAACAAAATACACCGAGAGATTTAATGAAGAAGTTTGGTATGGAGGAGAAGTCTTCGTAAAAATACCAATGAATACATCGATCAAAATGGACATGGATGCGGATGGCAAGCCTGTAGATCAAACAAGATCTGAGTACTTATTGGATCATTGCTCTATCTCACAAGCGAGGCGGACATCACCTTTCTTTGTAGGTGTATGTGCAAGATTTCAATTTGCTCCAAAAGAGAGCCACATGACAATGAGAGAATATTGAGATACTTGAAAGGAAGCCAAGAAGTAGGCCTATGGTATCCAAAGGAAGGTGTATTCAAGCCGATTGGCTATTTTCCTCGACTATCTTTGGCCGGCGAGTGGCCGGGGAAGAGCACCTCGAGGCACATGTCAAATTTGGGAAACAGACCGATTTCTGGTTTAGCAAGAAGCAAAATTCAATAGCCACCTCTACAAATTTACAGAATACATATTGCAGGGGCATTGTTGTGCCCAAGTCCTATGGATGAGACAAAGAAATGAGAGACTATGAAGTTGAGGAAAAAGAAATTCCAATCATGTGTGATAACACAAGTGCAATTGCCATTACTCAAAATCTCGTGTTGCACTCAAGAACAAAGCATATCGATGTCGATATCACTTCATAAGAGATCACGTTGAAAAGAAGGACATCATCTTGGAATATATCTCAACCGATAAACAACTGGCCGACATCTTCACAAAACCATTATGTGAGTCAAGATTTGAAGAACTCAAACATGAGTTAGGGTTAATTGAGTCGAGGTGACACTCATAAGAATTAAAGAAAAGAAATGAAACACAAAAAGGGTGAAAAAGAGTGAACACACAAATCACCAGATCGGAAAAGACGATTAGTCGAGTGGTGGTATTGAGTCACTAAGAGAAGCTGTGAGAAGTAGAGTTAAATCGCCTAAAGGATAAGCCTGAGTCACTTATGAGCAAAGTGACAAAAACGCGATCATTTTGACAAAGCGGGAATGTTTTAAGAAATACGTCGATAATGATGATGTGTCTGACATAAAGTCGCACACCAAGCTTATGATTGGATATAAATGCCGCCGCATTAAATACGAGACATTAAATGCTAAATAGGCGTGCAAAATCTAAGCCGTTGATTTCGATCACATTTCAAAAACCTCCCGCACGTCCTTTCATAAACCATACTTAAACCATTTCCGTCCGTTTCTCTCTCACACTACCAAAATTGTTCATCTCTTTCTCTCAAAAGCAAAGGCAAAAATTCTCTCGAAACCCTATCTATCTTCAAATCAATCTCTTAGTTTTTCTTTGATAAAATCCTAAAAAAATGGCACCAACCTACGACTTTGTCAAATTAGGGAAGCAAATCCACACCGGTCTCTTTTGTGGATTTCGACTTTAATGGTGAAACAGGGGTCCAACGACACCCTAGTGAAGAAAATCGCTGAAAAATTGGAAACGTCCGGTGAAACCATTTCGGCGTTAGAATATCCGATGACCTATGTTGGGAGGTCGCGCGAGTTCTACGTGAATGCCGAGATTCACGATGAAGGAATAAAGTCATCTTCACGAAAAAGCGGTGACTATCTCTCGCCAAGGATTGGTGACCACCGCTCACTACCAATGAAGGAGCCTCAAAAATCAACGAAGTTGATGTAAACTTGGCCGACGCTTGGAAAGAAATAGCCAAGCCCGACTATCTTGATAAAATAGTGTACACAAAGAAACAAGAGCTGGCTTTGAAGGAGGATTATCACAAGTTGTTGGACATAGTTGCCAAATGTATTGACATCAAATTTGGACTTTGACCAATCAAAAGCAAAGCCGATTGTAATGGCTGCAATCATCGTAGAAAAGAAAATAAATAAACGGGCCGAGTTTGTCTACAGCGGACGCGAGAATGTAGGAACAAATCCTTCAAGGAAGATGGCTCATTTGGAGGATCCCTCAGGATATGGCCTAGTGATTGGCCGGGTGATGGAGGTGAAAGGAGTCCCTCTTAGACATGGGAAGGCATTCCATGTTAACAAGAGGATGTTGAGCAAACCTCTCGCGCGCATTGAAGAGAGCCTACGCCAAGAGAGCGACACAAGTGAGGGGGGGGAATGACCGACCAAGAAGATACTGTTGCATTTCCTCTCCACCCAAGAAGAAAGTCGCCCCGCAGTGCTGCTAAGAAGATCGCTGCCCCCAAAGAAAGAAAGCCAAACATGCTCCTTCCCCCGCAGCAGAGTCACACCGCCCCTGCAGCGGCGGTCGAGAAGGACTCACAAATACCTTCTCCGATCATCAAAAAGAGGAGAACCGAGAAGCCAAGACGGCCCGCTCCTCGAGAAAAAAGACACCAAAGACGCCCCCGCCGCCCAAGACTCGGAGGAAACCGTCTCGAACCGTAAATCCCCGTACAAACTAGGAGACAAAGAAGAATCATCAAACACTCCGAGCTTGAGAAACCGGCTGAGTCACCACTCGGTGAGCCGTCTGGAGACCGTTGGAGAAAGAGAGTCTCCGGATATAATTGATGAATGACTAAGTCATTGAAGGCGATCAGCCAGAGGCAACCGGAAGACACTGTTTGTAGTCCACACACCAAAACACAAGAAGAAACCGATAAAGCGGATAGTCTTTGTGATGATCCTATCTCCACCTTACCCGGACATCCAACATCGTCTGCGTGAGTGGAGGAAATGGAAGTTGAGTAAATCAAGGGAAACAGTTCCAACGGCCGAGTTTATAGAAGAAGAAGAGGAACCGTTAAACTTCCTTGGACTAACCACTGCGTGCTCCCAACTTTGGATGAAGACAACTGCACAGACATCCTGCAGATCTTCAAGGACAAGGAGAAAGAAAAGCAAGAGAGGAAGCTAAGGCACGTGAGAAGGCCAAAGATCGCCCTATCTCCGGCACCACATAACACACACATCCTCTCCTTGATGTCTTCTCGTGGTGATGAAGATCCGGAGAATGTGCTGCCCGCGAAAGAGTTGCAAATGCAGCAAGCATTGCACGAATCCGTAATCCTTCACGAGCAAAGGGCGATGGAGGGACCAGGAGAGTCCTCGAACACAGCTGAAATTGATCCAATGGGAGTGGTTGCAAATCGCCACTTTGTTGTTCTGCCACCACTTCCCCTCACTCGGAAGAAGACAATAAGGGACATGGCGATGAAACTGGGATAATGGGGACCCAATCGAGCCAACCCCTATTGAAGGTGTGTTACCACCGCCCCAACGGCTGAACATTCAATCGAAACAGCCGGGAGTTTGGAGACGAGTGACCCCATTCCAAGTCACTCGGCTAGTGCGCCCGGAGGGGGAAACTCCTCCACTGCAGCAAGGTCGGAGGATCTTGCGCAGATGACTCCACAACGAATCAAAGAGGCGAAGTAGAGAAAATACAAACACAAGAAGAACAACAAGTTGCCATCAACGAAGCTCGGACGAGTTGAGACTGTCTCGGTGAGGTGTCAACGCTCGAAGGCTAATGACGCCGCTGATGGGTCGAGGCACGAGGAAGGAGCAGCCTGGGAGTTAACACTGGGCGATGAAAGTGCAATCCATGGGGTTGAGACTCCAATGGATTCCACCGCAGAAGACCCTAAGACAGTGACACTGTCGAAAGGGAGGACAAGGCCTCGCCGCAAAGAGAGACTTGCCTGGAGGTAATGAAGGCCACGGGAGGTTGAGACTTCCGGGTAAAGAAAGCTGAAGTAGAGAACATCCCTCCTGCTATCATCGACCCATCCGAGAAGGAGATAAGCGCACTTCATGATTCCCAGGATAATCCTCGATGTAACCTTTCTCGGGATCGGGAAGGCGAAGAAGAAAAGTCGAGTCTTCCCCGTGACAGATCCAAAAGACTCATTTGTGGATGTTCCAAGCACGAGCAAGTCGATCCCAAGACTACTCGTCAAACATTTAATTTTGATGATGAGCCACCAATGGAAATCTCATCATCGTCCGATGACGCTTCCGATAAGGCCGAGGACCGTCTACTCAATTGGAAAAATCGGCTGAGACCAACGAAGCTGTTGAGATTTGAGGCTCGGCAAGTCGGGTCCACTTCACAAAAGACCCCAGCTGAACCAGAGTCAATCGCGCAGCTCCTCAAGTCGCAGCATGGTCGATTCCTAAAAGAACTTCACGCGCACCGCTCATCATCGAACAAATCCCGGTTGGCGGTGATGAATCCTTTATAGAATCTTTTCCTTTTTCCCTCGGAGTACCCGACCTCCATGAAGAGTCGAGAACGAACGCAAGACGCTACCATAAACCAGACTCCGTTTTCCATCAGGCACCATTGTTCGGTGATTATGATTTTGATTTTGCATGGCCATCACCGAACGGAAGAATCACCAAGTCCGCGAAGTGTTCAAGGCATTATTCGGCGAGATTGAACGGATGGAGAGGCATCGAGGCCTCTATGGACATGCGATGGACAACAGAGATGCCAATCTCACCGCCGATTTAAGAGGCATAACGATCGAGGATCGGGAATGGTGGCAACAAAGAAAGACAAACAATGCGTGTGGAACAAGTTAGATACTTCAGGACATTGTTCAACAAGTGCGGTATGGAGAGTCGAAAAAATGCCGATGCAAAAACGAAGTTTGAGAGAACATATTGAGCACATGCATGAATCTCACATTTAGAGATAAAGCTGCTGCGTGAGCAAAACAAGAGTGATCTACTGCGTTTGGAAGAGACCATGAATACAAAATTCAGCCTTCTCATGGTGAGATGAAGCGATTTCAGCAGAGTCCAACGCTACTCGATCCGATTTCGTCTTTGGCCGCATACTCTGCAGCAGACTCGAGACAAAACTCAACTATCGCCAGGCTCGACTTCACCTTGCAAGTCTATTTCAGGCGTTCCTCTCTCCTTTGATGATGCCAAAAAGGGGAAGAGGAATACCTAAAGGCGCATGAGGGGATCCGAAGTTGAGAAGGAAGGGAAGCTGAGTGCGAAGGAAAATCACGGTGAGGAAGTGTTGAAACAAAAGAAAGGAAAAATTTGAGGGGGAAGGATCGAAAGATGTGACCTTGATTATTGCACAAACCCCTCAACAGGTCCATCACGGTGACATTATCAGACAAACTCCCCTGTGACTATGCCACTCCAACACTCTGCTATATCTATGGTGAAAAGAGAAAAACAATTGAAGCGAGGGATGAAGGAAGTGGAAGGAATAATGGATGCCCGAGTTATGAACATCTTGAAAGAACATGGAGGCATTCGGTAAGAGAGAGACACTTATGCCATTGGATGTCCAGGACAGAGCCACGATCGAGTTGATGAATTTAAAACGCCGCATCCGAAGGATACTTTGCAAAAATGTCTATGGCTCAAGCTTAGGACTTGTATCTTGGGAAAAGGGTCTCACGTTATGTGAAGAAGAAGCCGACAGCGGAGACTACCGTGAGTCACTCTGCTGGTCACTCCTGGTGTCAATTTGGAAAGAAGAAGACCCCAAAGACAATACACGCCCAGAGGTAGAGGAAAAAGTAGTGGTGGAGGAAGAGGTTTGGACCAGGCCTCGCCCGAAAAAATATTGAATACGTAGATCCGGGAAAGAAAGGAGGGATCTACCGGGTGGGCTTGACCAAGTAGCAAATTTGCAAGTGGCTAAAAGTAACGCTGAGTATGCAAAAAGAATAGAAGAAGAAAACAAGAGACAAACTCAGCTATGGGAGGAAAGACAAGAAAGAATAAGAAGAGATGAAGCTGCTAGGAAGGCATATGAAAAGAAAAAGAAGGCGGTGACGATGAGAAAAAGAGAAGAAGAGAAGAAGATCTTTGAAAAAGATGAAAGAAGGAGACAAAGCGAAGGAGATGAAGTGTTCTTGTCCACCCTTCGTGTATTTTATTATGTAAATACATACAATGTAAGTCTTACGTAATAAAGCTATAAATTCTTTATTTTTTTGTAGACAAATATGTGCTCGATACACCTTGTATTGTGTAAAAGAACAAGAATGTTATGATCAATAAAAGGATTGATTCACGATACATTCTATGTCAATACACTATCTGTATGTATCTTTGCTATTTGCATTTTTGAATGGTTTAAGTTTTGCCATCATCAAAAAGTGGGGAAATTGTTAGGAAATTTATTGTTTAGATTTTGATGAATGCCATGTAAAACTTAGAATAGAAAGTTGGCACCCCAATTCTTGTTGTAAAATGCATTGTAATAAATAGAGTGGCCAAAGCCGAGTTAAGTCGCCACGCCCTAACATGCAAGAAGACAATCGAAGACTAGAAGGAAGACTCATTGCGAGACAGTGAGTATGGCAAAAAGAAGAGTAGACGGGAACTCTCCCATGAAGAAGCGGTGAGATACAATCGAGTGGAGTATCGGTCAAGTCAACTCGAGAAAAGCCAAGTCTCAAGTTGAAGTGACAGAAGAGTCATCCAATGATTGGAAGTCGACTCCAAGTCACCTGGGGAAAGCAAGGAAATGCGGTCAAGTCGAGATAATCAGTAAAAGATCCGTTGTACGTAAATCAAGAGATTTACTTAAACAAGTAATATCTCCATACCACCTTTCTCGGAGTGCTCGATCCCCGAAGCGTGCAAAAGGAATGAACCAATGGGAAGCACTACACCGTGTCGAACTCGAAAAGGTGAAAGAACAATTCATACGAGGAAATGGCAATTCCAAGGATCGCAACAAGACAAGCCAACGATGCAAGTGACTTTCAAAAATAAGCCTATCTCTTCAACGAGGCAAATTTTTGAAAGATCACTATAAAAGGCCGAGGAGTTTGTTTGAGAATGCGTGACAAGTGACAAGTGACAAGTGACAAGTGACATAAGTGACACAAGTGACACAAGAGACACAAGATACAAGTGACAAGCGACACAAGTCACGGACTGAACTAAAAACGTTCAAGCAATTATCGAAAATCAAACATTCTCAATCCTCAAGCCTACACTACGAAGAACATCAATCCAACACTCAATTGTGAAGGAAGGATAACTTCAATTAGTTGAAGAGGAAAATATCGAAAAATAAAGGGTCTACATTCCACGACTTGTATCCGGATCGTTAACCATTTTGTATACCGATCATTACCTAGTGGATTCCTCCAGGAGTTGGAGAAGAGAGGAGTAGAAGAATTACCCCATCTTGAACCTCTATAAAAATTTCATTGTGTCATTTACATTTGCTCTTTAATTCTCGCATTTTTTAACCGCTTATATATCGATAAATTTGCTATCCACTTGATAATTTATAAGTACTAAACCAAGCACTAAACTCTTGCTTAATCAAACTTAAGGGTGTTAAGTCTTCCGCTGAAAACAAAACCAGTTGAGTTAATTTAGAACCAACAAGTGAGTTATTCCATCAACGGCCCAGTTGAGTGCATTTGAGAGATTAACTCTCGAGTGGCTAAATTGATTGTCCATCAAGGACACAACTGTGTAGTATCAACTGTATATTTAAAAGGACTAAATCGCAAATTTGGTAAGGTTTATTCAACCCCCTTCTAAACCTTACATTTACACCCCTTGGGACCTACAAATAACTACCTCCACAGTGAAGCAGAATGCATAGGCAGGCAATTGTTGTGCCCAAGTTTTATGGATGCGACAACAAGTGAGAGACTATGAGGTTGAAGATAAGGAAATTCCAATTATGTGTGATAACACAAGTGCAATTGCAATCACTCAAAATCTGTGTTGCATTCAAGAACAAAGCACATTGATGTCAGATATCACTTCATAAGAGATCATGTTGAAAAGAAGGACATCACCCTGGAATACATCTCAACTGATAAGCAATTAGCTGACATATTCACAAAACCATTATGTGAATCAAGATTTGAAGAACTCAAACATGAATTGGGGTTAATTGAGTTGAGTTGGGAAGACTCAAAGAAAAGAGATGAAACACAAAAAGATGAAAAGAGTGAACTCTTAAATCACTAAATGAATCACCATATCGGAGAATCAGTGCATCGAGTTAGGCGACAACCGAGTATTTATGTGCAAAGAGAGAAGAGTTAAATCAACTAAGGAATAATTTGAGTCATTTATGAGCAAAGTGACAAAAAAGCGATCGTTTTACTAAGCGGGAATGTTTTTAAGAATGACGTCAAAGATAATTATGACGTGTCTGATCAAAAAGTCGCACACAAAGCTTATGATTGGATATAAATCTTTGCCGCATTAAATACGAGAAATTAAGTGTAAATTGGCGTGCAAAATCGAACCGTTGATCTTGATCAAATTTCAAAAAACCACCCGCACGTCCTTTCATAACTCATACTTATACTATTTGATCCGATTTTCTCTCACTTTACCAAAACTGTTCATCTCTCTCGAAGGCAAAGAAATAAATTTTCTCTCAAAACCCTACAAATCCTCAAGTTCATTTTCAAAGTTTCGTTCGGTAAAACATCGAGAAATGGCATCTACTCCCGACTTCGTCAAGTTGGGAAAGCAAATCCACACCGGGTCTCATGTGGATTTCGATGACATGATCAAACAAGTCCGATGACACCCTTGTGAAGAAAATAGCACGAGAAGTTGGAAAAGTCCGGGCTGAAACCGTTTTGACGATGGAGTTTCCGATGACCTACGTGGAAGAGGTCGCACAGTTCTACGTGAACGCCGAAGTTCACGCGAGGGCATCAAGTCCTCTGTTCACGGAAAAGCTTTCACCATTGCGCGAGGATCCGCGAGAACATCACATTTATTCTTGCGTGAAGGAGTGCGGGAGATTTATGAAGTTTCGATGTTAACCTGGCCGCTTGGGAAGAAGTAGCCAAGTCCGTCTGTCGCTGAAGGTGATCTACTAACTAACAAGAAGTCGTTGAAAGAGGAATACCACAAATTCTTGGACATTGTTGCCAAATGCATAGACATCAAATTTGGAAGCTTTGACGGTGTCCAAAGCTAAGCCGATCGTAATGGCTTCGATCATTGAAGAAAAGAAGGTGAACAAGCCGAATTTGAGTTTGTATACGATGAGACTCGCGAGAATAATGGGAATAAATCCTTCAAGGAGGATGGTACGTTTGGAGGTTCCTCGGGGTGCGGCCAGTAATTGGCGGATGATGGAAGTAAAAGAGTTCCTCTTCGACATGGAAAGGCATTCCATGTAAACAAGAAGATGTTCCGATCTAACCTTTCCTAGAGCACGAAGAGAGCATATGACAAGAGAGCCGTCACGAGTGAGGGGAATCAATAGTCTGAAGAAACAAGCGTCTCCTCCTCTCCCCAAAAGAAGGCTGCCCCTGCTGCTAAGAAGATTCTGCCCTGCAAAGAAAGAAGAAAACAAAAGATGCCCCCGCCGCAGCCGAGTCACCGCCCCCGCGGCCGTGACTCTCGCCTCTTGCATTCGCAGCGGAGAAGGAACCTCAAATACCTTCTCCGGTTGTCAAGAAAAAGGATAACCGATAAGCCGACACGGCCACCGGCTCCTCGAGAAGAAGACAAAGACCAGCCCCCACCGCCCAGGACTCGGAAGAAACTATATCCGAGCCGAAATCCCCTCGGTAAGGACTAAAAGAAGACTCTTCAAGTGTTCCGAGCTTGAGAAACCGACCGAGTCCGCCACTCAATCGAAACAAATACTGCAGACTGCTTTGAAGAAGTAGAGTCTCGTAAATCATTGATGAAATAGCCAAGTCTACTTTGAAGCCGTCGCAGAGGCACATTGAAGACACGGTTGTCGATGAACAACCGGAGACAAGAAAAAGACGGTGAGAAAGCAAACTCTCCTGTTGACAGGATTGTATCCCCTCCTACAACAGACGCTACTGAGGGTGTGGAGCACCAAAATTTGCTACCCTCAATCCCTGAGCACGAGGGACAACAGGGAGAAGATGACAAGGATGATGATGTGATGATCCTATCCCCACCATATCCAGACATCCAAAAAATGCGAGAATGGAGAAATGAAAGCCGAGTCAATCCAGGGAACAGTTCCAAAGACCGAAATTCATTGAAGAAGAAGACGAACTGTTGAACTTTCTTGGATTGACCAATGTGGTCAAAAGCATGGATGAAGAAAAGCGCATAGATATCTTGCAGATCTTCAAGGACAAGGAGAAGGAGAGCGCGAGGAAGGCGAGGCTCGTGAAAAGGCCCGATTTGTCCCTTTTATGGAACCACTCGATCATACACATCCTCATCTCGACATTCTCTCTCGGGAGTGATGAGGATCTCGGACCCGCTGCTGCTCTGAAGAATTGGAGATGCACGGCAAGCCATGCGGAATCCAGGGCCCTACATGAGCAACGATTGTTGGAAGGACGGTGGGAGTCTTCCACATCACGGTGGAGATTGATCGATGGGAGTGGTGCAAAGATATTGCCCATTTGTTGTCGCCGCCACCACTTCCCGACTCACTCGGATGAAGGTGATAAAGGAATCTGGCGATGGCGGGATGTGGGGAACCCGGTCGAGCCAACCCCTAATGAAGGTGTCTTACCACATGCCCCAACGCTGAATACTCAAAGGGAATAGCCGAAAGTCCGGAGACGAGTGACCCCATTCCAAGTCACTCGGTGGTGTGCCACCGGTGGGGAAACTCCCTCAAGCGCGGCAAGGTCGGAGGATGCGGTGACTTCACAACGAATCTCGGAGGCGAAGTGGAGAAGGAACAACAAAATACACAAAGCAAGTTGTCACCGACGAGGCTCGCGATTATGATTGCTCACCGGTGCCAAGTCGCAAGCTCTGCCAATGACGCGCCGATGGAGTCGAGGCGCAGGAAGGAACCGCCCAGGAGTTAACACTGGCACGAAAGTGCAATCCATGGAGTTGAGACTCCTTTGGATGCCACCTCGAAGACCCCAAGACAGTGACATCGAAGGGATCGTCCAGAGCCTCGGCTTGCGATTGAGACTACAGGAGGTAATGAAGGCCAACGGGAGGTTGAGACTTCTCGGGGTAAAGAGACGGACGCACAGAACATCCCTCCTACTATCATTGATCCATCTGAAAAGGAGATAAGTGCTCTTCACGATTCCCAAGACAACCCCGATGTAACCTTTCTGGGATCTGAAGGTGAAGACGAAGCTAAGTCATCCCCTATTGCCGATCCAAAAGACTCAGATGAGGATGTTCTTCCAAGCACGAGTAAGTCGACCTTAAGGCTACTCACCAAACATGTAATTTTGATGATGAGGCTCGGCAAGTCGGGTCAACTTCAAAAGCAGACCACAAGCAAAAGAAGTCAATCAGCTGCGTAGGCTCCCAAGATGCAAGCAGGATCGACTCCACCGAGAACTTCACGAGCACAAGTTGTCATTGAGCGATTCCCGTTGCCCGTGATGATCCGTTTGTAGAATCATTTCCCTTCTCGGAAGTACCGACCTTCGAAGAATCAGCTAGAGATCAAGAACGCTTCCATAAACCCGATCTTGTTATTCCAATGAGACACCATCGTCCCAAGAGACTTTGACTTTGACGTTTGCTGGCCGCCACCTTGGTGAGCAAGTGACATCCGAGGTTGGGGGAAGTTTTCAAGGCCATATTTCCAGGCCTCACTGGACATGAGGCTGGATAACGAGAGACGCAAACCCATCGCCGTCTGCGAGGCATAATTGTCGGGATCCGGAATGGTGGTGGCAACATCAGAGACAATGCGCGTAGAACAAGCTCGATATTTTAGGACATTGTTCAATAAATTGCTAGTTTGGCAAGGCCGAGAATCGATGCAAAGACAAGAATGCAAGAGCACATCGAATGACTACATGAATCTCACACCACAAAGATGCGTTTGTTGCGTGAATATAATAAGAAAGAGCTCTGCGGCGTAGAGGAGAACATGGATCGAGAAGTTTAGCCTCCTCGTGGTGAAATGAAGCTGGTAATGTACGGTGAATCCAACGCCACCCGCTCCGAATTCGTGCAAAGATACTCCGCCAGATTCGAAACATAACTCGGCTATCGATCGCTTAGAGCGTCATGATTGCTAGGTTGTTTCAGGGGTTCTCTCTCCTTTGATGATGCCAAAAAGGGGGAAGAGGAATACCTAAAGGCATTGAAAGGATCTGAAGTCGAAAAAGGAGGACGAATTGTGAAGGGAAAGACAAGTGAGGAAGAAGAGAGAAGAGAGAAGAAAGGAAAATCTGTTGAGGGGGAAGGTTCGCAAAATTTGACATTGATGATTGCTAAAACCCCCAACAAGGTCTTGTCACTGGTGATATCATCGGCAAACTCCCGATGACTCGCCACTCCAACACTCTGCGAAGACGCATTTGAAAAGAGAAAGAGATTGAAGCGAGGGATGAAAGAAGTGGAAGGAAAGATGGATGCCCGAGTTATGGATATTCGAAACAACATGGAGGCATTCCAACATACGAGACACCTATGCCATTTCGGATGTCGAAAAGGACCAAGATCGTTGATGAATTCAAGACGCTCGCATCTCGAAGGTTACTTCGCAAATATGTCCATGGCTCAAGCCTGGGATTTGTCTTGGGAAAAAGGTCTCAAACTATGTGAAGAAGGCGACAGCAACAGACTCTTGGCGATCACTCTTTGGTCACTTTGCTAGTCACTCACTGGGAAAAAGAAGGCCCCGATATAGTACACGCCCGGAGGAAGAGGAAGAAGCGTGTGGTGGAAGAAGAGGTTTCAAACCTAGACCTCCGCCCAAAAACATTGAGTACATAGATCCAGGCAAGAAAGGAGGGATCTATTGGGGTGGATTCGACGAAGTAGCTAACTCAAGCAAGTGGCTAAAAATAATCCGAGTATGTGAAGAGGATTGAAGAATAAAATAGAAGACAAACTCGGCTATGGGAGGAAAGAAAAGAAAGAAAAAGAAGAGACGAAGTCGCTGTAAAGGCTTATGAGAAAAAAAGAAGCGGTGAAGATGAGAAGAGAAAAAGGTCGAGGAAGATGACATAGTCAAGAAGAGGAAAAAGAGGTGAAGGAGATGAAGTGTTGTTGTCCACCCCTTCATGTATTTTACTATGTAAATACATCTTTATGTAAGTTTTACGTACATCGAATAAAATTGTATAATTTCCATACTTGCGTAGATATAGAACAACATGATTACCTTAAGTTCATTTAAGCTTTGATACACTCTGTAAACAATTTGTGTAAAGAACAAGAATGTTATGATCAATAAAAGTTTGATTCTACGCATACATTCCGTTATTCTACATTGTCTACGTATCTTTCTTTGTTTTTAATTATTGTATTGATGTTTTAAGTTTTGGCATCATCAAAAAGGGGGAAATTGTTGGGAAATTATTTTTAGATTTTGATGAACGCCATGTAAAACTTAGAATAGAAAGTTGGCACCCCATTTTTATTGTAAATTGCATTGTAATAGATAGGGCTGGTCGAGTGAGTCGAGTCAAGACTATGCTGAACATGCAAGAAGACAACTGGAGACTAGAAGGAAAACTCATTGCGAGGCATTGAGTGTGGCAAAGAAGAGAAGATAGGAACTCGATGAAGGTGCAACCGAGATACAACTGGTGAGTGAAGTATCAATCAAGTTAACTCAAGACAGCCAAGTCTCAAGTTGAAGTGACAGAAGAGTCATCCAATGATTGGAAGTCGACTCAAGTCACCCGGGAAAGTCAAGGAAATGCGATCAAGTCGAGATAATCGAAAGAGATCCGTTGAACAAGTCAAGAAAATTACTTAAACAAGTAATACCACCATCTTGCCTTTCTTAAAGTGCTCGATCCTAGAAGCGTGCAAAAGGAATAAACCAATGGGAAGCTTGCACTGTGTGTCGAACTCGAAAAAGTCAAGAATCATTCATATGAGGAAATGTCAATTCCAAGGATCGCAACAAGACAAACCAACGACCACAAGTGTCTTTTGAAAATAAGCCTATCTCTTCAATGGGCGATTTTTGAAAGATCACTATAAAAGGCGAGGAATCACTCGAGAGCGGGTTACCGAACCATGAACATTCAAGCTAACATTCGAATCGTAACAAAAAATTACTCTCAAGTCATTCAAATTCAATCCTCAAGCCTACACTACGAAGGAAATCAATCCAACACTCACTGTGAAGGAAAGACGACTTCAATCAGTTGAAGAGGAAATATTTGAAGAATCAAGGGGTCTACATTCCACGGAGGATTGTAGAAAGGTTCAAGGTCGAACCGGTCTCAAGTTTTGGAGGGCTTCGTGATCAAATCCAAGAAGCTTGAGCAAGTGGGCTGTAGTAGCAAGGAAGCTGCCTGTGAAGAAGGCGAGTCGCACGAGAAGCCAATTTGTGTGACCAAGGCATCTCGTGATCGAGTCCCAAAGGATCAAGTCATTTGTGTGATCAAGACTTGTATCCGGGACCGTTAACCACTTTGTATATTGATCGATACTTAGTGGATTCCTCGGGGAGTTGGAGAAGAGAGGAGTAGAAGAATTACCCCATCTTGAACCTCTATAAAAACTTATTGTGTCATTTACATTTCAGCACTTTAATTTCTGCATATTACTTTAATATCTGCTGATAAATTTGCTATCCAATTAACAATCAAGAAAGTGCTAAAACCAAGTATTAAAAGAAACTTAACCAAATTCAAGGGTGTTAAGTCTTCCGCTGAAAATATATCACAAGAGAGTTAAGTCTTTAGTCAAAACAATTGAGTTATTCTATCAAACACTCGATCGAGTTGAGTGACTAACTCTTGATTAACTAACTTAGCTGTCCATCAAAGACTCAATTTTGTGAAATATTAACTCTGAACGTTTTAAAAGGACTAAATTGAAAAGTTGGTAAGGTTTATTCAATCCCCCCTTCTAAACCTTACACTCACACCCCTTGGGACCTACAAGGGGTTCTGCAGACCATGGCATTACATGTGCATTATCATTCATGTAGATAATGATGAGCAGAGTGTTCATGGAGGGGAAGGAGAAGCCTTGCCAGAGTCACACTCATCACATTCACCTCCACAAAATGAACATGGATTATGAGATTACTTTGTGTATCCACCATATCCATCGGTAAACTCCCTTGTACCACGCGAATCAGAGTATGAGAAACTAGGAAAAATGGGAGTTGTTGATTTTGTGGATACTATTGATCCGATAGAGGCATAATTATGTCTTAAACGAACATATAGGGTTTTGGGTTTGATGAAATGTACCCCCAAAGAAAAGTTTGATTATGTTCTGTCACTTCTTCAGGGAAATGCGTATGACTGGTGGGAGACTATACCTCATAGTACGATTTAGCCATTTGTATTGACCTGAGATGATTTTTTTTTAAGGGAACTTCATGATACATACCTGCCAGAGGTTTATAGGGATCAGAAAGAGAGTTTCTTGAACTTAAACAGGGAAGTCGATCAGTTGCAGAGTATGAAGTATTGTTTAAACAACTTTCCCATTGTGCCCCACATATGGTAGCAACATAAAAGAAGAAAGGTACAAGATTTGAGTCTAGACTTTGATTTGCTATACGAAATCGTGTTACACTTACAAATTTAGAGTCTTATAGCAAGTTTAAAGCTGTACTGATATGTGCTGAAAAATTGGAAGTTGAATCAATGCAATAAGAAGAGACGTGTGCCAAAACTAGATGATATAGAAATAAAAAGGAATTTACTGAGCCCACACAGAGGGGTTTCCTGAACAGTTCAAAAGATGGTAGTTTTAGGGGTGCAATATCAGCTAGTAAGAGTGTTGGTTTTACACCATAAGTTCCCACCTGTGTACATTGTGGTAAAAATCAATATGGAGAATGTAGATTGCTTATGGGAAAATCTTTTAGATGTGGCGAACCTGGTCACATAACAAGAAACTACGCAAAACACGTGAAGAACCCACAGTTGGGCAAACTAGATTTAGTGGTTTCGATCCTAATAGATGTAAAAGTTATGGAAGATTTGGTATAGGAGTAGGCGCTAGTGCATAAGAAAGTGAATCGAGCAGACTCCAACTCGAGCTTTTGATATGACACAGGAAGAAGCTAAAGCTACACTAACTCTAGTTACTGGTAATCTCTCTATTTCTAGAATAAATACTTATATTTTATTTGATCTGGGAACAACCCATTCATCACATTTGGGAAATAAAACAGATACATTGGGCTATGATTCACTTGTTCGAACCTCAATAGGGAATGTTGTTATTGTAAATATTGTAAATGGTGATTGTAGAGTTCTGATTTGGGATCTAGAACTACATGATATATTACTTGTTATGCCGTAAAGGGATTTTGATATGATTATGGATATGAATTGGTTAACTGAACACCATGCTAAGATGTATTGTTTTGTTAAAGAAATAATGTTAGAGCTTGTTGATTAGACACAAATAGTATTTAAACCGAAATGGAAAACGTTGGCTACATGTATAATATTTGTATCTATAACATTCTTAATGATGAAAAAAGGTTATGATTGTTATTTAGCCCATGTAATAGATACCCGATTATGTGGTTTAAATTCTCTTTTAATTTTATTCACGTACATTGGTTTTTAAATAGAATGGATAAAGATGCTGAAAAAAGTACTTGGTTTATTTATGATGATATTCATATATGATATCTAGGCATACTTTGAATTATATGGGAAATTTAGTTGACATTGAAAAAGATGTCTGGATCTATGAAGATTGGAAAAGAAGGATTATTAGTAAGATAAACTTGTGATATTTCGGTTATATAGTACCATAAGATTTTGAG
Organism: Rehmannia glutinosa; assembly: GCA_016081115.2. Lineage (NCBI taxonomy): Eukaryota > Viridiplantae > Streptophyta > Magnoliopsida > Lamiales > Orobanchaceae > Rehmannia > Rehmannia glutinosa. The sequence goes on along the minus strand of CM071927.1, from coordinate 59,752,425 downwards.
AAATGTAAATCGATAAAAGGTGTCCATGTAGATATATTAGATTTTAAGGTTATATTGCAAAAGAAAGGACCAAAAAGGTGATTGAAAGAAGAAACTTTCTCGGGTAAATGATGGTATTGGGTATTCTAAACTTTCTTTTAGGTTGTTGTCCATATAGTCATTTTACACAAAGTATATGTTAATGGCGTATTTAATTGAATCGAGATACTTATAATTGATTAGAAATAGTTTAATATGAGTTTTGCGTGAATCTGACTTACATATTAATTGTTAATTTCCTATAGTGGTGTTATAATTGAATTTTGATCCATGTCATTGTAAGATCATAGAGATACTCAAATTCTTCAAATGAACTAGATCATTTTACAAAATATTTTGAATCGAGAACTAAAAAGGTAGAATAATAACAAGAATCAATATTCATTATTGATATTTTGGTTTAACACATCTTATTCAATTAAATTTCTAGGATAATGGGTTAAGTTGAGACGGAAGTCACATGGGAAAATTTGCATAGGTTTTTGATAACTAAGTAGAAGACCCCATAAGAATCCAGATAACATGATAGTGTATGATTGTATTTTGGGTAATGATCATATGCTTCATATTTTGGATAATGGTAAAAAAGTGTTGTGATCTGAAGAAAGTTATATGCATCTGGTACTAGAAAATTGCATCTAGACAACTTAAGGTTACAAGGGTACTAATGATATTTTGTTAGAGTTTAGAGATTATAATATAGTTGTTGCTCATTCTGTAGATTCACTTATTGATATACTGCCAGACACATCTACATAGATCTATGTAAATCTAATGGGCTCGTTGGGCTCATTTCAGAATATCATTTATAGATTTTGAAAGAGACCCAATGATCTTATTGAATTATCTAGAAGATCATTTATTATTTTGAGGTTAATAAGACGGATAATTACAATTGGTGGGTTTTCGTAGAAACGAAATCAATGAGTTTATTATTAGGATAATTCTCTATAAGGTTTTATAAAGTATGAAGAGCATGTATTGAATTATTTGCGTGATGTTATACGGCTACAGACTATACATGATTTAAAACATCACAATAGAGTTATGTCTAAAGTAGAATATGGTTATTTCAGCAATATAGAGATTCTGTATTTTAACATAAAGTAAAATAAGAGTAGCTGCAAATTAAGGGAATAATCAAAACTCAACCTCTGATATAGTTGTTGTTAAATATATTGAAAGTGTTGAGGATACAATTCTTAGACTTGACCAATTATTATTAATACTTTTGGGTAAAAATGTCAGGCAATAAACATTGGAAAATAGAAATCAAAAAATCATATTCTAGTGGATGAACCGATAGCGCTAAAACATATCGAGTCATAGAAAAACATGATGCAGTTTGGGTTATTGTTGATCGGCTAACAAAGTCAGCTCACTTTTTACAATTTAGATGTGGTTCTACTCTCGAAAATCTGGCTAAAATATTTGAATGAGATTATTAAACTACATAGTGTACCCATGTCTATTGTTTGATATCGCGATCCTCATTTTACGTCTATATTTTTGGGTAGCTTACAACTGGCATTAGGTACTAAGTTACTTTTAGTACAACAATTCATCCACAGACAGATGGGTAGTCAGAGAGTACTATTCAAACTCTAGAAGATATTCTTCATGCTTGTGTTCTTGAATATAAAGGTTCTTGGGATGAATATATTGCGTTGAAGGAATTTGCGTACAATAATCAACATCATAGAAGCATTGGTATGGTGTCTTATGAAGCATTATATGGTAGGAAATGTAGGAGTCCAATATATTTGGAAAGAAAGGTAAACTGAGTCCTCGTCATATCGGGCCATATGAAATACTTGAAAGGGTTGGACCCATAGCTTATAGGCTTGCCTTGCCACCTGAATTGTTCCAGATTCATAATGTGTTCCATGTTAGTATGCTTCGTTAATATATATCAAACCTATGACATGTTCTTCAAGATGAACAATTGAAATTTCGATAATTTGAGTTATATTGAAGAACCAGTTGAAATAGTGGGGTATAAAGAAAAACAACTTCGAAATCGAGTGATTCCGTTGGTAAAAGTATAATGGAAAAATCATTCTAGAGAAGAAGCTACATAGGAAACAGAACAATTTCGCCATATGGTACAAATTTCGATGACGAAATTTAATCAAATCATTCGTATACATTCATTTCGATATTTTATGGTCGCATGAGAATGCATATAAAATCATAAAATTTCAAAGAATAATTTTATTTGTGTATTAATTAAAATGGGGCTAAATTATAATTAGTCAATAAAATAGGAAGTTGTAAATAATTTTTTAGTGATATATGTGTGTAATAACTCTTAAGTATCACATGCAGACACACTAATTAATATATATATATATATATAAGGTATGTTGTATGTTTAGATATATATACGTGGTGTAAGTGTGTGTTTTTTTCAATATATATTTATATATATAAGTGTCTATTTTATATTATAATACAATATGTATATGATAGCCTCACTTACACTCTTAACCGACTCACATAAATGGATAAAGGCACGAATGCATGCATGTGTCCGATTTCTGATAATGATCTAATCAAACATAAACACATGGTTTATGTATATGTATAACCAATATTTGTATATTGTAGCTACTCCTCACCGTCTTGGGCTAGACTTTTAGATAAACACATGCATTTTATTTGACCAAGACACACAAACAAAACTCTCTCGCTTGAACAAAAATAGAAAGCTTCATTTATACAACTAAAATTTGTGAGTTTCCTATCTTTGGATTTTTTCAATTAATTTATCGGAATTAGTTGGATTGTCCAATTCTAAATGTGTATATGCAATTTTAAATACTTACAAGTGTTTTTTATTTTTCTTCCTCTCGAACTAAGATTAAAACCGGTAATAAGATTTTAAACAAATAACACAGATGCATGCAAGATAAAAATAAGATAAAGATGAGGGGTGGGGTTAGTGTGTGAGGAAGCATACAGTGAGTTATATTTTGTTTGATAATCATTGTACAAGGCTAATTATATTGGTTAATTACGGTTTTGCATGTACTTAATTGAGGAGTACTACGCTATTTTATCTACATGTAATGAATTGATAATTAAATCATAAAATTTCTTAGTATTTTATAGATATCTACAGAAATGACGTCAAAGCATAGGTTGCAATATTTTATGGAACTTAAATCTTTTATTCCCACCAACTTTGATTAGAGAATTAAGGTAAAAATAATAATACAACAAGATGAAATAGAAATATATGAAACAATAGTATTCACACGTGTGTAATATATTTTACATGATAAGTTTAGAGCTAAATGTATGATTTGGATTGTGGTCATATGCAATTTTGATATGTTATTAGGACAAAATCTCGAAAGAGGAACATATAAGGCTGACTAGGCAAAGTCATCAAAATAAGGGCACCACTTGTGAGTCTAATCTTTTAGCTTATTATTTGACTTGTGTGATTACATGATTCATATGTTAGAATGAATTGCTTACTTGTTTGGCTATAGTGATTAGAAGCTTATTTATTGTGCTCTAACATGAATTGTATGATTATCTATGGTGATATTCTGATGAAATTGAGATATATTAACTCTACGTGATGAGATTGAAATAAAATTGAGATATGTGATCTCGACTGATGTTATTGATATGGAAATGAGATATGCGATCTCTATTGATGTTATTGATACGGAAATGAAATATGTGATTACAGAAAATTTATTCATCAGAGATTAATGGATTCTGTTATGGCCGCTAATGACCTTGAATCATGTGTTACAGAATTACAGATATCCAGAAACTGGATTATAGAGTACCGTACGGCCACCCCGAGTTCACTAAACTCTACATGAATTAAGAATTACAGAGTGCCATGGCCGTCTTCGTGATCACAATTTATTCTTCGTATTAGTTGGCCCATAACAGAAAAAGAATATGATCAAGCACATGCATTTTATGTGTTTATGAATGAAATGAACAAATGGTGTGAAATGGTTACTAATGATGTGCCTATGTGATATTAAATAACTTGTTATTGGATTATACTTATTTGAACTTGCAACTCACCAAATGCAATGTTGTCAATTTTTAGTTGTTGTAGATAAAGGTTGATATGTGGAGTGTGACAGAAGTTTAAAGCATGGATCAAAGGTCGGACGACTGGATTCATATCCTTCTCCGTCAGCTCATCATTTGCAATTCATATAGGGAGTTTTATTTTAAACCGTATATAAAATGGCACGATCGTTAATGTCCTCTAATATATATAAATGCACATGTGTGAATAAGTGTTGTTAAATATTTTTGAGTAAATGCTTCCGTTAGGGCAAAAAGGGTTAAAAACTATGATTAACATATTAATCTCATGTGCAATGCAATCAGATTCTTGCCTATGAACTATAGTTTTATAATAAACGAATGCGTGTTACAAGAGTAAGGGTGTTACACAATAGATTGATTTGACTATCCTAACCACAATCAAGATGATTAGGTTTGATGGGCGTGATTATTGGTTACTTCATGCGGATAGGACCAAAATTAGACTCCGAATCTGGATGGTACCTCGATTAGGGATAGGGGTAATTGGTTGATGAGGGAGAGAAAGGAAGCTGCTGCTCAAGGTGAGCAAGATGAGCCTAGATCGAGACGGATAAGCCAAAATCCTGCGGGGAATGAAGTAGTCGGCATGAGGACTTTAGCGATAGGCTTGAAAGGTTGGAGGTCAATATGGACTCATTGATGGATGATACTTATCAATTGTCGGCTACAGATTGATGAGTATCATAATGAGTATTTGCGGCGCTTTGACACCATCACACAAAAAGAAAGATCGATATACGAGATGATGTCTCGCATGGATCGATGGCACATCCAGCAGGCCACTATCCTCCACCTCCTCCACCACAAATGAGCTTTGTAAAAGTACTTTTCACGCATTCTTTTTTCTTTTGATAATTTTCTCACATGTTCGGACGAAACATAATTTATGTTTGGGGATTGTCAAGAATGCGTGAATAAATAATGTTGCATTTTGCGTTGCATTTAGGTTGCATGTAGAAGTATAAAATTTGCATAAAGATTTTAAAAAAATTAATTTTTTAGTATTTTTTATTTTGTTTTAGCACGTTTATCGCTTTAACATGTTTATTGCTTTTGTGTGAGTTAGGATTAGAAATTCAAAAAATTAAAAAAAGCTTATATATAATTTTACTATGAGAACTTGGTTTCATTGAAATGAAGTATTTAGTGAATTATGTGATGAATTGTTACGAAGATATCTTTTGCTTGTTTGACATTAATTGAGAAAATTGGGTATTTGAGCATGATACGAAAAATAAACATGTGAGCTTTTGTGCCTTTAACTGCTTATATATTGTGTAGTCTTATTTTTTTTTTAGTGTGCCATTCCTGTTTGTTAGAACTCTAGAACTTGCATTTGTAACTATATTGAAACCACATTTGTGAGCAATTTTTGAAGATGATTTAAAGCCATTTTTGTTTTAGCCAACTTAGCCTAAAAATCCTACAATGAAGTCATGATTCCCTAGTTAGCCACTTTGAGCCTAAACTTTTTATTGTTAGACACATTTGAATTTTAAACTGAAAAATAAATTTTATCCCTGAAACTAGAGATTATAAAGATATATATTTTGAGGGAGATGTGGTTAAATACTGAGAAAAATGTTAGCAAAAGAAAGAGGGATGAGCAGTAAATATGTGAAAGAATGATTAAGCTTGAAAAAGAAAGCAAAATTTTGAATGAAAAAGAAAAAGAAAAACCGAGCAAGAAAGAAAAAGAAAAGAAAAGAAAATTTCTGGAAACTGTGAGAATAAATTGAGAACTTAAGGTAAAAGAAAGAAGAAAAAAAGCCTAAGAATGAAAAAGATGAAAAAAGGGCACAAAAATTCCTGTCAGACTATCTAACCGGTCTTTTCCGGTAGACGGATCCAACCCAACCCAGGTTTTTTTCGTAATTTCATGCACCGATGGCATGTTTGTAATATTATGGGACAGTGCATCTGAAAAGTATTAATAGTTACTCAAAAAAGTATTAGTATTTCCCTGGAGGGTGTTTTAGTAGTTCTCCTAAATATAATTAACTTTTTCTCCTAAAAATTATATCAGTCCCTCAAAAAAGTATTAATAGTAATGATGAAATGTATTAGTAATCTGCTCGAATAGTTTTTCAAGTAATCTCTTGAAAAATGTTTCTTTTTTCAATCAAAAGTATTAGTATTCCTACTAAAACGTATTAGTAGTTTTATTTAAAAGTATTATGTTTTCCGATTAAATGTATTTTAGTTTTCCTCTTGAAAAGTAATAGTTTTCCACATAAAAAGTATTAGTAGTTCCCCATAAAAGTATTAGTTCTTCACCCAAAAAGTATCAGTAGTCATCCTGAAAAATATTTGGTAGCACCCCTAAAATTATTAGTTTTCCCTCCGAAAAGTATTAGTAGTCCTCCTAAAATGTAATAACAACTCTCCTAAAATGTATTAGCATCGGCCAACAGATGTGGTATTGGTACTTGTGCGGGCTGTTGGTGGGCTTACAGGTTAGATATTTGGATCCGTTTAACGAATTAGATCCGTTAGACCGTCTGACAGGAGACTAACCCAAAAAAAAGGTAGAGTATGAGATGAAAAAAAGAATTGAAAGAACGAATTTTGTATGATAAAATTGGGTTGGTGAATTCAAAGTCTGTCTACTTAAATTCTATTTGCTCAAGTCAAGTCACTTAATCCAAATTTTCCTATCCTTACCAAAGAGCCTACGTTACAACCAAATGAAAAATACTTTTTGATTCTTAAATTGTGCACATTTAAGTGGTAGAGATGTTAGACGATTTGCAAATCTATGGTAGTTCTACTTCACTGAATTGATTTGAGTGTATACACGTCCCATCTAGTTTGAGAGTTGAGTGATACACTACTTATTGTGAGTCACGATGTCAAATACCCGTATGAGTATTAATTGTGCCGAACTTGAGATTGATGACTTTTTGAGAATGAATTGCATGTTTGCTTGAATATGGATTTGAATGAGATTAAGTGTTTGTAGTGTTCTATTTACCCCATATGAATATTTTTTTAGTTTTGCTCGAGGATGAGCAATGGTTTAAGTGTGGGGGAATTTCATACGTGTAAATATACGTGCATCTAGGGGTTTGATTTGATATATAATTGATGCATTTGCACGCAAATTTAGTCTATTTTACTTTGTTTTCTTAGAAGGGCATGATCTGCGTATTCGTGTAATTTTACAGAAAGCAGAGCTAAAATGACAAGATATCGATTAGAAAGCCCGACAAGAATGACGAATATGAAGAGATGATCGGATACGTGAAGAAAACGACGAAGAACAAGCCACATGGTTGGACCATGTGAATTCACACGACCGTGTAAGATGGTTCGTGTGTTTTTACACGCCTGTGTGACTTGTTCGAGGAAGAATTTTAGAGACGAATCACACGACTGATCGTGTGAAATGACACGACCGTGTGAATTGATCGTGCCAAAACAGAGATAAAAACACATCGCTCGGCCGCGGATCGAGTGGAATCACACGGCCGTGTGAATGGTCCTACATCGATTTTTATTCCTAATGCCGTCGAGAATTCTACCGGTGATCTCTCAAAGCACCTATATAAAGGGGACCAAGGCATGGACAAAAGAGAACTTCATACAACATCTTACATAAAAGTACACTAGGGTTAGACAATTCTACACACTTACGAGAGGAAGTCATTAATCAACGAAGAACACCATAAGGCCTTTTGCTTTTACGAAGCACCGGGGTTCAAAGGCTAGAGAGAAGGATCCATCTTGACAAGAAGGGTTCTATCTTTTTAGTTTGATCTCTTGTTTGTACATAAACAATGTCAAACTATTTGATTTCAACATTGTCTATGAATTTATTGTCAAATATGTTGGGCTAATCATTAGATCTTAGGGAATAATCAAAGCGTGGATTCATGTTAAATCTATATTGATGGTTTTCTTAATTGGTTTATGTGTTGCATTATATGAATACGAATGCTTATTTCTTGTAGATTATTTGGCCAACAATTTGCATGTCATATATGTTAGTTCATAATTTGAGAGATGAGTTCTAACAAACAAAAATCGAATTCGGACATAAACGGGTATAGAGTCGGGAGGCTTATAACTATTTGTGAGGAGTACCTCAATTTAAAGATCTTTTGGGAGTTAATATTAATTATTCGGAAGGGGTGCTAGCAATTGGTATTAATCAACTATTTATTTGCTTCAGGGGAATAAACTAATTTAGGAATTAAACCCATAGAAATACATAAAGCTGGTTTTGATGAAACATTAATCGGATTTAATATTGAAGAAGCATGTTGAGATTATGTGCCTACAGTTGCTTTTGTATTTGTTAAAAACTTGTGGAGTTCGGTTTTTACAAATTTAAATATATTATTTTTAATTGGTAATTTAGGGTTTAGTTTATATTAGACAATTATTTCCGATTCTCGACCACTTCAATAAAATTGGAATATAATATTTAATATAGCCTAAGTGTTTCATATTCAATCCTTGAGGAATACGACCTTGCTCGCAATTATTTTCTAGCTACGTTGTACACTTGCGGTTTAGTGAAAAGATTGTCACGATCGATCCGTCGACATAACTTCTTTACTTGGTGAAACTCTTCTTCGATACTCATTTGCAACTCAACTTATTCTTCACTACATCCTTTAGTCAATTTCGTGATCTTCAACAGCTCTTGCTTAACACAAACTTATATATCCTATCTATTATATAGTTGAAATACAATAGAAAATGGGATGCCAACATGCTAATCTAAGTTTCCTATGCATCATCAAAATCTATACAAATAAATTTCTCAACAATTCTCCCCTTTTTGATGATGCCAAAACATAAATAAGATACAACATAAAGTGCTTGAAAATAATGATTGGAAGAATGTGGCATTTTATTGAATGAATCATCCTGCACTCACATGTACTTACAGTGTTTTTGTGTATTTACAAGTATTGTAAAGATACAACAAAAATTTTCTTGCAACTCTCTCAATGCCTCAGCTGCTTCCTTCTTCTTTCCTCATCTTCATCTCGCCTGCGGCGATCTTCATCATCCTTCCTTCTCTTCTCTCCAGCTTTCCTCTTCTTCTTTCTTTCATAATTTCTTCTCCGCCTCTCCTCATACTGTCTATCCTGCCTGGCATTGTCTGTTAGATAAATATTTTTATCATGATTTTGATGATTTTGTTCAAATGAGTTTTTAAACCAAAACAATGTCCCTAAATGTTGTCTAAATACTTCCGATCGATTTAAAATGTTTTTACTATTGTTGGAGTATTTCTTGGAGTTTATTTTCGATAAAAAATTGGACAACACATTTGTTTCGGCTCGACGTGCCTTCTATAGGGCAACCCATACCGAGTTGAGTTTTGAAACAGAAAAAGGGACGTAGGAGAAATTATGGAGGGCGGGTACTAGGGTGCTCTCCAAGATGAATCTTTGTCTTCTCTGTTTGAATTTTGAACAACCCCAACCGGTCAAGATCAAGGGCGACCGATCAAACCCCTCCGACCGGCCCCCGTGTAAAAATCACAGAAAACCTATTTCAAACTTATCTCTGCGCGACCGGTCGAACCCCTGTTTTATCAGCAAACTATCCGTTGCATTTTCAGACAACTTTTCCCTAATTTGTGGGATTGATTTCTAACAACTATATTGATGATTTTAAATGGTTTCAAAGCAAATCACTCCCCAAGGAGGAGCCTATGTCTGGAAATCAAAGCCAAGACCTCTCCTATAAATAGAGGCTTTATTCAAACAACAAGATAGAACACATTACACAAGCCAAGAGTAGACAAGCAAACACTTTCATATATCTTGTTGTATTAGCCTAAGCACTTTCACTTGCACACATTTGAGGTCTAGGCTTTCAATTCTTGATTACACTTGTACTCATATTGTATCATTCTTTATTGAGTTGTAATCTTGATTTTGGTCATCATTCAACACAAGACATCCTTGTGAGTATTATTGTGGTAAGAATATACTTGGGTGATCTAGGTGATAGGTGTTTGGAGAGTGTGGTACTCTTCAAAGGTGGTGAAGGAAGATTGTGGTAATCTCCTTGAAGGTGTTGTAAGAGGTTGTGGTAATCCTCAAGGTGTTGTTGTATTAATTTTGGTAATTAATAAAATCATTTTTTCTTTTTGAAATCCGTCCCGGATATCTTTGGGGTGGTAGAGGATTAGGCCCTAGGTGGGTTGAACCTCTATAAATCGACGAGTGTTATTTAATTTTCGCATTTACATTCGTCTTTGCTTGATTATTCGAAAAACAGGGCAAAATCTGAAAAACCGAGATAATCTATTCACCCCCTCTAGATTATCGTAGCCACTTGGACTAACAAGTGGTATCAAAGACAAACTCTTTGGCTAGCTCGTTCGAGTAAAGAGGAAAGATCCATGGCTACGAATGACGCTAATCTCACCACCGGCGTCTCCACCAACAAGCCACCACTATTCGACGCCAACAACTACGCATTTTGGAAAGACCGTATGGAATGCTTTCTACAAGGGTGCGGGTTCGACATTTGGAATGTGGTCATTGAAGGAGTTGCTCAACCAACCAAGAAATTGGAGGATGGCACCTCGGCTCCTAAACCTTTCAAGGAGTTTGATGAAGACGACAAGAAGGCCTTCTCTCTTAACGGTAAGGCCTTAAATATTTTGCATTGTTCTCTTACCGCCACCGAGTACAATCGCATAAGAGGCATAAGGTCGGCACATGAGGTTTTGGAAAAATTGGAGACTATATATGAAGGGACAAAGAAGGTCAAGCAATCAATAAAGACCATGCTTGTTAAAGACTTTGAAAACTTTAACATGCATGATGGTGAAAGCATCTCTAAGATGGTGGAAAGGCTTGACAACATTGTCAATCCTCTTGTGGCCCTCGGTAAAGTCATCTCCGAAGAAGACAAGGTGACTAAGGTATTGAATGCTCTTCCCGGCTCATGGTCCGAAAAGGTGACGGCAATCACGGAGGCACAAAATCTTGAGACACTCAAGTTTGATGAGCTCATCGGGAGCCTCCTCATCTATGAAGTCTATCTCAAGGAGAGGAAAAATTCCAAACCAACAATCAATCAATCGGGTATGCAACATATTCCTAAAGGTCTTGCTTCTTCTTCTAATAATGCATACTATGATAATGATGATGATGAGGAGATGACCGCACTTGTTCGAAAATTTGCAAAATTTGTGAATAAAAATAAGGCAAGAAAACCGAGAGATAATGCTTGCTTTAAATGCGGAAAACCCGAGCACTTTATTGCCGATTGCCCAAAACTCGATGAGGAGGAACAAAAAAAAAGAAGCCTTTTTCGAAAAAGAAGGCTCTAAATGCGGAGGTCAAAACTTGGGATGAATTACTTGAAACAACCGACGAGGAAGGAGAAACCGAACATGGTCTTATGGCCATAGACGATGAAAATAATGAGAGTGCGCTCTAACTCTTCTACCTCCTCCTTAGTTGATGAATTGCAATGTGATTTTGATGAATTGCAAATTGAGTTTCAAAATTTGATTGTTAAATACAAGACCCGAAAAAGGAGCATAAAGAGCTTAAAATTGAAAAGGATAAATTATTTACTTCTTATGAATCTCTTGATAAAGCTCATGCTATTACTCTTACTCAAGTTCATACTCTTGAAACTGAAAAAGAATCGCTTACCAAAGATCTCGAATGTTTGAAAAAGGATGTGCATCGTTTTAACATAAGCACGGATAAAGTTACAAAATTTTTAGATGCACAAAGAGGTGAGCATTCCAAATTAGGACTTGGTTATAAACCATTTCAAAATATTTTTAAGAAAAATAACCAAGGTCCGACTTTCGTACATGCTAGTAGCTCTTATACTCCTACTTATTTTTATTATGGCAAAGTTGGACATTATGCTAACAATTGCAAATTGAAAAATAGTTCTAGTCATATTTGGAGACCCAAAGGTCTCAAGACTAACCCCATGGAGGATTCAAAATGGGGCTAAATTGCAAATTGAAAAATAGTTCTAGTCATATAGGTACCTAAAAATAATTCTTTTGTAGGTCATAGGGGCTATAACAACAATGGAGGATTTAAAATGGCTCGTGGACAGCGGATGTTCACGCCATATGATCGAAAAAGAGAGAACTTTTTACCAACATCAAGCTCCAAGTAGAGGGTATGGTCATGTTCGCAACGACAAAGGAAAAATCATTGGCAATGGAGACATTGGTAACTTTTTTTCTTTCTCTCTTAGTAATGTTTTACTAGTAGAAGGGCTTAAGTTTAATTTGATAAGTGTTAGCCAACTTAGTGATTCAAATTATAATGGTTTTCAATAAAGAAAAATGTCTTATACTTAAAAATGGTAAAATTATTTGTGAAGCAAATAAAAAAGGCAATCTTTACAAAATTTGTACAAGTGATTTGGTTAGTCAAAATGTTTCTTGTTTAGTCGCCAATAATGATTTAACTAGTTTATGGCATAGGCGACTTGGACATGTTGGATACAAGAATTTGAAAAATATTTACAAAAACCAACATGTGAAAGGACTACCCAAATTGAATTTTGAAAATCTTGGCTTATGTGACACTTGTCAAAAGAACAAATTAGTTAAAAGTAGTTTTAAGCCCAAAAATGAAATTTCCACAACCAAACCCTTACAATTTCTTCACCTTGATTTGTATGGGGATATTGGTACGGCTAGTCTAAGTGGAAAACATTACACTTTCGTTATTGTCGATGATTTTTCTAGATATACTTGGGCGCTTTTTCTTACCAATAAAAGCGATTTAGTTAATGAGTTTGTTAAGTTGTGTAGACTTATTGAGAATGAAAAGGAAGATACTATTAAGTCTATTCAAGTGATCGAGGTGGAGAATTTGATGGTGAATTTAGAGTCTTTTGTGAAGCCAAGGGATATGCACATAATTTTTCGGCTCCAAGGACACCTCAACAAAATGGAGTAGCCGAAAGAAAAAACCGGACATTACAAGATATGAGTCGGTCCATGCTAAATGAATTTTCACTTCCAAAATATTTTTGGGTTGAAGCCGCAAGTACCGCTTGCTATGTCATTAATCGAGTTTATATTTGTCCTAAAATGAATAAAACTCCATATGAGCTTTGGAAAGGAAGAACTCCAAATATTAGTTATTTTAAAATATTTGGATGCAAATGTTTTATTTTGAATACTAAGGATCAATTGGACAAACTTGATCCTAAGACCGATGAAGGAATATTTATGGGGTATTCAACAAAGAGAAAGCATATCGGGTTTACAATAAGAGTAATATGGTTATTGAAGAATCCATCCATGTAAAATTCAATGAAGCCTCGGGTGTTGAAAAGATACCCAATGATGATAGTGATGAAGAGGATATTATTGAACCTATTGTTCAAATTGATGCTCAAAATGATCAACCTTCTACATCAAATGATCAACCGTTTACTTCAAATGTTCCTCAAGAAGATAGAGGTGATACGCCGGATCTTCCGTTGCATTGAAACTTAAGGGAGATCACCCAAAAGATCTTATTATTGGTGATCCCCTTGACAAAGTGATGACCAAGAAAATTCGCGAGAAAGCTCTTATTTCTCAAAAAGAGCCTAAAAATGCTAAAGAGGCTATTGAGGATGAGGATTGGTTCTTGGAGATGCAAGAGGAGTTGAACCAATTTGAAAGAAATGATGTATAAGAATTGGTACCTTGTCCTCCATCTCAAACTATTATTGGTACAAAATGGGTATTCCGGAACAAACTTGATGATCAAGGTAACATTGTTCGAAATAAGGCAAGGTTAGTAGCTCAAGGGTATTGTCAAGAAAAAGGTATTAATTATGATGAAACTTTTGCACCCGTAGCACGTCTAGAAGCTTTTCGAATTTTACTTGCCTATTCTTGTTATAAAAATTTCAAACTTTACCAAATGGATGTTAAATCCGCTTTCTTTAATGGTTTTATTCAAGAAGAAGTCTATGTAAAACAACCTCTGGGGTTTGAAATTTTTTCTAGGCCTAATGATGTTTATAAACTTAAAAGGCCTTGTATGGTTTAAAGCAAGCACCCGTGCATGGTATGATAGACTTAGCTCTTTTCTTTTGCAAAATGGTTTTACAAGAGGTAAAGTTGATACAACTCTCTTTGTTTTTGAAAAAGGGCAAGATTGTTTACTTGTGCAAATTTATGTTGATGATATTATCTTTGGTGCTACTAATGACTCTTTGTGCAAGAAATTTTTAAGTTAATGCAAGGAGAATTCGAGATGAGTATGATGGGGAGCTCAACTTCTTCCTTGGGCTTCAAATTAAACAATGCCAAGAAGGTATATACATTTCGCAATCAAAATATACAAAGGAACTTTTGAAAAAGTTCGGCATTGAAGAAGGAAGAACCGTGTCTACTCTTTATGGCAACCAATGTCAAAATTGACAATGATGAAAAAGGCAAGTCCGTGGATGAATCAAAGTATCGAGGTATGATTGGTAGTTTACTTTATTTAACCGCAAGTAGACCGGACATTCTTCATGTCGTATGCCTATGTGCTCGTTTTCAAAGCAATCCCAAAGAATCTCATATGAGTGCCGTTAAAAGAATTTTTCGATATTTGAAAGATACTATTCAATATGGTTTATTCTATCAAAAGAATGACAATTTTCTCTTAAAGGTTATAGTGATTCGGATTATGCGGGAAATATTGATGATCGGAAAACTACTTCCGGATTATGTCAATTTTTAGGCGATTGCCTAGTTTCTTGGTTTTCAAAGAAGCAAAATTGTGTTTCTCTTTCAATGGCCGAAGCCGAATATATCCGCTATAAATATTGCTCAACTATTTTGGATGAAACAAACCTTAGTGGATTACAAATGCTCTTTTGGAAATGTTCCTATCTTTTGTGATAATATATCCGCTATAAATATTGCTCAAAACCGGTTCATCATAACCGTACTAAACATATTGAGATTCGACATCATTTTCTAAGGGATTGTGTTTCTAAACGAAAAATTGAGATATCTTTTGTACCATCTCAAGATCAATTAGCGGACATTTTACAAAACCACTATCTTCCGAGACTTTTGCGTCGATACGAGCTCGGTTAGGCATATTGCATATTGAATGAGGTTTACGTTTGCATTTTGCCTTTGGCTGATGAGGTTGAGGGCAACCGGTCACCCTCAACGTCGACCGGTCGCGCTCAACGATGACCGTCGCCCTTAGCAATTTTTGGATTAAAACCGCAGATTTCGTCTCTGCCTTAGTCATATTACCTCATTTTTGCCATTTTTCATCCCTTTGCCAAAATTCACACAAATTTCACTCAAAATTTGTTTTCATACATTCAATTCATATCTTGGACCTTATATAGCACGTTTATCATCTTCATCGCTCATCTTTACCGATCGAATGGTAAGAATTTTCCTTTCTTTGCTCAATTGGGTTGAACCCTTGAGTTTGTGGCTTTCTTGTATATTTCTTGATGAAATTATCTTATGATCATGATGAGCTTAGTTGTTATGTTGTATTGTATGATGTTTGGTATGATTTGGTGATGAAAAGTTTTGGCTTGATTCATTTACAAGGGCTCTATACAACTTCTTTTAATTTTTACGCCCACAAAGTGTTCGATGAAATGTCACAATGAAAATTTCAACTTCTACATGATTCTCTTGCTTTCAAAAGTCTTAAATACTTATTGAGATCAAGTCTTGGCAAACAAAACGAGCTTATGGATTTTTTTCATGATACATTTCTCCCATTTCTTCGGATTTTAAGCCTTCTTCTTTCAATGGTTGATAAATCGAATTCTAGCGCACTTTGATATACTTGTATAATGTTTTTATCATCCTAACATTCTTTTTGATGATTCCAAAGGGGAGAAACAGGAAATTGGCTTGTTAGCTCAAAGTAGCTAATAAAAGCTCATAATAAAAGCTATAAGCTATGGCTTCCTAAAGCCAGTATACCTAGTCCATGGCTTGTATTATGGACTTAATTGCAATAGATTATAAGTATTTTGACAGGGGAGCTTATTAGCTCATGATGTTTATGTGTATCCTGTAAAAGCTTGTAATAGCTTGTGCTTCTAGCTTATGCAATATTTCTTGTTGATGTGCTTATCGATAGAGGGAGCTTTTTATAAAATGTTTTTAAACGGATAGTTCACTTGTAAAACAGGAAAATTATTTTGTTTTCAAAATTGTCCTCGTGAAAATTGTTTTGGTTTGTAATCATCAAAAAGGGGGAGTTTGTTAGATAAATGTTTTTATCATGATTTTGATGATTTTGTTCAAATGAGTTTTAAACCAAAACAATGTCCCTAAATGTTGTCTAAATACTTCCGATCGATTTAAAATATTTTTACTATTTTTGGAGTATTTCTTGGAGTTTATTTTTGATAAAAATTGGACAACACATTTGTTTCAGGCTCGACCGAGTCGCCCTATAGGGCAACCCGTGCACTGAGTTGAGTTTTGAAACGAGAAAAAAAGGGCGTAGGAGAAATTATGGAGGGCGACACGGTCGACCAGGGTGGTCGGCCAGGGGCGGCCACTGGCGCCTCCTAAAGATCTTTGTCTTCTCTGTTTGAATTTTGAACAACCCCAACCGGTCAAGATCAAGGGCGACCGGTCGATCCCCCTCCGACCGGTCCCCCCTGTGTAAAAATCGCAGAAATCCTATTTCAAACTTATCTCTTGTGACACGGTCGAACCCCTGTTTTATCGCAAACTATCCGTTGCATTTTTCGGACAACGTTTCCCTAATTTGTGGGATTCATTTCTACTTATATTGATGATTTTAAATGGTTTCTTTTGCAGCAAATCACTCCCCAAGGAGGAGCCTATGTCTGGAAATCAAAGACAAGACCTCTCCTATAAATAGAGGCTTCATTCAAACAACAAGATATAACACATTACACAAGCAAAGAGCAAACAAGCAAACACTTTCATATATCTTGTTGTATTAGCCTAAGCACTTTCACTTGCACACATTTGAGGTCTAGGCTTTCAATTCTTGATTACACTTGTACTCATATTGTATCATTCCTTATTGAGTTGTAATCTTGATTTTGGTCATCATTCAACACAAGACATCATTGTGAGTATTCTTGTGGTAAGAATACACTTGGGTGATCTAGGTGATAGGTGTTTGGAGAGTGTGGTACTCTTCAAAGGTGGTGAAGGAAGATTGTGGTAATCTCCTTGAAGGTGTTGTAAGTGGGTTGTGGTAATCCTCAAGGTGTTGTTGTATTAATTTTGGTAATTAATAAAATCTTTTTTTCTTTTTGAAATCCATCCCAGGATATCTTTGGGGTGGTAGAGGATTAGGCCCTAGGTGGGTTGAACCTCTATAAATCGACGAGTGTTGTTTAATTTCCGCATTTATATTCTCGTCTTTGCTTGATTATTCGAAAAAGAGAGGCGAGAATCGAAAAACCAAGATAATCTATTCACCCCCTCTAGATTATCGTAGCCACTTGGACTAACACTTGTCTTCACGAGATCGCCGTGCGGCCTCTTTATTTGCAAGCTCTCAGATCAAGTCAAAAGTATTCTTGTCCTTTTTCAAAGGATCAACATACATGATTTTTGGAGGTCTTCTTGGTGGAGAGTCGCCTCGCCACCCGACCGAGAATCCTTTCTTCTTCTTTCTCCGTTTATGCTCGCTCCTTGGGAGTTTGATTGGGCTGAGCCCTTGAAGTTTGCTGTCTCTTTCATGAATGAGTCTGTTGCTTCTTGGATAGATCAACAACTGCAAGCCCTTTCTCCCAGTACATTTCCCATGCTTTTTCTAAGTACATCCCCTTAAAATATCCTTCTGAACGAAGAGTGTCAAACTCTTTAGTAGATCTTTCCACTAACTGCACTGAGGGAGTGACTTCTTCACTTGTTTCTTGGAGCTTTCCTACTGGGGGGCCACTGAATTTTTCTTTGAGTTTCTCCACTATGTCATGTTGCCTCCGTAAAATTTCTTCGATTTCAGCTTTACTTTTCTTGAAGTCAAGTTCAACTTTTCTTCACCGACAACTCTTGTGGCGGTGAGAGTGGAGAGAGGTAGATGTGCCTTGTTTTGAAAATAATTTTCGTGGGGTATTCTCGGATGTATCTTCCCCTTTTTAGCATAATCACCTTTTGAGAGAGTAGGAGTCGACTAGAGAAGAGTGTCTAACTTTTTGTGAGTTATGAAGTCTCTGCCCTCTCTTGAGTGGAGTGCAAGTAAGTCTATTTTTATTTCCAACATTTCAGCTCACAGAGATGTCTCCATATACTCCATTTGCTTCTTGAATTGCAACTTGCGCAGCTCCATATCTATAAGATGACTTGTTCGCCAAAAATATTTGGATCTTACAACTTCAAGTGTACAGTGTAGTTTATAGAATAAAGAAAAGAAAGGTCGTATTCCTCAGGGATTAACTATGAAACCCTTAGGCTATAATAACATCGCATTCCAATTTTAATGAAGCGACCGAATCTCAAGAGTTTAGTAAAAATAAAAAATAGAAATAAAAGAAATAAATTTGCGAATCCCACAAGTATTTTCAACAACCACGGAAGCAACCTTAGGCATATAATCTCAACATGTGTCTTCAATATTAAATCCAATTAAAGTTTCAAAAACCAATTCATGCAATTCTATGGGTTAAATTCCTAAGTTAGTCTATTCTCCCTCCGGGCGGTGCATAAACAATAGATTAATTTTGTAGGTCTCCGACTCGATACAACTATTATTAACTCCCAAAAGATCTATGAATTGAATGAATTCCCACAAACAATTGTAGGTCACCCGACTCGACACACCCATTTATGTCTCAATTCGATTTAGTCTTTGTTAGAACTCCTCTTGAATTTCGCACTAACAAATATGACATGCTAATTATTGATCGAGATAAAAACCAATTAAGAATAAGAACTTGAACCCATAAAATAGAAAACATGAATCAATTATGAAAACAATTAATCAAGATTTAACATGAATCACGGTTTGATTATGCCCCTAAGATCAGAAAGATTAGCCAAACATTGATAACATATTCATAGACAAATTTGAAATCAACATTATGACATCGTTTAAGCACAGACAAAGAGATCTAGATATAGAAAGAAAACCCTTCGTGTCGGGATGGATTCCCTTCCAAGCCTTGAAGCTTTTGTGCTTAAAGTAGATGCGAAAGGCCTTGTGGTATTCTTCGCGACCTAAGCCTTCTCTCTTAGAAGACCTTGGATTTTGTATTCTGTGAAATTTGGTGTGTTGTATGTGGTATGGATGTTGTAATTTTCGTGCAGCCCTTGGGTCCCTTTTATAGATGCTTGGAGAGATCACTTGTAGAGTTGGAGTGGGAAAAGGACACCGAAATTCGAAGACAAAGTGCACCACATGGCCGGTGTGTAGCCTCACATGGTCGTGTGGCTTTTACTCAGCCAACCTCACACCCCGTGTGGGTCCCACATGGTCCGGCCGTGTGGCTTGTTTCCATCCCCTGTTTCTTCCCAACTTCACGGACATGTCATTTTTCACGGGTATGTCACACGACCGTGTGGTCCCACACGTCCGTCTGCGTGTGACGTGTTTTTGTCCCGATTTCTTCGTCTTTTCGATCTTCTCTTCGCATTCATCAATCCTATCCGGGCCTTTCAACGACATTTCTTCGATTAAGCTCCGTTTCCTATAAAAAGTTACATAGGCAATATCATGTCCTTCTAAGGAAACCAAGTAAAAACACACTAAATATACATGCAAATGTATCAAATATATATCATTTTAAGCCCCTAAATGCACGTATATTTTACACGTATCAAAATCCCCCAAACATAAAACATTTAATCTCATTTGACTCCATAGTTAATCGCAAGGGGTAAAAAAGAACACACAAGAACATTATAAGCATTTAATCTCATTTGACTCCATATCTAAGTGAACTATGAAATTTATAATCAAGAAGTCATCAATCACAAGTTCGGCATAATCAATACTCTCTCGGGTACTTGACATCGCGACTCACAAGTAAGTAGTATATCACTCAACTCTCGACGTGTATGGTACGTGTTTACGCTCATAATCAATTCAATGAAAGTAGAACTACCATAGGCTTGCAAATCATCTAACATCTCGACCACTTTCGTGTGCACAATCTAAGAATAAAAAGGACTTTTCATTTGGTTGTAATGTAGGCTCTTTGGTAAGGGAAGGAAAATTTGGATTAAGTGACTTGACTTAAGCAAATATAATTTAACCACACAAACTTGCAATTCACCAACCCAATTTCATCATAATACTCATTTTTTTCAAGATATTTTCTTTTTCAACTCAACTCCACCCTTATTTCTCATTTGTCATTCTTTGGTCTTTTTGCTTTTTTTTCTTTTTCTCTCACTTTTTTTCACAATTTTCGGAATTTTTCCTTTCTTTTGCTCGATTTTCTCTATATATTTATCGAGATTTTCTCTTTTCTTTTTTTTTTTCGAGCTTCGTTCTTTCTTCATTCACCCGGATATTGCTCATCCCTTTTTCTTTTTCCAACCTCTCTCTTTTTTTCATAAATTTTTGGGGAAAAGACAGTTTGCCCCCTGAACTATACCACTTTTTACACTTTGCCTTATAAACTTTAAAAGTGACACTTTCACCACCTGAACTTTAAAAATTTTTGCACTTTTTCGAAAGTTCCTAAAAGGGGCCTAAAAGTTCCAAAAATACCCCTATGGATACCATAGTTTGTTTTGCTGTTTACTCTCTGAACTTTAAAGTTGTTGCACTTTACCTCCTACTTATCAAAATCATCATATCTTTTATATTTAATCCAACTGGGTTTGGCGATCCATAAAATTGGTACGAGCTAGGTTTATTAAGAACTTTAAGTTATATTTATTATGTTTATGTAATTAACAATTGGTGAGGAGAATTTCTCCAAGAAAATGGATCACGGACAATTGTCCAAGATGTCTACCTTACAGGACAAATCGTCAAATTTTGACGATGTATGCATAAGAACACCAAGACAAGATAACATATTGGAACAATCAATATAGAGAAAAAGAACTTGAGGAGCCGATAGGGAAACCTTGAGACATGCGAAAGACAAGCAACATATTATCTAAGTTTCCTTACGGTAAATCATATATTATATGTTGATCTCGATTAATCGTCAGGAAGCGAGTTCATGAAAATGCCCATCAAAATCATGATTCGATGGAGTACCAAAATGGAACGAGATACTTCCGCACACATCTAAGTTCTCAAAAGATCTTAGAGAAGTCCGAAGACGGTGCGCGAATTATGGCAACCGCCTTAATCATCTACCAACACAAGTTCATCAAATCCAAAACCAAATGGAGACGATTGTGAAATATCGAAGGAGACACTAGAATACTTCTTTTAAATGAGGAAAGACCAAGTACTTACGGAGAAAAGAAGCATATTGATTTTGAACAATACCCTATTTACACCAAAATAGGAAACCAACCAAAGTTGTGCGGAATATGATGACGATGAAAAGCTCATTGCTATCATCAAAGGAAAATCCATCATAAACTAAAAAGTGATGGATATGGACAAGATTAATCTTAAAGATCTACATGACCTTGCAGAATCCTTCGCAGGATTAGGAATTGTAGATTTGTAGATGAATGCAGAGATGGATCAACTTTGGTTACTCTTGACCAACATGGAAGACCACCTACACCACTACAAGAAATCCCAACGTTGCAGAAAGTTGAGGTTCAAATCATGGAGATGAACCAATGTTGCATCTTTGGAGATTTTACAGGAGAAGAGGAGTTTCGATTATTTTAGGAACTCGCCAATGTTCCAGGAGGCCAAATCTTTATAATACGCCTTATGGAAAATCGCAAACTTGATCCAATACATCCGTATGGATTGATGCTAAATGTGGATATCCTATATTTTAAAAATCGAGAGGTCCTTATTGATGATTGGCGACAACAATGAGGATTGCGGCGGTACTCTCGATCTTACGAAAGATGAATTCATCTTACTCCTTGAGATGAGTCTTGAAGGATTTGTAAAGATCGCATGGGATATGATGGGAGCAGATATGAAAAGCACTGTCATAGCTGGTGAGTCATTGAAAGGTATTGTCGATAACATGGCAAAATTATTCGAAATCCATTTTTTCGACAAGGCTATTTCGAGGGACTAGAAGAAGAAAAAAAAAAAGATATAAACAAGGCCTCATTGCCTTGCGTTACATGATATTTATCATATTGATGAACATATCAAGTTATTCACCGAAATGAAACCGATGGAAGTTCAAGGTGGAAGAGGTAGGTCCCAAGGGTGTGGTGTAATGTTTAGGGGAGGGGGGTTGAATAAACCTTACCAAATTTTCGATTTTAGTCCTTTTAAAATAGTTCAACAGAGTTGACTCAAATCAACTGTGTCCTTGGGGGACAACTAAGTTGGCTATTCAGCTAAGTTACCCACTCAACGGACTCGATATAGCTGTTGATAGTATAACTCGGCTGCTTAAGCCAAAATACTTAATTTAGTTGATTTTGTTTTAAAACAAATGGAAGACTTAACACCCTTTGATTGATTTTGAGCTTATTTTTAACATTTGTTTTAGCACTTAGTTATTTATTAGTTGGAGAGCAAATATTAACTAAAAGCGAGATATAAAGTAAGTGCGGGGAATGTAAGTCTTGAAAGTAAATTGACACAAGTATTTTTAGAGTGGTTCAAAGACGGGTAATTCTTCTAGTCGACTCTTCTCCAACTCCCGGAGGAATCCACTAAAGTAAAGATCAAGTTACAAAGTAGTGAACATCTAGAGACAACCTTAATCACATAGTCAAGCTTCTCCTCGTGACTCGGCCTTCTTCGCGAGGCAAATTTTGCCTTGCTACTTCACTCACTTCTCAAGTTCTTTGATTTGATCACGAAGCCCTCCAACAAACTTTATACTTGGTTCGACCTTGAACCTTTCTACAATCCTTCAACTTGGAAAGTAGACCCCTTTTGATCTTCAAATTGTTTCCTCTTCAATCTGGTTGAAGTTGTCTCTCCTTCACAACTTGTGTTGGATCGAGTCTTGAGGAATATCTTGATAGGCTTTGAGAATTTGTAGGTTAATTGCTTGAATATTGCTTAAAATATTTGTGTCATTCAGAATCGTTTCTCAAATGCTTTCTCAGCCTTTTATAGTGCACATTTGAAATTTGCCCGTTGAAGAGATAGGCTAGTGTCAAATGTCACTTTGTGTTCATTGGCTTGTCTTGTCTTGGTCTACGCAACCCTTGTGATGTTGACCTTTCCTCATATTAATTGACTCGTAGCTTTACAAATTCGACACAAGGTGCGAGTGTTTCCCATTCGCTCATTCCTTGTGCATATTTTTGGGCCAAACACTTTAAGACTGGCAGACTTGACATATTACTATATCGAGTAATATTCTTGACTTTATTCCAACGGATCTAAGTCGATTGTCTTCACTTGATCACGCTTTACCCCAGGTGACTTGAGTCGCTTCAATCATATGATTGACTTAACTATCACTTCAACCGATAGACTTGTCTATTTAAGTTGACTTGACCGACACTTCTCATATTGTTTCTCACCGACTCTCCTTCGATCAAGTCCTCGACTTCCTTCTAGGCCATACTCAACTGACACACATCAGAGTCTTCATTCCAGTCCGCAATTGACCTCTTGTAATCTTGACTTAGGCGACTTAACTCAGCTCTTCTAGTCCTATCTGTTACAATACATAATTACAAGAAAAATGGGGTGCCAACTTTCTAGTCATAGTTTTACATGGTATCATCAAAATCTAACAAATAAATTTCCTAAGAATTTCCCCCTTTTTGATGATGCCAAAACTTAAAACATACAACATAAGTAAACAACAAAAATACAAGCAGTGTAGTAACAAAGAATGTATGCTTATCAATAATCATTTTATTGATCATAACATTCTTGTCCCTTACAAAGCTGTTTACAACAAGTAACAGAGCTATACATAATTTAATCTATTCAACGTGTATCTAAGCTAAGTTACATAGAAAATGAACATTACAGGAAATACACAAAGAGCTTATTATAAAAGACTTACATTTATGTATTTACAACCAAGTAAAGTACATGAAGTTCGCAAAGACACTTCAACGCCTTTGTTGCTTCCTTCATCCTTAGCTCTCTTCCTCTTCTTATCCTCTTCATCTCGCTTCTTCTTCTCATATGCTCGCCTAGCAAGCAGGTCATCCCTTCACGCCTCTCAAGCCATTCGCCATTTGCTCTCTCATTCTCACCTCTTGCCTCCTTATTGCTTCGGCGTTCTTGCGTTCAACTTCAAGGTTAGCAAGGTGATCGTATCCACCAAAAGATATGAGACCATTCTTTTATGGATCCACATACTCAACATCCTTTAGTATTGGCCGTGGTTGAGAACCTTTCCCACTTCCACCATGGCTTCCCTTCCTAACTTAGGTCTTCTTCCTTTGGGGGTATATCTTGTATTGGAGCTTTTGACTTTCCAGGAAGTTGGTCGCTTATCACGGTGATTTACACACATCCAAACCCTTCTCCCAATACAAATCCAGGCTTGTGGCGAGTCGTATTTGGCAAATAACCTTCTCGCTTCTAGAGTATGAAATTCTCTCTAGAGATCTGGGGCTCAACCCAAAGATCGGCATAAAAATACCTCTTGGGGCTTAATCGCAAAGACATAGTCCTTTTCTTTACCGGAGGACTACCATACTATTTTCTCGATCTCCTAAACGCAAGCCGATTGCTTCTCGGCTATCTCCTTGAATGCGCTTCAATGGCCTTCCTTGATTCTTTCATGGCCAACTCGGCCTTTCTTTTCTACGAGGCAGATTCTGGGGTATCTTTGAGAATGGAAGTTGTGACTTCACCTTTTGCGGGGTTTCAAAGATACATCGAGTTTCAAAGGAAGGTTTTTTGAACTTCATTCCCCCTCGCCTTTGTCACCTTTCTTCGCCTCTTTCTTCAATCCCTTTAGGGCCTCTTTCTTCACCCATATTGGCATAATCACCAAATGAAAGGGTTAGCCCAGGGAACAAACTACTCAGGAGGAAATCCAGTCAGCTGATGGTATAATTTTGCTTTGAATCAGCTATGGAGTGGGCTTTTCAGAACTCGACCAAGTAGCCTTCGACTACCGACTCGTGACACCAATTTCATCTCGGCCATTAGAAGATGAACTTGTTATTCATGATGTCCTCTAGGCAAGCAATCTCGCTCTGGTGGTGATGCTCGAGCAACTCCATATCCGACTTGTGTGCGGTTTCCATCGACCATGTACTCCTTCATTCTATGCTTAAACATTGAATTATCGCACTCCATACATGCATGTTTGCAAATAGTACCTTGAAGTAGGGACCTGCTCTGAACGCATGGCAGTTTGCTGTGCAACCCATTCCCTTATACGAATGATAATCCCTCGCAAATCCGCTGTGAGGGTCGCATCGCGATTGTCTAGTCTCGAGATCTAGAGATTCTTGGTGGTGTTCCATCTTCTCAATCTCTTCACAGATATTCTTGAAGGCTTCACTTTAACTCATTGTCGCCGATTCGACTCAACTTCCCGCCACACCGCATCAAAGTTAAAGTCCATTGGCATAATCGAATTTGTAGGAATGACGGGCTCTTCTTGCACGATATACTTTTCTTGATCTTTGCGACTCTTCCTCCATGTCGGCGATTCAAAGATTGAATGGGATCATGTCTTCAAAAACATCATTGCGGACAAAGCGGTATCCCCAAGCTCCACTTTGGGGGTTTGTCCCCTCGTGCTTCCGCAATGAACAGCTCTCTTTGTGCCTCTCTTCGTGGCGGCGTCATCGGCATTTATCGTAGCTGCGGGAGCCTGTGAAAAAGTGTTGGAGTCTTTATCGCATCTGATTGTGGTAGCTCGCAAGAATCGACTGTTTCAACTTGAGCGATTGAATGTGTTTGCTCGGTGACCGAGCCTCAATATCTTAACAAACTTCGGTCTCAGTGGTTTTTTCCATTTGAGTTACCTGGTCCTCAACTGTCTCATCAGTGTCATCGGAATTTGATGTGGCCTTAGGGGGTGGCTCATCATCAAAATTGAATCTCATGGGAGCTGTCTTATCACTGACATAGCTTCGAGATTTAAGAACATCCTCAGCCTTGTCCATCGAAGAATCTTCAGGATGGGTGGACTCGGCTTCATCCTCGGATCCTAGAAATGATGTGTCAATATGTTCTTGGGAATCACAAACGGCGCTGATCTCCTCTTCTGCAGTAGCACCTTCGATTTGAGGAATGTTCAGTTGCTCTGGCTCTTTACCTAGGGAAGTCTCAATGTTAGGAAATTTATTTGTTAGATTTTGATGATACCATGTAAAACTTAAACTAGGAAGTTGGCACCCCATTTTCCTTGTAATTCTGTATTGTAATAGATAGGACTGGAAGAACTGAGTTAAGCCAGCTAAGTCAAGATTACAAGAAATCAACTGCGGACTGGAATGAAGACTCTGCTGTGTGTCAGCTGAGTATGGCCTAGAAGGAAGTCATGGACTCGACTGAAGGAGAGTCAACTGAGGAATAGCTGTGAGAAGTGTCAGTCAAATAAACTTAAAGAGCCAAGTCTAGCAGTTGAAGTGACAGTTGAGTCAATCCTATGATTGGAGCAGACTCAAGTCACCTGGGGTAAAGGCAGCAGTCAAGTCAAGACAACTGACTTAGATCAATTGAATAAAGTCAAGAATATTACTCGATATATTAATATGTCAAGCTGCCAGGTCTTAAAGTGTTTGGCCCAGAATTGTGCAAAAGGAATGAGCCAATGGGAAACACTGCACTTTGTGTCAAAACCTGCGAACCTTGGTAACCTGAACCTAGCAAGAGCAAGCAATATTCAAGCAACTAACCTGCAATATTCTCAAATCAATTCAAGCAATTCCTCAAGCCTAAAACTCGAAGAAACTTGATCCAACACAAGCTGTAAAGGAAAGATAACTTCAACCAGTTGAAGAGGAAACTTTTGAAGAAACAAAAGGGGTCTACTTTCTAAGTTGAAGGATTGTATAAAGGTTTAAGGTCGAACCAAGTATCAAGTTTGTTGGAGGGATTCATGATCAAATCCAAGAACTTGAGAAGTGAGCTGTAGTAGCCAGGCAACTGCCTCGTGAAGAAGCTAAGTCACAAAAGAAGCCAACTGTGTGATCAAGGCTGTCTCCAGACTGATAACCGCTTTGTAACTAATCTATTACTTAGTGTATTCCTCCAGGAGTTGGAGAAGAGAGTATTAGAAGAATTACCCCATCTTGAACCTTTATAAAAATACTTGTGTCAATTTACTTTCAAAGATTTAAATTCTCGCATATTTACTTTATGTCTTTGTTAGTTTATATTTACTATCCAACCGATAATTAACTAAGTGCTAAAAATTAAGTGTTTAAAACAAGCTTCAAACAAATCAAAGGGTGTTAAGTCTTCTCACTGTTAAAAACCAAATCAACCAAGTTAAGTATTTGGCTTAGCGGAAGGTTATACTATCAACAACTCTATCGAAGTCGTTGAGTGGGTAACTTAATTTGAATAGCCAATTTAGTTATCCCCAAGGACACAACTAATTTGAGTCAACTCTGTTGAACTATTTAAAATGACTAAAATCGAAAATTTGGTAAGGTTTATTCAACCCCTCCCCTTCTAAACCTTACACCACACCACTTGGGACCTACAAGTGGTATCGAGCGGTTGGTTCATTGAGCCTTCCGCACTTGTTCTTGAACTAGATCTCTATCTTTTAAAAGGTTTTAACACTTGTGCTTTTCAAAGTCTTTCATTTTTAAAGTAAAGTTATTATTTGAAAGCAAATCTAACTCGCATTCCAATGTTCCTTTGTGGGAAGAGTTTGATGATTTGGAAAATTCGTATGTGCTCAAAGTCAATACTACTGTGAAGAAGAAGAAAGCGCAATGAAGGAGAAGAAGCTGCTCATTGAAAGCAAGACCGACCATGGTTGAAAAACCAAGGATTGAATGGACAAATGAAGATAGAAAGAGATACAACGGACAAATGGCCAAGGATATTCTCTTCAAAACGTTGGACAAGGCCATGTTCAACAAAGTCAAATCTTGCAAATCTTCAAAAGAAATTTGGGAAAAGCTAACCTTAATTTGTGAAGGATCGAACAAATTAAAAGAGAAAAAATTAACTATTCTTTGTGCAAAAATTTGAAAATTTTAAAATGCGTGCAAAGCGAAACTCTAGACCAAGCAGGATCCAGTTCATTTACCGAGATAACAAATGAGTTTTCACTCTTGGGAAAGAATATGCATAGAAGGAGATGTGTATGAAGATTCTAAGAGCTCTCCCCTAAATGGGAAATGAAGGTCATGGCCCCGAGACATTCAATGGACCTCTCAAGAACATCTAACCATGAGTTATTCTCGGACCTCAAAGCCTATGAGTTTGATTTGAAAGAAAAAGCGAGGAGGAAACAGATGTGCCCGAGACAACCGCATTATTAGCGGTGATGGAAAAAGAGTGAGCCAAAGGAATCCATAGACCAGGAGGAGATTGCCCCGATGGTTAAGAGATTCAACAAGTTCTTTAATAAGAACTATAAAAGAAACAAGGTGAGACCTCCAGAAGACATTCAACACCTTCAAGGCAAGGGAAGACAGGCCTCCCAAGAGAGCCGAGCATCAAAGAGCTGATTCTCGAGAGCTGCGATAACCAAAGAACATACAGAGTCGATCAAAGAGCCGAGAAGTTGTGTTGGAATTGCATGGAACCAGGACATTTACAGCTTGATGTTCCTATCCACCGATCAACAAGTATAGGAATGAAGAAGAAATAAAAGTCTTCAGGAAAAGAAGTCAAGAAAAGAAGAAAGCCATGTTGGCTGCTGAGACCGCTGAGCCAACCAAGTGCAAAGAGGCAACATACTCAAGTGATTCTGAGAAAGAGGCTATGATATGCCTCATGGCCAAAGAACAAGGGCAAGAAGATGAGGTACACTTTAACTCATCTCATTCTGATTCAAGTGATAGTGACTGTGATACACACACTTCATCGCCCACAGATCTTTATGATTCATTAGAAAAAAATGATGAAAGATTTTAAGCACATTAAAACCTCTCACACACTCTTAAATGAGGAAAACAACCAGCTTAAAAGCCAAAACTCACAACTGACAAAAGAGCTGAGTTCTTTGAGTCACATAGCTGATGAGAACACTAAGCTGAAGGCTGAGAATGCCAAGATCATAGCAGAGTTAGCTGCTACAGAAAAGAGGGAAAAAGATCTTAAAAATGTGATTGCCTAATTTACAAAAGCATCCAAATCATTGGATGAACTTATTGTGAGTCAAAAGGAAAGTGGAGACAAGACATACATAGATTTACTATCTTTGTGTAAAGTCAAACTCCAAGAGTGATTGTGAAAATGGATGTTCAAGTAATGAAGAATTTTAAAAACCCAAATCACCAAATGATGCACCCACATTCACTCCAAAGCACAATCACAATCATACCGGCCTTGGTTATAAAGGGAAAGGAAAGAAGCCAATAGAGTATGCTGAAGGGACAACTGAGAATAAATCCAGACATGTCCTCAGCAGACTCCAAACAGAAAAATATGTGTGAGAAGCAAACGAGCTACCAAAACCCCATAAATTTCATCGAGAAATACATATGATGGGAATGGTAGAAACTATCCAAACCAAGCTGATTGGAATAATGTGAAATATCAGCAAAGACATATGGAATATAAGCCAAAATGGCAAAGACCTAAACCTCAACAAAGGTCATTCCAAAGGCAAAATAGCTATTATCGCACACATATGCACCCAAACACTACACTCAGAAATACCACAACTATCCCAAGAAAGTAATTGCTAAAACACACATGCATGCATACATACAAAAGAGACAATCGTATGATCCTAAAACCCCAAGCATTTTGTTAATGTACACTATGATTATGACACGATAGATGGCAACCTCTTAGAGTCAGATCATTTGGCTATAGGTTGGATGGAACATCTTATAGCATTAACCCCCAAGACCTGCACAAGTATGGTTACCTAAAACATGATTTCCTTGATTGTAGGTTCAAGGAACAGGTGAGTGCCAAGGAACATGTGAGTGCCAAGAAACCTCATACATGGATAATGGTTGTTCCATACATATGACAGAAACAACAAAAACTGTCAATATTCAAGGAGATTAGAGGTGCTAAAGTCATATTCGGAGGTAATGAAGCTCGGGGAGATCAAAGGCACATGATCCATCAAGAAAAATGAATTGGAAATCACATATGTTGCTTATGTTGATGGCCTCAACTTCAATCATAAGTATCGACCAACTCGTGACAAAGGTTTCAATGTAGGATTCAACATGGGATTATACCGGATCAAAGATCTTGAGTCCAGTAAAATAGTGTCGCAAGGATCAAGACATAAGAAAATGTATGTGGTAGATTGGTCTACTTCTACACCAAGCACTTGTCTGTTAGCAAAAAGCAGAGCCGAATCAATTTGGTTGTGGCACAAGAAGGTTTCGAGTCATCGAATTTCAAGACAATCAACAAGCTTGCAAGGAGTCATCTTGTAGAAGGATTGCTGGACTCGGTGTGCAAGAAAGAAAGTGTATGTGATGCATGCGGATGGGAAAGAAAATCAAATCATCATTCAAGGATAAGCCAAGTCCTTCTTCAACAAGGATATTACATCATTTGCATATGGATTTATTTGGTCGAGTTGAGCAGCTAGCATCAGTCGAAAGAAATACACCTTAGTAGTGGTGGATGATTATTCAAGATATACATGGACAATTTTGATGTGTAAAAGTAAGGAAACACTGCAAAAGTTACCTCGGTGATGAGAAGAGTTCAAAATGAGAAGAGTCAAACCATTATAAAGATAAAATCGATGGGGAACCGAGTTTGCCAATGGGATTATAACTCAAGATTATATTGAAAATGGTATTGCTCATGAGCTATCAGAAAAGGACTCCACAAAGAGAATGGAGTAGCCGAAAGAATGAACATAACTCTTAAGGAAGTGCAAGGACTATGTTAGTGAAGGATTGCCTAAGAGATTTTGATCTCGAAGCCATAAATACAAAGATGCTACACTCGAGAATAGATGCATGATTAATAGGCAATTAACCAAGACTCCTATGAGATTTGGACAGGAGAAAGCCAAATGTTGGATACTTCAAAATATTTTGATGTAAATGCTTCATCCATAACAATGGCAAGGATAATTTGAAGGCTTTTGATGCTAAAGCTGATGAAGGTATCTTTTTGGGATACTCAGCTGAGAGTAAAGCCTATAGAGTGCTGAATAAGAGGACTATGGTCACATAAGAGTATATCCATGTGGTTTTTGATGTACCTAATATGAATGGAGAAGACATTAATGAGTTAGCTGATAAACTGAATAAGCCAACTATGCATAAGAGTCCTTATGTTGAAGTTGAAGTGAGATCACTCAACCCTGATGAAGATGAGATAGGTGAATCTCAAAGACAACTGGAAGGTCTACAGTTGAATGAAGATGAAAGAGCTGTTCAAGACAAATTAGCTGCGAGATGGCTGAATCCAGCAAATTTACTCCAACTTGATGTGAGATGGCTGAGATACCATCCACCAGAGTTAATTATTGGAGATGTTAGAGATGGCATAAGAACCAGATCCAGAGCACAACATGAAGCTATGTTCACTTTGTTTATTTCCCAAATAGAACCTAAAGATGTGTCTCAAGCATTGGAAGACACACATTGGATTCAGCCATGCAAGAATAGTGAATCAATTTGAAAGGAACAAAGTATGGGAATTAGTTCAAAGGCCAAACCACCAAAATGTTATTGGTACTAAGTGGGTCTTGTAAACAAGATGAATGAGGAATGATCTCGTTGTAAGAAACAAATCAAGATTGGTAGCCAAAGGGTATTTCAAGAAGAAGGCATAGATTTTGATGAAACCTTTGCTCTGTTGCCATATTGGAAGCAATAAGGATGTTCCTTGGTTATCTGCACACAAGAACTTCTTCGTATATCAAATGGATATGAAGAGTGCATTTCTAAATGGACTGTTAGAAGAAGAAGTCTATGTTAAACAACCTCCAGGTTTTGAGCAGAAAACTATTAGAGATAAGGTCTACAAGCTCAAGAAAGCATTTTATGGATTGAAACAAGCACCAAGAGCATGGTATAATACATTGTCTCAATTTATAATCGACAATGGATTCACCAAAGGCAAAGTTGATAGAACACTCTTCAGGATTCAAGATGGGAGAGTATCTTTCGCTTGTTCAAATATATGAGGATGACATCATTTTGGTTCCACAAATAAAGAGTTGTGTGACAAGTTCTCAAACCTCATGCAAGGCAAATTTGAGATGAGCATGATGGGAGAGCCGACTTTCTTTCTAGGACTTCAAGTCAAACAATTGAAGGATGGAACCTTCATAAGCCAAACCAAGTATACCAGAGATTTGATGAAGAAATTTTGAATGGAAAAGAAGTCTTCCGTGAAGATTCCTATGAACACATCATCAAGATGGACACAGATGCAAATGGCAAAGTTGTTGATCAAACCATATATAAAGCTCTTTGTAGGTCCCGGGGTGTGAGTAAGGTTTAGAAGGGGGGTTGAATAAACTTTACCAATATTTTGATTTTAGTCCTTTTAATATATTACAGAAGAGTTAAATACACAACTAAGTCCTTGGGGACAGCTAAGTTAGTTAACCAGAAGAGTTAGCCACTCAACAGACTCGATTGAGCTGTTGATAGAATAACTCAGCTGTTTAGTCTAAACCTTAACTTGGCTGTGATGAGATTTTCATTGGAAGACTTAACACCTTTTAATTTGATTTAATTTGTTTTAAACACTTGATTTTAGCACTTAGTTACTTATCGGTTGGATAGCAAATTATCGAGATATAAAGTGATATGCGAAATAAAATCTTTGAAATGTAAATGACACAATAATTTTTATATAGGTTGAAGATGGGGTCATTCTTCTACTCCTCTCTTCTCCAACTCCCGGAGGAATCCACTAAGTAATGATCAGAGTACAAAGTGGTTATCGGTCCAAATACAAGTCTTGATCACACATGGTGACTTGCTCCTTTGGGACTCTCACGGAGATGCCTTGGTCACACGGGTGGCTTCTCGTCCGACTCGGCTACTTCACAGGCATGCGCTTTGCTACTTGACTCACTTTCTCAAGCTTCTTGGATTTGATCACGAAGCCCTCCAATAACTTGAGATTGGTTCGACTGAACCTTTCTACAATCCTTCTTGGAAAGTAGACCCCTTTTGCTTCTTCAAAAGTTTCCTCTTCAATGATTTGAAGTTGTCTTTCCTTCACAGACTTAGTGTTGGATCGATTTCCTTGAGATTTAGGCTTGAGGATTTTGCAAAAATAACTTGAGAATATTTTGCACGTTACGATTATGAATAATGCTTGTTATCTCGGGTATGCAAGGTAATCAAGGCCACCTTTTCTCAATGTGATTCCTCTACCTTTTATAGTGAGTTTTCAAAAATCGCCCGTGGAAGAGATTGGGTGATTTTCAAAAATCACTTGTGTTTGTTGGCTTGTCTTGTTGCGAGTCTTTGATGTTGACATTTCCTCGTATTAAATGAATGATCGCCTTTTCAGAATCGACACGAGGTGCATTGCTTCTCATTGGTTTATTCCTTTGCACGCTTCGGGATCGACCACTTTAAGACATGGCAAAGCATGGAAGTATTACTTATTTAAGTAATATTCTTGACTTTTGTGCAACGGACTCTTTTCGATTAACTCCTCTTTGCACCGCCTTTTCCCCAGGTGACTTGAGTCTACTCCAATGATTGAAAGACTCATCTGTCACTTCAACTTGACTTGGCTTGGGTTGACTTAATCGACTCTTCTCACAATTGTCTCACACCGATACTCCTTGATCGAGTTCTTGACATCTCTTCCTTGCCACACTCAACGGCTTCACGGTGGAGTCTTCATTCTAGTCTTGATTGACTTCTTGTATTCCCAGGCATAGTCAGATTTGACTCCTTTTATACAGCCCTATCTATTACAATACGAGTTACAAAGAAAATGGGGTGCCAACTTTCTAGTCTAAGTTTTACATGGCATTCATCAAAATCTAAACAATAAATTTCCCAACAATTTCCCCCTTTTTGATGATGCCAAAACATAACAAAATTAAGTAAAATATAAACAAAGACATTTATACATACGACAATCCAAAAACAAAGAATGTATGTGTTGAATAGATCATTTTATTGATCATATCATTCTTGTTCTTTACAAAATTGTTTACAATGTGTATCGAGCAATCGTGAGCATATACTATTTCTACAGAAAATACGATTTTTCATTAAATGTGCGAAGACTTACATACATATGTATTTACGTATAAAATACATGAAGGGGTTGTAAGTCAAGCGCTACGATAATCTAGAGGGGGTGAATAGATTATCTCCATCTTTTTCGAACCGAATGCTCAAAGACAATAATAAAGGTCTTGAATGTAAACAACACACGTCGATTTAAAGAGGTTCAACCCACCTAGGGCCTAATCTCAACCACCCCAAAAGATATCAGGGATGGATTTCAAAAAGAAAAAAATTATTAATTTACCACAAATTAATACAACACCAACTTACAACAACACCTTGAAGAGCACCACACTCTTCTTCAACACCACCTTTGAGATTACCACAATCTCACTTGAAGATTACCACAATCTCACTTGAAGATTACCACAATCTCCAACGGCACCTTGTGAAGATTACCACAATCTTCAACCTTGAAGAACACCAAATTCTTCAACACTCAACAAGAAGATTACCACAATCTTCTCACACCTAACACCTAGATCACCCAAGTGTGTTCTTACCACAAGAACACTCACAAGGATATCTTGTGTTGAATGATAACCCAAAATTCAAGATTACAACTCGATAATGAATAATACAATTGAGTGCAAGTGTAATCAAGAATAGCCTAGACCTCAAGGATGTGAAAGTGAATAGCTAGGCAAATTACAACAAGAATAATAACAATGAAAGACCATGTGTTTGCTTGAGTATATCTTGTTGTGTTGTGTTGTTCTCTCTTGTTGTTGTGCTTCAAATCTTCCTCTATTTATAGGAGATGATTGATACTTGATAGGCTCCTCTTGGAATCTGATTTCTACAAAATATTGCAATTAAAATGAAGATTATAGCTGTTAGAAATCAATTCCACAATTTAAGGAAAAGTTGTCTTTGCACAACGGTTAGAATTTTGTCATCAAACTTAAGGAGACCGGTCGCACGTAAATAGAGTTTGAAAAAATCGTATCAACATTTACATAGGGCGGCCGGTCGACGTGCACCTCGACCGGTCGACCCTAACCACAACCTGGTCGCACTCATCAAAAAAATGAAAGACACAAGTTCTGCTTTCGATTTTTGTTCCAGTACCGACGCCCTATAGTCGAGCCAGGCCGAGGGCACGCAAGGTTGCCCTATAGGGCGACGGTTGCCTCGACCAATTTCTCGCAAACATGAAGTTTTCTATTTTCCTCAACTTTCAGGTACGGGTTGCCCCATACGGCGACGGTTGACCTCAAAACAAAAGTGTTGTCCAATTTTATATCGAAAATAAACTTCAAGAAATACTCAGAAAAATAGTGAAAACATTTTAGACCGATCGGGAGTATTAGGACAACATTTAGAAATATTGTTTTGGTAAAAATACATTAACAAAAAATCATTAAAAGTGTTGTCCAGTTTTGTCAAAAATAAAACTTGAAGAAATACTCGGAAAATATTAAAACCATTTTAAATCATTTAGGAGTATTTGGACAACCTTTAAAACCATTGTTTTGTTGTAAAATCAAAATCATCAAAATCATGATAAAACCATTTATCAAACAATCTCCCCCTTTTTGATGATTACAAACCAAAACAATTTTAACGAGGTCGATTTTGAAAACAAAACAATTTCGGTTAAAGAGAACTATCCGTTGTGAGCGACAACATTCCATGCAATAAAAAACACAAGGATGGGAGTAGAGATATTCAAACACATATAGCAAATGCTCCCCTATCAACATGCACATCAAGAGTAATATAGAAGCAACTTAAACATAAGCTAAAATCTTAGCTTTTCGATATGGGCTTAAGTATTAATAACTTAAAAGCTCCCCTCGTCAAAAAGACATCATTAGAAACATATATAAGTCCATACTACAACCAATGGACCACAATTCATACATAACCATAATGCACCAAGTGGACTAAATATGATCCACAACTTATGGCTTTATGAAGCCATAGCTTATAGCTTCTTTTCATTGAGCTTATCTTAGCTTCTTTGAGCTAAAGAGCTCATAACCTCGTTTCTCCCCTTTGGAATCATCAAAAGAATGTTAGCACGATAAATACATCATATATTCATATCAAAGTGCGCAACTAAACCGATGTACCGAGCTATTTGAACATTGAAGCTTATAAACCAAATAGGAGGGAAAAGTCGAATCATACGACTTGAAGAAGCTTATGAAATATCACTTCATAAGCAAAACATGATCTCTATAAATATATAAGACTTTTGAAATCGAGAGAATCATGTAGAAAATGATATATATAGCCCTTGTAAATGTAATCAAGCCAAGGTTTTCATCACCAAATACAATTAAACAATTATCATTCATCAACAATCAATAAGCTCATCACAAATATATATGAATTGCATCAAGAAAAATGCATATAAGCCACAAACTCAATGGTTCAACCCAATTGAGCTAAAGAAGTAGAATTCTTACCATTCGATTGGTAAAGACGAGCAACAATGATGATAACCGAGCTATGTAGTCCCCAAAATATATAATTCATGCATCAAAACTCATTTGAAGTGAAATGTGTGAAAATTGCAAAGGGGACGAAAAATGAACCAAAAGAGCCAAAATGGCTAAGTCCGGAAAACAAAACGTTTTTAACAAGGAAAATCATCCGGCGGCGGTCAGGAAGCAGTGGCGCCGGTCGACGACATGGGTGACCGGTCGGCCTTGCCCTCGAGCCAGCCCATTGTTTGAGTTCGTTTGAAAAATCCAAGTTTGATCCAAAAATCCGATTTTTCGCCCCTAAGTTTTAAAACGCGTGCAAGATGCAAACGTAAACCTCATTCAATATACATTATGTCATAATCAAGCTCGAAATGAGGTAAAATACTCGTGCAGTAAATGATTAAAAGTCCGCGAGTTAACTTTGAGACGGAATTAATCACATCTCAAGTTTTTGATAAAAATGCAATCCCTTAGAAAGTTTTTGAATCTCAATATATTTAGTTCGATTATGACGAACCATATTTTGAATACAAATAACCGTATAATAAATACCGAACTTGTGATCCCAAAAAATAAGAACGTTTTAAATCTTTGGATACAACAAGTCATAAGAAAAAGTGCTTTTCAAATATTTGAAAATTTCTTTTAACGGCACTTTAATGAGATTCGTTGGGATAATTTTTGAAGTCGAGCATATAGACATAAGGCATATGAAATGTCGAGTCTATAGAAATAATACAAGAAAACATACCTCGAATTTGTTTGTCAACCGACATGCCTTTCTCAACCTTTGTTAATCTCTTCTTGGCATTGATTAACTTGAATTCCAATGATCAAATTTGAGCTCCCCTCATCATGATCATCTCAAGTTCACCTAGTATCAACTTAGAAAACCACATCTTGCACAAATGTTCATTAGTAGTACCAAAAATATTCTCACAAATATGCACAAGCAAACAATCTTGCCATTTTTCAGAAACAAAGAGAGTAGTATCAATTTTACCTCTTGTAAAATCATTTAGCAAAAAATAGCTAAGTCTATCATACCATACATGGGGTACTTGTTTTGAACCATACAAGGCCTTTTATAAAAAACATTTGGCCTAGAAAAATTTTAAACCCCGGAGGTTGTTTTACATAGACTTCTTCTTGAGTAAAACCATTGAGAAAATTGGATTTAACATCCATTTGGTAAAGCTTGAAATTTTCTTAAAACAAGAATGGGCAAGTAAAATGCAAATAACTTCTAAAAGAGCTATGAGTGCAAATATTACATCAAAATCATTACCTTCTTCTTGAAAATACCTTCGAGCTACTAACCTTGCCTTAGTTCGACCAATGTTGCCTTAGTCATCGAGTTTGTTAGGAATACCCTTTTTGTCTTCTTCATTACTATCATCATAGGGCATCCAATTGATCTAAGGTGTTCATAATAGAACATTTACATCCAAATATTTTGAGGTAACTAATATTTGGAGTACTTCATTTCTCATCTACACAACTTAACAAAATCATTAACGGCATTGCTTATATAAGCAAGAAAAAATAGTCCAAGTGTAAAAACATGCCTCAATCATCAATCACAAAATATCTTGCAAAAGAGCATAGTAGGAATAGACACTATATATATATATATATATATATATATATATATATAGACCATGAAGCAAGAAACACATACTATGCATTTAGAAGATCATCAAGAGTCTAATAAATCATGCAAGTTCGGATAAGCTTAAGAAAGCTACAAAAGGTCTCTTTTTGAAATTTGAAAATCCGATAGCATATAGTTGAGACCTCATTTAAAAGAAGTATTTGAACAAGAGTAGACAAAGCAAATATGTGCAATCAAATATCGAATAGTGCCTTTCAAAAAATCTAAAAATCCTCTTAATGGCACTTGTATGAAATACTATGAAAAACAAGCACATAGGCACATGGCAATACATATATCGAGTCTATAAGAGTAAGAAAAACACAAGTAAACGTCACGCCGATAATTAATGCCTTTCTTGACAAATAATGACGTAAATGGCCATATGTGAAAATATGTAGATCCTACACAATTCTTAAAACAAATCTAGCACAAATCATAATGATAAAAGTGTAGGCTAAAAGATATCACAAGTAAGCTCATGCCATAAAAATCCATAAGAGATGATAACACACTTTAGTCTACAAAAGTGCACAAGAGTTTTAAAAACATCATATAAGGTCTTCTTTTTCAAAAATATTTTAAAAGCACAAATATATATTGAAGACCAAAAAAAATAAATACTTGAAAACTCATTTTGCACTTAATACACAAATAAGAGCATGCATAATAACAAAATAAAATGCACATTTAACTAGGGAGATACGGGTTACCAATTACGCCATTTCCATGGGTTGTGCCGTTCCCATTGTTGATGGTATCTTCCCTTTTGAAAATCTTCTTGTTGATGATAGTTTCTCCAATTGCTCCATTTCCAAGCATTGTGGCCTTCCTATTTTTGAAAGTGTCTTTCTCTTGGAAAATCATCTTGTTGATGATGTTTTTGCCATTTCCAAGGATTGTGTTCTTCCCATTTTTGATTATATCCTCTTCTTGAAATTGGCTTTGTTTAAAATAGTTTCTCCTTCTTTGATCAAATGAAAAGGTCATTTGATGTCTTTTTTGGCGAAATAAATTTTCTTCGATCATTATTTCAGGGTACCTAATATGACAGTGTTTTGTGGTACCTCATGTGTTTGGGTCCTTTGGGATTAGTCTTGAGACTTTTAGGCCTCCAACAATAATTAGAGCTATTTCTAGCCCGACAAGTATTTACCGTATGACCCTTTTACCATAATAAAAGCATGTAATAATTCTAAGAGCATAATGACCAACATGCTTAGAGACTTGATTCTTTTTCATATGATTGACAACATTAAGCTTATGATCAAGTTCTAGTTTCGAATTATCACAACAATCAACAATTTCATCGATGACGTTAAGTCGGATTTAGATAAATCCTTTTTCATGCAATTAATATCCTCAACGAGAGTACTATTTTCTTTTTCAAGGTTTCTAACCTTGTCAAGTGTGGTGGTGTGAGCACATGATAGTGATTCATAGGAAGTAAATAAACTATCCTTATCATTTTTCAAAACATTGAATTGCTTTTTCAAATTTTTGTGTTTAACAAGTAAGTTTTGGAATTCATCTTGTAGTTCATCATAATCATTTTGTAAATCACTATATTCATTTTGCAATTCATGGTCATAAGAAGTAGAGGGTTTAGAACTTACCTCGTTTTCTTCTTCGATGCCCATGAGGCATTGTTCAACTTGTTCATCATGGGAGGTTGTAGAAGGCTTATCCCAAGAGCTTTACCATTTAAGGAGATGATTCTCTTCTCTTCATCATTGAGCTCTTTGAAGCCTTTAGAGGTGTGTGGTGTATTCTTCATCGGAATGGATTCTCCATTTATGGAGTGTTCCAAATATCAAACCCGCAACCTTGTAAATAGCATTCCATTCTTTCTTTCCAAAATATAAAATTTTTGGAATCAAACCGAGGTGGCTTGGTGGTGGAGGTGCTTAGGAAAGATGAGCTTCGTTCCTAGCCGACGATCGTTTCTCTTCACTCGTGATGTGAAATGAGCTTGCCAAAGAGTTTGGCTCGATACCACTTGTAAGTCCAAGCGGCTACGATAATCAGAGGGGGTGAATAGATTATCTCCATCTTTTCGATTTTGCCCTCTTTTCGAACCGAATGCTCAAAGATAATAATAAAGGTGCTGAATGTAAACAACACACGTCGATTTAAAGAGGTTCAACCCAATTGGGGCCTAATCCTCTACCACCCCAAAGATATATCAGGGATGGATTTCAAAAAGAAATTTTTTTATTAATTTACCACAAATTAATACAACACCAACTTACAACAACACCTTGAAGAGCACCACACTCTTCTTCAACACCACCTTTGAGATTACCACAATCTCACTTGAAGATTACCACAATCTCCAACGGCACCTTGTGAAGATTACCACAATCTTCAACCTTGAAGAACACCAAATTCTTCAACACCTCAACAAGAAGATTACCACAATCTTCTCACACCTAACACCTAGATCACCCAAGTGTGTTCTTACCACAAGAACACTCACAAGGATATCTTGTGTTGAATGATAACCCAAAAATTCAAGATTACAACTCGATAATGAATAATACAATTGAGTGCAAGTGTAATCAAGAATAGCCTAGACCTCAAGGATGTGAAAGTGAATAGCTAGGCAAATTACAACAAGAATAATAACAATGAAAGACCAAGTGTTTGCTTGAGTATATCTTGTTGTGTTGTGTTGTTCTCTCTTGTTGTTGTGCTTCAAATCTTCCTCTATTTATAGGAGATGATTGATACTTGATAGGCTCCTCGTGGAATCGATTTCTACAAAAATTGCAATTAAAATCAAGATTATAGTCATGTTAGAAATCAATTCCATAATTTAAGGAAAAGTTGTCTCCGCTGCACAACGGTTAGAATTTTGTCATCAAACTTAAGGCGGCGTCGCACGAAATAGAGTTTGAAAAAATCGTATCAACATTTACAGGCGACGGTCGACGGCGTGCACTCGGCCGACCGTCCACTAACCACAACCGGTCGAACTCATCAAGAAAATGAAAGACGAGAAGTTCTGTTTCGATTTTTGTTCCAGTACGGCCGCCCTATAGTCGGCCGACGGCACCGCGGTTCTATAGGGCGACAGGTTGCCGACCAATTTCTCGCAAACATGAAGTTTTCTCGTTTCCCTCAACTTTCAGTACGGGTTGCCCATACGGCGACC
This sequence comes from Rehmannia glutinosa, assembly GCA_016081115.2. NCBI lineage: Eukaryota > Viridiplantae > Streptophyta > Magnoliopsida > Lamiales > Orobanchaceae > Rehmannia > Rehmannia glutinosa. The sequence goes on along the minus strand of CM071927.1, from coordinate 59,710,732 downwards.
GGTTGACCTCAAAACAAAAGTGTTGTCCAATTTTATATCGAAAATAAACTTCAAGAAATACTCAGAAAAATAGTGAAAACAATTTAGACCGATCGGGAGTATTAGGACAACATTTAGAAACATTGTTTTGGTAAAAATACATTAACAAAAAATCATTAAAAGTGTTGTCAGTTTTGTTCTAAAATAAAACTTGAAGAAATACTCAGGAAAATATTAAAACCATTTTAAATCATTTAGGAGTATTTGGACAACCTTTAAAACCATTGTTTTGTTGTAAAATCAAAATCATCAAAATCATGATAAAACCATTTATCAAACAGGGGTTGGCGGCAAGAACTACTTCATCGTGCCTTCGCCGCTTTTCTTTTTCTTTCTTCACTCTGTCTTTGATCACTTTCTTTTCTTTTCCTCTTGTTGCTTTTTCCGTCGTAAGCTCTCTTCAGCAGCTTCATCTCTTCTTTTTCTTTCTTGTCTTTCTTGCCACACGGTGATCTTGCCTTTTGTTTTCTTCTTCAATCCTCTTTACATATTCAAAGATTCTTCCTCTTCACTTCCGCATTGTCTATAAAGCATCATATCCACCCGGTAGATCCTTCCTTTCTTGCCTGGACCTACATATTCAATATTTTTGGGTAGAGGTCTAGGTTTAAAACCTCCACCTCCACCACTTCTTCCTTCTCTTCTAGGTGTATAATGTATCGGAGTCTTTTTCTTACCAAGTAGAGTGAGTTTTTAGTAGTCTCTGGCCGCACTGTCGCCTTCTTCACGACTTGGACCTTTCTCCCAAGTACAAGTCCCGTGCTTGGGCTATGGACATGTTTTTGAAATATCCCGGACTCGAGCGTTTTGAATTCTTCAACAGATCTTGGCTCTTGTCCGCCATCCGGAATGTCATCTCAGTATCTTTCCCTGTTGGAATGCCTCCAAATTGTTTTAACATCTCTTCAACACGGACATCCATTCTTTTGTCGAAATACTCCATCTCTCGCTTCTATAATTTTCTTCTTGTGAGACATAGGCACAAGAGAGTGATAGAGCGGCAGAGATTACAGTGAAGTTTATCGATTATCTGGCTGTGACATGACCTTGCCGAGGGTTTAAAGAAGCATTAAGGCCACATCCTTTGACCTTTCCCCCTCAACAACTTTTCCTTTTTCTTTCCTCTTCTCAACAGCTGCATCTTTCTTCTCTACAGCAGCTGTCTCCTTCAAACTTTTCAGGTATTCCTCTTCCCCCTTTTTGGCATCATCAAAGGAGAGAGGAACCCCTGGAAACATCCCAGCAAGCATGAAGTCCAGTCGGCTGATGGCTGAATTTTGCTTGGAGTAGGTTGTGGCATAGTCCCACGAAATTCAGAATCGGGTGGCCTTCGACTCAGCTGTAACCAGTTTCATCTCTTCCATGAGGAGGCTGAATCTGGCATTCATAGTCTCCTCAAGTCGCATAATTTCTTTCTTCTGAAACTCCTGCAGCAGCTCCATTTCTGTTTTGTGAGAAGCATGCAACCTCTCAATGTACTCCTGCATTCTCGGCTTCATGTCAGCATTGTCTGCACTCCAAACTTGTTCGAGACGCATGGCGATTCTTCGCGACACCACTCCCGATTCTTATCACTATCCCTCTCAAGTCAAATTTTGTGAGGGTAGCATCTCGATTGTCCCGGCCGCATGTCCAATGAGGCTCGATGCCGTTTGATCCTCTCAATCTCTCCGCAAATTTTCTTGAAGACTTCACAATTTGTTGTCACTTCCGATTCAATGGCGGCCATTCAACGTCAAAATCGAATTCTCGCTGGCACAATGGAGTCAGTAAGGATGATGGGTTCTTCGCGCGCAGTACTTCTTCTTTTCTTTAGCAGTTTCTTCTTCTTAGTGCGGGTAGCTCGATTGAGAATGGGAAGGTCTCTTCAAATGCATCATCTCGTACATGTGAAATCATACGAGAAGTCATTTCTACCGACGGAAGCCTACGTGATTGGCGTGATTTGTTTGGGGCCTTTGATGGTATTCGCCCGGTGGTGAGCCTGGTATCTTAACACTTCATCGGTCTCAATGGTTTGTCCTTTTGAGTTTGTTGTTCCTCGGCTGTATCAGTAGCATCATCGAAAGATGATGAGACTTGAGGGCTTGGCTCATCATCAAAATTGAACGTTTGTCGAGCAGCTTTGAAGTCTGGCTTACTCGTACTTGGAAGAACATGCTCAGCTGAGTCTTTTTGATGTGCAGCAGGGGTGGACTCAGCTTCATCTTCAGATCCCAAAAATGATATGTCAGGGTTGTCTTGGGAATCATGAAAAGCACTTATCTCCTTCTCAGTTTCTTTAATGTGAACAGGAGGGATGTTCTGCATTTCCGTTACCAAGGGAAGTCTCATCCTCCCTTGGGCCTTCATTACCTCCTCGCAATCTTAAGCTGCAGCAAGCGCCTTGTACATTCCATTCGGCAGACGCTTGGTATGTCTTAGGGTCTTCTGCGGTGACATCCACGGAGTCTCAACTCCCGGATTGCACTTTAATTGCCCAGTGTAAACTACGGGCAGATCCATCCTCGTGCCTCGACCGCATCGCGATCTCTCACCGCAGCGGTTGGCACTTCTTGGTGAGATAGACTCAACTATCCGAGCTTCGTCAGTGACAACTTTCTGTTGTTCTTTTTCTTTTTCCTTCTCCACTTTGCCTCCTTCCTGCATTGTGCAGTCATCTGCAGCATCTTCCGACCTAGCTGCAGTGGAGTGAGTTTCCCCCTTAGCTGGCGCACCAGCTGAGTGACTTATGTTGGGGTCACTCTGCTCCAGGCTGTCGGCTGCTTCCTTTGAGTGCTCAGCCATGGGGGCAGGTGGTAAGACACCTTCAACAGGGGTTGGCTCAACATGGGTGCCCAAGTTCCCAGTGTCATCGCCAATTCCCTTAGATCTGTCCTCTGAGTGGACTGGCGAAGTGGTTGCAGCAATAATTGTGGCAATCAGTTGTACCACTCCCAACGGATCAATTTCCAGCTGTGATTTGGAAGACTCTCCTGGTCCTTCCATCAGCTTTTGCTCATGCATCAATGTGGATTCCCGCATGGCTTGCTGCATGTCCAACTTTTCCTGTGCAGCAATAGGGTCCATGTCCTCATCACTATCTGAGAGCATGTCAAGGTGAGGATGAGAATGGTCATTTGGTTCCAATGAGAGGACAAATGTGGCTTTCTCACGAGCTTGAAACCTTCCTCGCTAATCTCTCATTTTCTTTTTCCTTGAAGATATGCAAGATGTTGAGCGATTATCTTCATCAAGTGTCTGAATCACGGTGGTAAGTCCTAGGAAATTCAGCAAATCATCCTCTTCCTCAACGAATTGATGCGTTGAAACTATACCTCGAGTGACTCGGCTTCCATGCTCGCCATTCACGCAGACGACATCGAATTTCTGGGTACACAGGAGAAACCATTATCACATCATCATCTTCATCCTCTTCTTGTTGCCCTTCCTTTTCGGAATGGAAGGCAACATACTGGCCGCTTAGTTCCTTCAAGAAGATCGGCAGTGGAGACATAACTCTTTCATCATGAGATTTTTTGTCTCTTTCACGCCTCTTTCTCCTAAGTCGTTTCTATCCACAAAGTTGGGTCTTTTTTGCATCTCACGATCGGCCTCAGACTTGGCTGTTTCATCAACAACTTCTGGAGACTATACATCTTCAGCAGTCTCAGAGATTTTCTCCAGCTGAATGGCAGACTCAGCTGTCTTTTCAAGCTCCGAGCGCTTGGTGAGTCTTCTTCTTCTTTTTGTCACCATAGGAAGTTCTGGTTCGGATACTTCTTCCTCAATTTCCTTGGCGGCGGGGGTGCATCTCTCTTTGACCGAGGAGCCGCCTTTTTTGGCTTGCGATCTCTCTTTTTGATGGTCGGAGAAGGTATTTGGGGTTCCTTCGCGCCTCGGCTGTGTGGGCGGGAGACACAGTGCTCGGGGGAGTAACTCTGCGGCAGGGCAGCGGGTGCGTCTTTGTCTTTGATGCGGGGGCAACTATCTTCTTTCATTTGCATGGACAACTTTCTTCTTCTGGGAGGAACAATGTTGTTTCCTCGTGGTCGCTTGATTCCCCTCACCGGTGTCCGCCTCTTCGCATGGGCTCTCTTCCGGGCTCCCGAGAGGTTAGCCCTAAAGATCTTCTTGTTTACATGGAAGGACTTTCCATGCTAAAGGGAATGCCCTTCACTTCCATCAAGTGGCCAATAACTAGGCCATAGCCGAGTGATCCTCCAAAGGATCCATCTTCCTTGAAGGACTTGTTCGAAACGCGTTCGCGAGTCTCAGCGTATACGAACTCGGCCAGTTAACTTTCTTCCCTTGCATGATCGCAAACCATGACGAAAAACGACTTGGTCTGGGCGGTGATTGAAGCTTCCAAACTTCATGTCCACGCATATTGAGACGACGTCCATCGCCTTGTGATAGTCGTCCCTTCGCAATTTCTTTTTTAATTTGTGTAGACTACTTTCGCGAAGACACTTGGGTTTGGCTACTTTTGCATGCAGCAGCCCAAGTCCACATAAAACCGTATATCTCCGTCATACCCTCCGACGGTAATAAGCGATGCTCCACAAGATCTTTAGCAAAGTGATCATGATGTCCTTGCGGTGGACGGAGGACTTAATCCCTTATTCCGCACCTCGGCATTCACATAGAACTTGGCCACCTTTTCCAGGTAGGTGTGCGAGTATTCTATCGTCAAAAAGGCCTTAAGCCCAGATTTTTCCAACATATCTGCTATTTTCTTCACAAGGGTTGCATCCGAACCCTGCTTATTCATGCCTTCAAAATCCAAGGAGAGAAAATGAAAATTCGTATATATGGAACACGAAAGGACGTTTTTGGAATTTGAAAAATTTGATCAAAATCAACGGTCCAGAATAAGCCTTCAAAACCACATTAAATTCTCCACATTAAATGCAACAGCATTTATATCCAATCATATGGTTTACTATGAAGCTTTTGTACTGGCCTGTTTCACTTGGCTGAAATGTGAAACTTGTTTATTTTCCATTCTCTCATCTTCTATCTCTGCTGATTGATTCTTCTGAGTAATCTAACTCAGCTCAATTAACCCTAAATCATTCTTGAGTTCTTCAAACTTTGATTCACATAATGGCTTTGTGAATAAGTCAGCTAACTGCTTATTAGTCGAGATGTATTCCAAAGTGATGTCTTTCTTTTCAACATGATCTCTTATAAAATGATACCTGACATCAATGTGCTTTGTCCTTGAATGCAATACTGGATTATGAGTAATTGTAATAGCACTAGTGTTATCACACATAATTGGAATCTCTTTTTCTTCAATATCATAATCTCTCAGCTGTTGTCTCTTCCATAAGACTTGGGCACAACTGATGCCGCAACTATGTACTCTGCTTCAGCTGTGGATGTAGCTATTGAATTTTGTTTCTTGTTGAACCAAGAAACCAACCTATTTCCAAGCATTTGACATGGACCTGATGCACTCTTCCTGTCAACTCTACATCCAGCATAGTCTGAGTCTGAGTATCCTACCAGTTTGAATCCTCCTTCCTTTGGATACAAATAAGCCGACTTCCTGGCATCCCTTCAAATACCTTAGGATTCTCTTAGCTGCAGTCATGTGACTCTCTATTGGTGCAAATTGAAATCTAGCACATACACCTACTGCAAAGGTGATGTCTGGCCTGCTTGCTTTTAGATAGAGCAATGATCCAATGAGGGCTCTATATCTGGTTTGATCAACAACTTTGTTATCTGTATCCATGTCATCTTGACTGATGTATTCATAGGAATCTTCACGGAAGACTTCTCTTCCATACCAAATTTCTTCATCAAATCTCTGGTATACTTGGTTTCGCTTATGAATGTTCCATCCTTCAATTGTTTGACTTGAAGCCCTAAGAAGAAAGTCAGCTCTCCCATCATACTAATCTCAAATTTGCCTTGCATGAGGTTTGAGAACTTGTCACACAGTTCTTTATTTGTGGATCCAAAAATGATATCATCCACATATATTTGAACAAGAAGTATACTTTCTCCATCTTGAATCCTGAAGAGTGTTCTATCAACCTTGCCTTTGGTGAATCCATTGTCAGTTAGAAACTGAGACAGTGTATCATACCATGCTCTTGGTGCTTATTTCAATCCTATAACGCTTTCTTGAGCTTGCAGACTTTATCTGCAATAGTTTTCTGCTCAAAACTTGGAGGTTGTTCAACATAGACTTCCTACTCTAACAGTCCATTTAGAAATGCACTCTTCACATCCATTTGATATACAATGAAGTTCTTATGTGCAGCATAAGCAAGAAACATCCTTATTGCTTCCAATATGGCAACAAGAGCAATGGTTTCATCAAAATCTATACCTTCTTCTTGGCAATACCCTTTGGCTACCAATCTTGCTTTGTTTCTTACAACAGATCCTTCCTCGTACATAGTTTTCTTGCAAAGGTTTTGGGGTTTGGAAGGAAAACCGAGACAAGATAATGCCATCTTGTATATACTATGGGTGTTCGTTAAGGTATTCATCTTGTTTCTGAATACCCACTTAGTACCAATAACATTTTTGGTGGGTGGGCCTTTGAACTAATTCACATACTTTGTTCCTTTCAAACTGATTCAACCCTTTTTTGCATGGCTTGAATTCAATGTGTGTCATCAATGCTTGAGACACATTTTTAGGCTCTATTTGGGAAATAAAACAAGTGAACATAACTTCATGATGTTCTCTGGATCTGGTTCTTATGCCATCTCTAACATCTCAAATAACTAACTCAGGTGGATGGTCTCTTAGCCATCTTACATTAGGTTGGAGTAAGTCTGTTGGATTTAGCCGTCTCGCAGCTAAGTTGTCTTGAACAGCTCTTTCATCTTCATTCAGCTGTAGACCTTCTAGCTGTCTTTGAGATTCAGCTATCTCATCATCATCAGGGTTGAGTGCTCTCACTTCAGCTTCAATATAAGGACTCCTCTGCATAGTTGACTGATTCAGCTTATCAGCGAACTCATCAATGTCTTCTCCATTCACATTAGGTTCATCAAAAACCCCATGGATAGATTCTTCTTTGACCATAGTCCTCTTGTTCAGCACTATATAGGCTTTACTCTCAGCTGAGTATCCTAAAAAGATACCTTCATCAGCTTTAGCATTAAAAGCCTTCAATTTATCCTTGCCATTATTATGGATGAAACATTTACATCCAAATATCTTGAAATATCCAACATTTGGCTTTCTCCCTTTCCAAATCTCATAGGGATTCTTGGTAAATTGCTTGTTAATCATGCATATATTCTGAGTATAGCATGTTGTATTTATGGCTTCAGCCCAAAATCTCCTAGGCAATCCAGCTTCAACTAACATAGTCCTTCTTTCAGCTACTCCATTATGTTGTGGAGTCCTTGCTGCTGATAACTCATGAGCAATACCATTTTCAACACAATACTGAGTTATTATCCCATTGACAAACTCAGTTCCCCTGTCATATCTTATCTTTGTAATGGTTTGTCTCTTTTCATTTTGAACTCTTCTCATCAGCTGAGGTAACTTCTGCAAAGTTTCCTTCTTTTTACAAATGAAAATTGTCCATGTATATCTTGAATAATCATCCACCACTACTAATGTGTATTTTTTTCCACTGATGCTTGCTGGCTCAACTGGACCAAATAAATCCATATGCAACAGATGCAATATCTTTGTAGAAGAAGGACTTGGCTTATCCTTGAATGATGATTTGATTTGCTTTCCCATGTGGCATGCATCACATATACTTTCTTTCTTGTACACTGAGTTTGGCAATCATTCCACAAGATGACTCCTTGCAAGCTTGTTGATTATCTTGAAATTGGATGACTCACTTCTTATGCCACAACCAACTTGATTCAGTTGTACTCCTTGCTAGCTAGACATGTGCTTGGTGTAGAAGTAGACCAATCTACCACATACATATTCTTTTGTCTTGATCCTTGCAGCACTATTTCATTGGACTCAGCATCTTTGATCTGGCCTATCCCCATATTGAATCCTACATTATAGCCATTGTCACAGAGTTGGCTAATGCTTAACAGGTTGAAATTGAGGCCTTAAACGTAAGGGACATCTGTGATTTCTAATGTGGATCCTGTGCCTTTCATCTCCCCTGGAGATCAATGTACCAGGTTCCTTGGCACTCAGATGTTCCTTGAACCTGCAATCAAGGAAATTAGATTTTAGGTACCCATACTTGTCTGGGTCCTGGGGGGTTAGTGTTATAAGATGTTCCAACCAACCTATAGCCAGATGATCTGACTCTAAGAGGTTTCCATGTATTGGTACCATAATCATAATGCACTTTAGCAAATTGCTTGGTGGTTTTAGGATCATACAACTGTCTCTTTTGTCTGTATGCTTGTGTGTGTTTTAGCAATTGGTTTCTTGGGATAGTTATGAAATCTCTGAGTGTAGTGCTTGGGTGTATATGTGTGCTGATAATAGCTCTTTTGCCTTGGTAATGACCTTTGCTGATATTTCACATTGTTCCAATCAGTTTGGTTTGGATAGTTTCTACCATTCCCATCATGTGTATTTCTTTGATGAAATTTCTGGGGCTTTTGCTAGCTCTGTTTGCTTCTCAAAAATTATTTTCTGTTTGGAATCTGCTAAGGGACCTGTCTGAATTTCTTCTCAGCTGTCTTTTCACATACTCTTGGCATGCATCACATATAACTGGCTTCTTTCCCTTCCCTTTATAACCAAGGCCAGTATGATTGTGATTGTGCTTTGGAGTGAATGTGGGTGCAGCATTTGGAATCCTTCATTGCTTGAAGATCCTTTTTTCAAAATCACTCTTGGAGTTTGACTATACACAAAGGAATTAAATCCTATATTTGTCTTATCTCCACATTTGTTTTGACTCATAATAAGTTCATCCAATAATTTGGATGCTTTTGTAAATGAGGCAGTCACATTTTTAAGATCTTTTTCCCTCTTTTCGTCGTAGACTAACTCGCTATGATCTTGGTAGTTTCAAACCTTGACTTAGTGTTCTCATCGCCTATTTGACTCGAGTACCATGACTCTTTTGTCACTTTGAGTTTTGGCTTTTAAGCTGGTTGTTTTCCCCATTTAAGAGTGTGTGAGAGGTTTTAATGTGCTCAAAATCTTTCATCATTTTGCCTAATGAATCATAAAGATCTGTGGGTGATGAAGAGTGTGTGTCACAGTCACTATCACCTAAATCATAATGAGATGAGTTAGAATGTACTTCATCTTCTTGATCTTGTTCTTTGGCCATGAGACAGATCAAAGCCTCTTCCTCTGTGTCACTTGAGTAGTCAGCTTCACTACTCTCTGAGTCTGCTGCTTCTTTGCACTTGGCTGGCTCAGCAGTCTCAGCAGCTAACATGACTTTCTTCTTTTCCTGTCTTCTTTCTTCTTCATTTCTATACTTGTTGACTGGTGGGTATGAACAATCAACAGCAAAATGTCCTGGTTGTCTGCAATTCCAACACAGGTTCTCAGCTCTCTGATCAGCTCTCTTGGTCCTTTGATTATCAACTCTCTGATAATCAGCTCTCTGATTTTCAACTCTCTTAGGTGGCATGTCCTCCCTTGCTTTGGAAGGTGCTGAATGTCTTCTGGAGGTTTCACCCTTGTTTCTTTTGTAGTTCTTATTAAAGAACTAATTGAATCTTTTAACCATAAGGGCAATCTCCTCCTGGTCAATGGTTTCCTTTGGCTCAGCTTTTTTCCCATCACTGTCAAACAATGCATCTGTCTTGGGTACATCTGTTTCCTCTTAATATTTCCTTCTCAGCTCAAACTCATAAGCAATGAGATCTGAGAATACCTCATGATTGGATGTCTTTGAGAGGTCCATTGAATGTCTCAAGGCCATTACCTTCATTTCCCATTCAGCTGGGAGTGCTCTTAATATCTTCATACATATTTCCTTCTGTGTATATTCTTGTCGTAGAGCTGAAAGCTCATTTGTTATCTTATTAAATCTGGCATCTAGCTGATCCAGAGTTTCACATGCAAACATTTTAAAGTTTTCAAATTTTTGAACAGCAACAGTTAATTTGTTCTCCTTAATTTGTTCTGATCCTTCACAATTTAAGGTCAGCTTATCCCAAATTTCTTTTGCAGATTTGCAAGATTTGACTTTGTTGAACATGGCTTTGCCCAATGTTTTGTAGAATATATCCTTGGCCACATTGTCCAGATTATATCTCTTTATACCTTCATTTTTCCATTCAGTTCTTGGTTTTTCAACCATGACTGGTCTTTCTTCAGCAACTTCTCCTTTGTTTGTAGGTGCGACTCTTCTGATGATGTTGACTTTGTATATTTCCAATGGCCATCCTCAATCACAAGCCACATTTTATCGTGCAGAGCGTATAGATGAGCCTGCATACAAATTTTCCAATCATCAAACTATTTCAGAGTAAACATATGAATATGAGTTAGATTTTCTTCCATGATAATATCTTTGCTTTAAAAATGAATGACTTTGTAAAACACAAGTGTTAAAACCTTTGAAAGACATTGATATCTAGTTCAGTAACCAGTGCGGAAGGCTCAATGAACCAACCGCTCTGATGCAACTTGTAGGTCCCAATGGGTGTGGTGTAAGGTTTAGAGGGGAGGTTGAATAAACCTTACCAAATTTTCGATTTTAGTCCTTTTAAAATAGTTCAACAGAGTTGACTCAAATCAGATGTGTCCTTGGGGGACAGCTAAATTGGCTATTCAACTAAGTTATCCACTCAACCGCACTCGATAGAGTTGATAGTATAACTGGCCGCTTAAGCCAAATACTTAACTTAGTTGATTTATTTTTATAATAAAATGGAAGACTTAACACCCTTTAATTGATTTTAAGCTTGTTTTTAACACTTGTTTTAGCACTTAGTTATTTATCAGTTGGATAGCAAATATTAACTAATAGTAGATATAAAGTAAGTGCAAGAATGTAAGTGCTGAAAGTAAATTGACACAAGTATTTTTATAGTGGTTCGAAGATGGGGTAATTCTTCTAGTCCACTCTTCTCCAACTCCTGGAGGAATCCACTAAGTAACAGATCAAGTTACAAAGCAGTGAACAGTCTAGACACAACCTTGATCACACAACTGGATTCTCCTGCGACTCAGCTTCTTCACGAGGTAGTTGCCTTGCTACTTCAGCTCACTTCTCAAGTTCATGGATTTGATCACGAAGCCCTCCAACAAACTTGATACTTGGTTCGACCTTGAACCTTTCTACAATCCTTCAACTTGGAAAGTAGACCCTTTTTTATCTTCAAATTGTTTCCTCTTCAACTTGTTGAAGTTGTCTCTCCTTCACAGCTTGTGTTGGATCGAGTTTCTTCGAGTTTTAGGCTTGAGGAATATCTTAATAAGCTTTGAGAATTTGCAGGTTAATTGCTTGAATATTGCTTAAAAGATCTGTGTCATTCGTTACCTTTTCTCAAATGCTTCCTCACCCTTTTATAGTGCACATTTGAAATTTGCCCGTTGAAGAGATAGGCTAGTTTCAAATGTCACTTTGTGTTCGTTGGCTTGTCTTGTCTTGGTCTGCAGCCCTAGTGATGTTGACCTTTCCTCGTATTAATTGACTCTGCAGCTTTACAGATTCTGACACAAGGTGCAGTGTTTCCCATCGCTCATTCCTTTGCATATTTTTGGGCCAAACACTTTAAGACTGGCAATGATTTAGATACGGTGGCACGAAGAATGCCATTCAAAAGGCCAAACTATCTCGAATGGTGCAATCGGGAAGCACTATACAGGAATTATAAGAGATTACGAGGAATTAACAAAACAATTCCTCTATGTTTCGTAGATGATTACATCCCAATAGTTGTGGGAGGTCAACCACGAAGGTATAAGAAAAAGAAGGAGAGAAGCCATCTATACCACCGTGGAAGTAGCAGCAAAAGGAGTAGGTCTTCATGGAGACCTAGAAGGTTTTTGTCAAAACAAAAGGCCCAAAGTTATAAATCAGGGCAACGACCATTACCAAGGAGGAGTAGAGCCTCTTCATCAGGTTCTAATCAAGGAAGTACCAGCAGAACCCCATGAAGAAGAACTTTCAGACGAGCTCACACCTGAGCTAACAAAAGTTTTAAAGATTGTAATTGTTGGACATGTAGAGCAAAAGGGCATATCTCAACAGATTGCCCAGAGAATAAAAAACGAGGTGTCAGATAGTTCGAAGCTATACCAGAAATCGAAGAAGCTGTCTACTATCAAGATCTTATACAGGTGTATCAATTTAAGGATCTACCCTCAGATGAAAACATCTACGAAGAAGAGATCTATTCTGATGATGGAAGTGAATCTTGGTCAGAATCAGAGTGAAGAAGAAATTCTTCAGCAGACGGCTAGGGAGGATATGTCAGGATTCCTCTCTCATACTACGGTTTCTCATAAGACTCTTATGAGAATTATGAAGGAATATCCAAAGCTTCAGATTTATGATGGTTTTACAATTGGAGCTATGGAAAAGGCTTTGGATAAGATTGGTTTTCATAACAGAAAACACCAAATTATCCACAGGGTAACTATCGGAAAATTTTCCATCCCGATGTAATTCATCGTAACTTAATCTAGATGCGTTGGTCCCTTACCGAGAAGTTCAAGATATCAAAAGCACGATTAAGAGAGAAGTTGCAAACACACTTTCATGGATTCATATCGAAGCCATAAGAGTTATTATTAAAGCAACATTCAAAGAAGGAATAGATTTGCCACTCAATCGGCAATCTTTGACAAGCGAATCACAAATCTCAAGGATTCATGCCTTGGAGCGATTCTGAAATTTGTATGCGGGAAAATTGGCATTTAATATTTATCCTAGAATTGCATACAAACGGGAGATCGAGATTTTAATGAGTCCTAACCCTTCATCAAGATTTCAAAAGAGTCGATTTGATGAAAGAAGGAAATAGACCTTACTCGATCACTTATAAGATTTCTATGCTCTCTCGAATAAACATCATTCAAGTATTCTTGAGAAAGGAATTTATTGAAGTCCCAAGAATCTTTGAGGACTTTGCCAGAGTAGTTTTACCAGAAATTATTGAGTCTCCAACTATAAAGGAGATCGATATGAAAACTCAAGATCAACCAGTCTTCAACAAAAGTCAAAGTCTTAGAGTTGAACCAAGAAGGATGTCTTTCCAACAAGATAGAATGATAAGCAGTAGCTATTGGGAAGAAAAGAGACCGAGTACAGTTCAGCGAATCCCATATGTTTTCAAAACACAAGAAAAGTTGAAATGTCCAGAAGGATGGAGAGAAGTTGAAGTAATATTCGATATCACTTAAAAGGATAATATTTTTCCTTGTGATGTCCTATATTATCTCCAACAACCTATAGTTGGAAGGTATCAAGGAAGTCTAAAGATGGGTGAAATTGAGCTGACTATTACAAGAATAGCAGGGAAAATCCTAGAGCAATTAATATTGGGTATTGAATTTCTCGAGGATCATAGACCTTGGGAAAGATTACAAGATGGAATGGAATTCACAGTGGCTGATAAGAGATACAAAATTATATGACTACTAGCCCATTCTTCATATACATTTCTATCGGAATGTTATATGATGAATACAAGGCCGAGTATTTCGCCACCTATATTGATTCAGGTGCCGGAATATGTATTGCAAAACCAGAGGTCTTTCCTAACAAAATTGGAGAAGATTTACCAGCCATTGCAGGACGGGATTTCTCTAAAGATTTACCTCGCCATTGTAGGATCGGTGGAGCAGGCGGTACCCCATGGTACAAAGTGAAGACACCACCAATTTATTTCCATGATACATGAGCAGATGTTTTGCTATGAGACAATTTCCTACAAACATTTAAGAGATTCACACAAGAAAATGGGACAAGAAGACTTAATTTCACAACATTATGTCCAAAGACGTGGGAAGCATTTTATAGAAAAATCCTTATTAATTTTCGCAGCAGCGTGGTGATGAACCCAAACTTTGAAATCTAAAAATGGCGGATAAAAGAAGATTTAGTGATGCATTATTATCGTTTCGACAATATGGTTCAAAGCAAAAGGATACAAAATGATGGGATAATGACTTGTATTCATTCAGAGTACAAGGAGAAGAACGAGTACCTCCATAGGGTATTGCGGAATTTATGATGAGCCTAATGGAGAATCCACAGAGTGATGTTACCATAGAAGAACAAGTATCACTAAGGATGTCAAGAGGAAGATCCAAAGGAATTACAATGAAAATCCTTTGGCATGGTCGGATAAGAACGACCTCAAAGCATTCTTAAAAGCGAAACCAGGAAAGGAATACGAGTTTGTGAGATTCAAACCAATCCTTATGAATCAGGAGGATCGTGAGGATATGTAGAAAATACTTAAGGAACATCTTGACCTTAAGTTGATTTCACCAGGAGTTTCTCCATACAGTAGTCCAGGATTCTTAGTCAGAAATCATGGAGAAATTAAAAGAGGAAAGCCAAGACTTGTTATTTATTACAAGGGGATTAATAACATTTTGGAATTCGACGGATACTATATCCCAAGCAGAGAACATTTGGTTAATTGTATCAAAGGTGCCAAAATATTCTCAAAGTTCGATTGCAAGTCTGGATTTTACCAGATTAAGATGGAGGAAGTAAGTAAGAAGTTCACAACTTTCTCCACACCACAAGGACATTATATTTGGAACATGATGCATATGGGATTATTTGACTTCATGTTCGTATATATCGATGATATTCTTATCGCATCAAAGAACATGTAGGAGCATCTCAAACACTTGGAAATATTTTTAGATGTTTGTCACAAGGAAGGATTATTGCTTTCAGAGAAGAAGGCAATAATTGCTACGAGACAGATTGAATTCCTTGGAATTGAAATCGATGAATCTGGAATCATCATACAAAGCCATATTGTAGAAAAGATACAAGGATTTCTAGATACGCTGAAAGATAAGAAACAACTTCAAAGTTTTCTCGGAGTTGTTAATTTTGCTGGAATGTTTATAAACAATCTAGCACATTACAGGAAGGTGCTTAGCCCATTGCTCAAAAAATATGTCAAATGGGAAGATGAACATCAAGAAGGAATAAAACAGCTTAAAGAAGTTTGAAAAAAACTTCCAAGACTTGCAATACCACAAGATGAAGATGAACTGGTTCTATATACAGATGCCAGTGACTATTTGTGATAACAGAAAAAAAAAATATATATAATAAATAGGGGTTATTTTAGAGGTTAGCTAGGGGTTAGTTTAGGGGGTAAGTTTAGGGGGTGAGTTTAGGGGTGATTTTAGAGTATTTAGGGGTTAATATTAAATACTATAAATAGGTGTAATTTCATACATAATTTTACACCACATTTATAATAATTATAAGGTATAAGTATTTTTCTACTTCAAGTTTTATATATATATATATATATTCACAAATCACAAGCCATTTTTCAATATTTTTCACAAATTCTTTCATTAATTAGTTTGATTTATTAAAATCACATATTAATTATAATTTTATTTAATGTAGAAAACGAAGGGGTCGAGGACTAGGACTTTTATTGTTCATTTTTCTACATCGAATATCTGCGATTATTAAGGTAGGGATTTCTATGTTATTTGTCTTTATTTAATGTTTCATGATTATACTTCATTTATTGCAATATATGTCAAGATGAAATAAATTCATATAAGCTAGGGGCTATGAAAAGGGTCCGGGATCAAACGTATCTTCGGGGTGAACCCGCAATGCTATATGCAGGAACTGGCCAGTCAGAGGAAAAAGAGGAAATTAATGAATTTACTGTTGTAATTATGTGAATGTTTTTCATGTTATATTAAATATTGACAGATATATCCCTTGAGCGAGATGGAGCTCACCACTATTATTATCATGACTTTCGAGGTTGAGGAATGCATTTGAAGATATGATGTTGTGGATGGTGGAATAAATCATGCTATATTTATATTTTAAATAATTATGATCGGACTAAATTTTAGATTTATGTCTTTAATATTTCCGGTTTATGCTTGGAATAATTGTTGGATATTTAATTTGGAAGATGTATTATTATAATTATTATTATTATTATTATATTTTCCCTTAAGAATTAAAATTTCTCAATCAACTTTTTTATAATTATTGGGATCACTTTAATTTATAAATTTGTGTTTTCTTAATAATATTTTTAGAGTACTTTAATTTAATAAAATTGGGTCATTATAAGTGGTATCAGAGCAGGTCTATGTTTCTGTAGACTTGTTAAAAAAATTAAAATTAAAATGTATAGTTTTTTAAAAAAAATAAATAAAATAAAAATCAAACATTGTATAAGATAAAATGGTGTAATAACATCCACCTCCGTCATATCTTGTCGGTATCCTCAAGGTAAGAGAATTATTAATGCGAGTGAAATTATACAATATGCTCAGTTATGTCATGATGTATTTTATTATGATTCCATGTTATTAAATTCTGCTTTAGAAATATAATACCAGTTTATATGTTAGATGAATAGAAATCTTGTATTCCTTTAAAAAACAATGTAAAAAATAGACATATATTTGCAAATGCACATATATATAGACGGCAGCAACTCGCACTCGCCGTACTGCAAGAAAGAATAATAATAATAATAGCTGGGGTCCGAACCATCCAATTAACCGACTCAATCATTATTTCAACTATCAAATTGAGGAGGGGGGTAGTATTGGAGAATATATGGTTAAAATTCACTAGTTGTGGCACAATGTGAGGAATGTCATCAGGGCTCCAAACGAACGCGCTGCCTCCCGTAGAGTGATTGATAGCTTACCCTCTTTATGGAACGTCAAAGCTGAAAAGCTTTATTCCTCATTATTGGAGTATGACGGGCATGATGACCGACCCAAAATCAACTACGGGATATTTACTGCCAGGTTATACCATAAACGGATTGAGTTTTTGAACAATGAGGCTATGGTAGAAGATGATGAACCAGAAGGAAACCTGGAAGAAGATCCAGAAGAAGATCCAGACGAAGATCCGGAAAAAGATCCGGAGGAAGATGAAGACATGGATCAGTAGAGATAGATAAGTCTATGTATTGCAATAATTGATAAATAAATCCTTATTATACATAAAGCTTAGTTGTCCTTTAATTGATCTTAATTTATTTGACCATTATATTATGATATTTAGATTTTAAGTTAGATATTTCATGCAAAATCCATTAAGAACTTGGGATAAATAATAATAATAATACATTATGTATGACCTTAGGAATATGGCTCCCCGACGTGGAAATCAATTCAATGGTGAGAACTCCACTAACACAAGAAATCAAACCAACGCTTTTGTTGGAGATATAATTGCTTTGAGTTTCTCGGAGGTGTGCGAGAACAATAGGGACAACAACAACAACAACAACGCACGAGTTGTGGAACAATTTCGCCACTATCGTCCACCCACATTCAACGAGCGTGATGGCCCGACAACGATAGGAGAATGGTTTCGATCGCTAGAGAGGATTTTTCGACTTATTGGATGCACGAGACAACAAGGAGTCGTATGTCTTTGCTTTCAACTTATCAAGACGCCGATCATTGGTGGGAAGGGTATTGGAGGACTAAGACCGAGGAAGAGTGAAATGCTTTAACATGGGATGAGTTCAAAATGATTGTAATGGAAAAAAATTCCCACAATCATATCGAGACAAGAAGGAGACAGAATTCCTTAACTAAGTCGGTTTGCTCCACACCTAGTGGATCCGATTTGAAAAAGGCTCACGAGGTTGAAGGGGACTTGAGCACAACTATCGGAATACTATCTGCTCAAGGAGATTTGGAATACTCGGTGATGGTGAGAAGGGCTCATGAGGTGGAAGCAAGTTTTCTTTGGGACGAAGAGGAGCAAAAGTTGGTCGTTTTACCGAGAAAAGAAAATGGGACGGGGCAAGACATAATAAAAATGAAAATCAAAATAAACAGATAAAGGCGATGGAAATGCACGTCCAACTACGCAAGCGGGACAGACCATCTTGCCCAAAATGCAAGAAGAATCATTTTGGAGAATGTTTTTTGGACAAGGAAAATGCTTCAAGTGTAAGAAGCCAGGACATGAAGTCTCTAATTGTCCTCTTTTAAAAGGCGAGCGGAAAAGAAGAGAACAAACATCAGGAGGTAGAGCTCGAATGTATGCTATGACTCGGGGAAGAAGGCGATCAGAACCGAGTACAATGTCGGGTATGCTAACCATCTCTGGAATACTGCTCTTGTACTTTTCGACAGTGCCACACATTCATTTTTATCGCCAAATTTCATGCTATATTAGGACATAAGAGTGCTACGATAAGTGAACCCCTTGAGGTTGGCTTGCCATCCGGAGATTCAATAAAAGCGACGATAAATAAGGATGTTGAAGTGAATATAGGGGGAAAATAACTTAAAGCTGATCTATACATAATTAAGATGAAGGATTTTGATGTAATCTTAGGTATGAATTGGCTTAGTAGATATCAGGCAGACATTAAGTGTCACGAGAAAGATATAATATTCAAACGCCAGGAAATGATGAGATAAAATTCTATGGGATTAAGTCTAAAGCGTTACCACGAGTAATATCGGCAATGAAGGCAATAAAGATGTTGAAAAAGAAAAATTGTCAAGGATATCTAGTGAGTTTAGTAGATACCTCGACAGTAAGTGACACCTAATGATGTACCAATTGTGCAAGAATTTTTGGATGTATTTCCAAAAGACTTGTCGGGAATTCCTCCGGATCACCAGGTTGAATTTGGAATAGATTTGGTACAGGGGCAACACCTATATCAAAGGCACCTATAGGATGGCGCCAAAGGAGTTACAAGAGTTAAAGGCGCAAATACAAGAACTTTTGGATTTTGGATTTATTAGACCTAGTGTATCACCGTGGGGAGCACGATTCATTTGTTTGTAAAGCAAAAAGGCGGGTCACTTAGAATGTGTATCGATTATAGAGAACTTAATCGACTCAAAGTGAATAACAAGTACTCGCTCACAGAGGATTAAAGACTTGTTCGATCAATTGAGAGGTGCCATCACTTTCTCTAAGATTGACTTGAGATCCGGATATCATCGGTTAAAAATTAAAAGAGTGATATTCCAAAAACGGCATTTAGAACTCGATATGGACATTACGAGTTTGTAGTAATGCCATTTGGGTTAAGTAATGCACCAGCAGTATTCATGGACTTGATGAATAGAGTGTTTCATCTGTATCTAGACCAATTCGTCATAGTCTTTATAGATGATATACTTGTATATTCAAAGAATAGAGAGCAACACACTGAGCACTTAAGAATAGTGCTAGAAACACTTCGCAAGGAAAAGTTATATGCGAAATTCAAGAAATGCGAGTTTTGGCTAGATCGAGTGGTGTTTCTTGGACATATAATCACTGCTCAAGGAATTGGAGTGGACCCGGTTAAAGTTGAAGTGATCAACGAATGGAGTGCACCTACGAATGCGAATGAAGTTCGTAGTTTTCTAGGTTTGTCAGGCTATTATCGGAGATTTATTGAAGGATTCTCAAAAATAGCTGCGGCTATGACTCGACTGACAAGAAAAGGGGAGAAGTTTCAATGGAATGAGAAATGCGAAGAAAGCTTTCAGGAGTTGAAGCGAAGGCTAACTTCTGCATCAGTATTAACAATTCCTGACCCCACTAAAGATTTTGTTATCTATAGTGATGCATCAAAACAAGGTTTGGGATGCGTGCTAATGCAACATGGTAAAGTGGTTGCCTACGCCTCAAGATAACTAAAGCCACATGAGTTAAATTATCCTACTCATGACATAGAGTTAGTTGTTGTAGTGCATGCATTAAAGATCTGGCGCCATTACCTATATGGAGGGAAATGTGAAATCTTCACTGACCACAAAAGCTTGAAATATTTGTTTACTCGAAAAAGAGCTAAACGTGAGGCAAAAGAAGGTGGTTGGAATTGGTGAATGACTATGATTTCACTATCGGCTACCATCCAGGTAAAGCTAATGTTGTAGCCGATGCATTAAGTCGTAAAACAAAAGGAGAAATGTCAAGTTTGATATACGAGCAAGAACATCTTGTGAGAGAATTCACGAGAATGAGAATTGAAGTAGTGGTGCCACCCTAAAGCACGAGAGATAATACTAGCATCTTTGGTGGTGCAACCTACTCGAGAGAGAAGATAAAAGAAGCTCAACCTCGAGATAAATTTTTGAGCAAAATGAAAGAAAAAGCTCGTGAATGGATTGTAAAAGGATTTGTTATAACAAATGATGGAACTTTGACTTATGAAGGAGATTATGCGTTCCTAAAGAAGAAAGGCTTAAAAAAGAAATTCTCGAAGAAGCTCACTTTTGTACACCGTACCACTGACTCACCTTGGAGGTACCAAAATGTATCGAGATTTAAGAGAAGTATTTTGGTGGCGAAGTATGAAAAGAGATATTGGAACTTTTGTAGAAAAATGTTTGACTTGTCGCCAAGTTAAAGCCGAACACCAAAGACCATCCGGTTTGCTCAAACCACGACATTCGAATGGAAATGGGAGCACATAACTATGGATTTTGTGGTAGGGCTTCCACCATCGATCCAAGGGAAACAAGGCTATTTGGGTTGTAGTAGATCGGTTAACAAAGTCAGCTCATTTCCTACCGATTAAAATGACGTTCAATATGGAGCGATATGCACAAATTTATATTGAGGAGATAGTAAGACTTCATGGAGTTCTGTGTCAATTGTTTCAAAACAGAGATACGCGTTTTACTTCTAAGTTTTGGAAAAGTCTACAAAGTCCCTTGGGAACAAAGCTAAATTTTAGTACGGCTTATCATCCACAAGCAGGATGGGCGTCTGAAAGGACTATACAAATATTGGAAGATATGTTGAGAGCATGTGTGCTCGACTTAGGAAGTAATTGCGAAACATTATTACCTTTGGTGGAATTCGCTTATAACAACTTGATTATCAAGTGACTATTGGGATGGCTCCATACGAGGCGTTGTACGGAAGAAAATGTAGATCACCATTATATTGGAGGCGAAGTTGGTGAAAGAAGAATTTTGGGTCTGAATTAATTTGACAAAGCTGTTGAGAAGATAACTATGATACAAGATCGAATTAAGATGGCTCAAGATAGACAAAAGTCGTATCTTTGATAGACGGAGAAAACATATACACTTTGATGAGGAGAAATTTTTTTTTTACGAAAGTATCTCCTATCAAAGGTGTTATTCGATTTGGCGAAAAGGGAAAGTTGAAACCGAGATATATTGATCCATTTGAAATCCTTACACGAGTTGGAGATTTAGCTTATCGCCTAGCATTACCACCGAGTCTATCAAGTGTGCACAATGTTTTTCACGTCTCTATGCTAAGAAAGCGTTCACGATCCAAGTCACATCGTGAATTATAAGGATCGGCAATCAACAATGATTTAACTTATGAGGAAGCACCAGAAGCTGTTTTGGAACGCAAGATTCACCATTTGAGAAATAAAGATATTGCTCAGATCAAAGTACAATGGAGACGTCATGGCAGAAATAAAGAGGAGATTCGTGTCAAGTACCCAAGTTTTTCAATTCCAGGTAAGATATCGAATTTCGAGGACGAAATTTTATTTAAGGAGAGTAGAATGTGATAACAGAAAAAAATATATATATATATAATAAATAGGGGTTATTTTTTAAGGTTAGCTAGGGGTTAGTTTAGGGGGTGAGTTTAGGGGTTATTTTAGAGTATTTAGGGGTTAATATTAATTACTATAAATAGGTGTAATTTCATACATAATTTTACACCACATTTATAATAATTATAAGGTATAATTATTTTTCTACTTCAAGTTTTTTATATATGTATATATATATTCACAAATCACAAGCCCTTTTTCAATATTTTTCACAAATTCTTTCATTAATTAGTTTGATTTATTAAAATCACATATTAATTATAATTTTATTTAATGTAGAAAACGAAGGGGTCGAGGACTAGGACTTTTATTGTTCATTTTTCTACATCGAATATCTGCGATTATTAAGGTAGGAATTTCTATGTTATTTGTCTTTATTTAATGTTTCATGATTGTACTTCATTTATGCAATACGTGTCAAGAGGAAATAAATTCATAGAAGCTAGGGGCTATGAAAGGGTCCGAGATCAAACGTATCTTCGGGGTGAACCCGCAATGCTATATGCGAGGAAGCGGCGGTCGAGAAAAAGAGGAAATTAATGAATTTCTTGTTGTAATTATGTGAATGTTTTTCATTTAAAGGAACGAGAATTCGGCAAATGATTCTGACCAAAATTTGATCGGAGACATCCCAGAGATGGAGAAGGAAAGTCACAGAAACTGCCAAAGTATCCAATAATTCTGGGACTACCTAAAAGGTAGATTCCCCAACAGACTTGGTGGAGACATGTGACTCCATACACGCGGAGACCCACTTTTCAAAAGGACAAAGGTGGGGCAAAATAGGTGATAGAAAGATTCCTTCCAATCCGTTAAAAGACGAAGGAAACAGGTCAACAGGCTTTGGAGCCTTATCAGAATGCCTTGGATACCAGACAAGAATGGGTCCCAAGCTATGTGAAGATGACAAAGCATACACTACTCTCAGCAAGTGGGGGATAGAATCCAAGGAGATAGAGGCATCAGTTACCTCTATATAAACGAGGTTTTCAGAAGGCTAAAGACATCGATCAACATCCCTTAGTCTTCTAAAAATAAAATTTACTTTGTAAAAATAGTTGAGTCTTTAAATTTTCAGAGTATTTTTCAGTTTTTTGTTTATGTGTGAACGAGTGCAAGCCTCTTATATGAGAGACTAAACAAGTATTCTCCTTCAAAAAGAGATTCTTTGATGTAATAAATTTTCTTTAAGTTCTTAATAAATAAAGGCTTTTGTTCAACATGTGTTCAAAATGTTCTAATTAATTTATCCCTTTTAAAAATTATCTTATACTCCTGGAGTAGGAAACGAACCAAGACTGTGCTGAGCAGTTGATGAAGGAGTCAGATAACTTGTAGATCATCTTCCCGATTGGTTGAAGTTGAACAGTGCAAATTGTTTGTCAAACAATCTAGGGGCAGTAATCTTCTGACTAGTGGTGTTGCGAGCCATCTCACCCGGTGCTATTTCGGTCAAAGAAAGGTATGAATTTTAAGGGATATTTTAATTTTACGGAATCATGTTGGGCCTGATATGGCCGTAATGGACTATATCCAATTTTAAATCAAAAACCCAATTTAATTTTAATGACCTAATAAATTCAGGAACAAGCTATTTTGGAGTTAAATCAATATTTATAAAATTATGTGATAATTTTATAAATTTTGGGGATTAAATGCAACAACTTGGAGCTTAAATGGGTAGCTAAAACTATTAAAATGAATTGATAAAACTATAGGGGCAAAAATGTCCATATATGGTAATGTGTAAAATTCGCATAGTATAGAGGGCAAAGTGTGACGAAAAATAGTTTGGTAGGCAAAATGTAAAATTGGTCATAGTTCGGCGGGTTAAATGTTTTTATCCCTAAATTTTTCGCCACATCTCCGCCAAACTTATTCATTTTCTATAGCTCAATAAATTTCAGGGATAAAATCATGTTTTAAATATTAAAGATCAATATGGCCAACAATAAAAGTTTTGGCTCAAAATTGGCTGACTAGCGAATCATGAGTTCATAGGTAGGCTTTTTAGGTTAAGTAGGCTAAACAAAGATGGCCTTAAATAATTTTCAAAAATTGCACACACACATGGCTTTAATGAAGATACCAGACAAAGTTATAGAGTTCTATCAATCATGAATGACACACTCAAGAAAAAAAATAAGCTGCATACGATAAAGCAGTTTAAGGCACAAAATTTCACATGCTTATTTTTCGCAACATGCTCAAATACCCAATTTTCTTAACTAATGACAAACAAATAAATGATATCTTCTTAACAATTCATCACATTATTCCCAAAAGTATGTTATCTCATAAAGTTAAATGCGCATAGTAAAAATCATACGGAAGCTCTGGGCATATTTGAAAATTGATTAAAAATCACACAAAAGCAATTAAACGTGCTAAAGCGATAAACGTGCTAAAATAAAAAATAAAAAAAATAAAAAATATAAAAAATATTGAATTTGTTTTATGCAAAAATGCTCTACATGCAATCCTAAATGCAAGAAAGTACTAAATTACGCATTCTTGACAACCACCCGCAAACTTAAAATATGCTTCGTCCCGAACATATGAGGAAATTATCAAAAGAAAAGAGGAATGCGTAATACGTACTTACATAGCTCATTGTGGTGGTGGAGGTGGAGGGTAGTGGCCTTGTGAAATATGCCACTAATACATACAAGACACCATCTCGTACATTTCAAAGCTAACATTTCAAAGCTAACATTGAAGTACTCAGCAATAGGAGTAATCATCCCCCCAATACAAATTCCTCCCCTCTTAGATTTTCGCACCCTATCAAATTGCTAGGCTATCATAGCCCCGACGTTTGGCACAACCTCTGTCCCCGACGCCATTACCATATAATAAACAACTCATCTACCCACAATGCCCTTTTACTCTCCTCCCTCGCAAAAATCAACTCCGCTAAGGCTCTTTGGACATAGCGGAATACGGGGGTTTCGAATGCTAGATGCCTTCGAGGTACCCAACGTGTAGATTCATTTCCCAGTTATTTCTCTCCAAAAACTATCTTTATCAAAATCCTCGTGCTCCTCAACCCCATAAGCCGGAGTTCTATATATTTCATTCAAATCACCAATAGTCAACTCATTCAGCTCATTCGCCAACCAAAACCGAATCTCCATCACATTTCTTTTTCGAACCACCAATTCGAAACTACTCAAAAACTCAAGTGTATAAACCGAATAAGTAGCCCAATGCCCATTCAAAAATTAATGCCAATCAATCCGACCGCACAACCTGAAAATCATCCAATAAACCTAAATTAGCAAGAGTAGGGTCATCGAGATACCTTGTGTTAATCCATGGCCGATAGTAGAGTATCGCCCATCGAGCCCGGTGTGTGTCGTTCAGCAAGATGACATTCGAAGCTTCCAGCTCGTCGAGCTCATATACTGGTTGTGGCTCGGGTTCAGGCTTCGGAGTTCGTTTCTTTCTTCTTCTCATATTTCTTCTTGTTCCTCTTTCACCCCTAGAAGCCATGAAACCAAGATTATGAGGTGAGAAAATCCGAAATTTGAAGTTTTTGAAAACCCCCAAACTTGGTGTAGAACTTGGAGAAGTTGGAAATTTGAAGGCTTTAGGTGGTGGGTTTCTTGAGAAGTTTAAGAATTTGGGTTTTTGGGGTGATATTTATAATGAATTTGGAGAGATTTGGAGATGAATTGGAGAGTTTTGGGATAGAAATTTCGTATGGTAGGAGAAAGTGGGAGGAAAAAATGAGTTTTGGGGGTTAAGATAGGGGAATTCACGTCTGTCCGGACGGGCCGTGCGGCCTGCGGAAATGTTTGTTTCGCTCGCCCAATCCCACACGGGCGTGTGGATGCCCACGGCTTTGTTCGTGTAGCATTGGGCAATTTGCCTTCCCGCACGGCCTAGTCGTGTGGTACCACACAATTGTGTGATGTAATCTCCGTATTTTTTTTATTGGGAGTTTGTCGTGACGCCTCCTACACAACAACTCACAAAACTAAACAAAACTAAAAATTAAGTTAATAAAAATAAAATTAAAATTAAAATTGAAGGCGATTAAAAATGAACAAAAATAAGAAATAATTTGGGTTGCCTCCCATAGCGTGCTAAGTTTTACATCTTCAGCCAGACTTCAGATTTCCAATCACTTTTGCTGAACCGTGTCTGTTGAAATCTGTGAGCCCTCAAAGTCAGTACCATCTATGAGACGAATGGTATTGCATTGTTCTCTCGGATTTAGTTGAGTATCGCTTGGGAATTTGCCCTTTTGATGTTGGTCTCCCACTACAGTTGCGATCTGGGCTACTTGTGTTTCTAGAGATTTCAATCTTGCATTCACGTTCGTGTTCAACTGAATGACCTGCTCTTCTATCCTGTCTATCTTTGCTTCATCCTTGTTCGGTCTTTCTCTAGTCTCTCCGATAAACGAGGATAGTATCCGCATAACATTTTTATTGTTAGCATAAGAGAAATTTTCATGGTTTTCCAGCCCTGAATGATAGTAATTGGGTGTCTGATTATTTCTGTAATTGTGGTTGAAGTTCCTTTGTTGGCCCACAAAGTTCGCTTCTTCTTCAGCAACAACAGGATCTCTTGCAGTCACTTGCTGCATCGCGTCCAGTTTCATATTCAACACGTATACTTGTTCTGTGAGCATGGTGACTTTCTCATCCTCAACTTCTGCCACATGTCGGACAGTAGATCTCTCGGATGGACATTGGTAACTGTTGTTCGCCATCTCCCCTAACAACTCTAGTGCCTCTTCTGGATATTTCCCTAGCAGTTCACCCCCAGAAGCAGCATCTATAATCGTTCTCGTGTTGCCACTCAAACTATTATAGAAGTACTGGACCTGTTGGTAGTCGGGATATTCATGTTGCGGGCACTTCCTTAGCAATTCTCGGAATCTATCCCATGCTTCATACAGTGGCTCAGAATCTAACTGCCTAAACTGGCCGATTTCAGACTTCAATTGCAGCGTTTTACTGGGGGGAAAGTATTTGGCTAGAAACCGCTGACTTAGCTCTCCCCAATTTGTTGTTGGTGGTGTTAGAGAACATAACCATCCCTTAGCCTTATGCGCGAGAGAGAGAATGTGAAAAGGCAAAAGATCGATTGATATCCTCGAAACACCATTCATCTTCACCGCATCGCAAATTTCTAAAAAGTGCCCGGATGCGCGTTTGGATCCTCAATGGTTTTAGTTCAAAGTTGTTTGCATTGATCGTGATGGCCACACCCCCATAAGTCTGACTTACCTCCGGCTGGAAGTAGTCTCTAACTGCCCTTCTCGCTGGCCTTTCCACTATCCGGTCATGTACGTCTGCCACAGGTGGGCGCTCCTTAGTTGCTTCGTTGTTTTCTCGATTTCCAAATCAATGGGTATTGGCGGGTAGATCTGGATGCGTGATCATGCACTATCTGCACTTAACAAAAATAATGTTAGAACCGAAGAAAAATAAAATAAAAATAATTTTCGAAAAAATCGAAAAATTTTAAAAAAATATTATACAAAAAATGGTTCAATTAAGATTGAACTACTTATTATTATATCTAAGTAGAACCTTTCAATCCCCGGCAACGGCGCCAAAAACTTGTTCGCCAAAAATATTTGGATCTTACAACTGCAAGTGTACATTGTAGTTTATAGAATAATGGCAAGCAAGGTCGTATTCCTCAGGGATTGACTACGAAACACTTAGGCTATAATAACATCACATTCCAATCTTATTAAAGCAACCAAATCTCAAGAGTTTAGTAAAATCGAAAATAGAAATAAAAGAAATAAATTTGCGAACCTCACAAGTATTTTCAACAACCACGGAAGCAACCTTAGGCACATAATCTCAATATGTTTTTCAATACTAAATCAATTAAAGTTTCAAAAACCAATTCATGCAATTCTATGGGTTCAATTCTAAGTTAGTTTATTCCCCCAGGGCGCATAAATAGTAAATTAATAACAATTGTAGGTCTCCCGACTCGATAAAACTATTATTAACTCCCAAAAGATCTATGAATTGAATGACTCCCCAAAAACAATTGTAGGTCTATCGACTCGATACACCCATTTATGTCTGAATTCGATTTTCGTCTTTGTTAGAACTCCTCTTCCAAATTTCGCACTAACAAATATGACATGCCAATTATGTTTGATAAATGGTTTTATCATGATTTTGATGATTTTGATTTTACACCAAAACAATGTTTTTAAAGGTTGTCCAAATACTCTAAATGATTTAAAATGGTTTTAATATTTTTGGAGTATTTCCTCAAGTTTTATTTTCGATATAAAATTGGACAACACATTTAATGTTTTTAAGTCAATGGGTTTTTACATTGAAACTATGTTGTCCTAATACTCCCAATTGATCTAAAATGTTTCTACTAATTTTTGGAGTATTTATTGGAATTTATATCGGACAACACTTTTTGTGTAAATGTTTTATTTCTTCAAGACTATATTTCTAATGTTGTCCTAAATACTCCCGATCGATTTAAAATGTTTTTCACGAATTTTTCGGAGTATTTCTTGAGGTTTATTTTCGTCAAAAATCGGACAACTTGTCATTGAGGAGGTCGGCCAGGTCGCCAGCGGCGAGCCAGTACCTAGGAACAAGTTTCGTGAAAGCGGCCCGGAGAACTCCCAAAATGAGTCGGGGGACCGGTCGACCACCCCTTAGACCGGTCTCCCGTTGATTTTTGTTGCATTCTTTTCTTAACTTAATAGTGCGCGACCGGTTATCACGAAGTTTAATGACAAAATTCTAACCGTTGTGCGGCGAGACAACTTTTCCCTAAATTGTGGGATTGATTTCTAATGACTCTTTTCTTCAATTGTCTTGCAATTTTTTACAGAATTCATGTCCCCAAGAGGAGCCTATCATGTACAAGACATCTTCTATATATTGAGGAAGAATTGAAGCAACACATAAGAGAAAACTACAACACAACAAGATACACTCAAGAATACACTTGTTCTTAC
This sequence comes from Rehmannia glutinosa, assembly GCA_016081115.2. Taxonomy (NCBI): domain Eukaryota; kingdom Viridiplantae; phylum Streptophyta; class Magnoliopsida; order Lamiales; family Orobanchaceae; genus Rehmannia; species Rehmannia glutinosa. The sequence continues at coordinate 59,682,085 of CM071927.1, read as the reverse complement.
ATTGTCTTATTTCTTGTTGTAATTTGCCTAGCTATTCACTTTCACATTCTTGAGGTCTAGGCTTTTCTTGATTACACTTGCACTCCATTGTATTATCAATTATCGAGTTGTAATCTTGAATTTGGGCAATCATTGAACACAAGATATCCTTGTGAGTGTTCTTGTGGTAAGAACACACTTGGGTGATCGGGTGTTAGGTGTAAGAAGATTGTGGTAATCTTCTTGTTGAGGTGTTGAAGAGTGTGGTGCTCTTCAAGGGTGAAGATTGTGGTAATCTTCACAAGGTGCCGTTTGGAGATTGTGGTAATCTTCAAAGGGAGATTGTGGTAATCTCAAAGGTGGTGTTGAAGAAGAGTGTGGTGCTCTTCAAGGTGTTGTAAGTTGAATTTGTATTAATTTTGGTAATTAATAAAATTCTTTTCTTTGAAATCCATCCCGGATATTTGGGGTGGTAGAGGATTAGGCCCTAGGTGGGTCAAACCTCTTTAAATCGGCGTGTGTTGTTTACATTCCGCACCTTATTATTATCTTTGAGCATTCGGTTTGAAAAAGAGGGCGAAATCGAAAAGATGGAGATAATCTATTCACCCCCTCTAGATTATCGTAGCAGCTTGGACTTACAAGTGGTATCAAAGCCAAACTCTTTGGCAAGCTCGTTTCACATCGCGAGTGAAGAGAAACGATCGTCGGCTACGAACAAAGCTCAACTTTCCGACACCTCCACCACCAAGCCACCTCGGTTTGATTCCAAAAATTTTATGTTTTGGAAACAAAAGAATGGAATGCTATTTACAAGGTTGCGGGTTCGATATTTGGAACACCGTCATCAATGGAGAATCTATTTAGATGAAAGATACACCACACACCTCAAAAGGCTTCAAAAAGCTCAATGATGAAGAGAAGAAAATCATCTCCTTAAATGGTAAAGCTCTTAATATTTTACATTGTTCACTTACCACTTTGGAATTTGATCATGTTGTAGGTATTCGATCGACACATGAAGTATGGCAAAAATTAGAAGCCATCTATGAAGTATATGCAAATGAAGGGAGCAACTCAAAAGCATCTACTTCACAAATGGATACAATATCAAATTCAACAACATGGGATAAGCCTTCTACAACCTCCTATGATGAACAAGTTGAACAATGCCTCATGGGCATCAAAAGAAGAAAACGAGGTAAGTTCTAAACCCTCTACTTCTTATGACAATGACTTGCAAAATGATTATGATGAGCTACAAGATGAATTCCAAAGTTTACTTGTTAAATACAAAAATTTGAAAAAGGAATTCATTGTTTTAAAGAATGATAAGGATAGTTTATTTACTTCCTATGAATCACTATCATGTGCTCACACCACCACTCTTGACAAGGTTAGAAACCTTGAGAAAGAAAATAGTACTCTTGTTGAGGATATAAATTGCTTGAAAAATGATTTATCTAAATCCAACTTGAAAAGTCCGATAAGATGACCAATATTGTTGATTGTTGTGATAATTGAAACTAGAACTTGATCATAAGCTTTAAGGGTGTCAATCACATGAAAAAGAATCAAGTCTCTAAGCACGTTGGTCATTATGCTCCTAGAATTATTACATGCTTTTATTGCGGTAAAAAAGGTCATACGGTAAATACTTGTCGGGCTAGAAATAGCTCAATTATTGTTGGAGACCTAAAAGTCTCAATACTAATCCCAAAGGACCCAAACACATAAGGGTACCACAAAACAATGTCATATTAGGTACCCGTGAAATAATGATCGAAGAAAATTTATACCGCCAAGAAGACATCAAATGACCGTTTCATTTGATCAAAGAAGGAGAAACTATTTTCGACAAAGCCAATTTCAAGAAGAGGATATAATCAAAAATGGGAAGAACACAATCCTTGGAAATGGCAAAAGACAAGATGATTTTCAAAGAAGAAGAGACCATCAACAATGGGAAGGACAAAAATTTTGGAGATGGAGTAATTGGAGAGATTACTATCAACATGAAGATTTTCAAAGGGAAAATATCATCAACAATGGGAAAACCCATGGAAACGGCATAATTGGTAAACCGTATCTCCTAATTAAATATGCATTTTATTTGTCTATTATGCATGTTTTTATTTGTGTCCTACTTGCAAAATGAGTTTTCATGTATTTAAATTTTAAATTAAGGTCTTCAAAACTTATTTGTATTTTTTATTTTTGAAAAAGAAGACCTTATATGATGTTTTTAAAATTCTTGTGCATTTTTGTAGACTAAAGTGTATTATCATCTCTTATGGATTTTATGGCATGAGCTTACTTGTGATATTTCTTAGCCTACACTTTTATCATTATGATTTGTGCTAGATTTATTTTAAGAATTGTGTAGGATTTACATATTTTCACAAATGGCCATTTACGTCATTATTTGTCAAGAAAGGCATAAATTATCGAGGTAAGTTTACTTGTGTTATTCTTATTCTTATAGACTCGATATATGTATTGCCATGTGCCTATGTTCTTGTTTTTCATAGTATTTCATACAAATGCCATTAAGAGGATTTTTAGAAAGGCACTATTCGATATTTGATTGCACATATTTGTTTTGTCTACTTTTGTTCAAATACTTCTTTTAAATGAGGTCTCAATTATATGCTATCAGTTCTCAAATTTCAAAAGAGACCTTTTGTAGCTTTCTTAATCTTATTTGAACTTGCATGATTTATTAGACTCTTGATGATATTCTAAATGCATAGTATGTGTTTCTTGCTTCATGATCTATATATAGTGTCTATTCCTACTATGCTCTTTTGCAAGATATTTTGTGATTGATGATTAAAGCATGTTTTTACACTTGGGCTTTTTTTCTTGCTTATATAAGTGATGCCATTAATGAGTTTGTTTAGTTGTGTATATGAGAAAGCGAAGTACTCCAAATATTGTTACCTCAAAACATTTGGATGTATATGTTCTTTTGTGAACACCTTAGACCAATTGGATGCCCTATGATGATAGTAATGAAGTAGACAAAAAGGGTATTCCGGAACAAACTCGATGACCAAGGCAACATTGGTCAAACTAAGACAAGGTTAGTAGCTCGAATGTATTTTTAAGAAGAAGGTAATTGATTTTGATGTAACATTTGCACTCATAGCACATTTAGTAGCTATTTGCATTTTACTTGCCCATTCTTGTTTTAAGAATATTTCAAGCTTTACCAAATGGTTGTTAAATCCAATTTTCTCAATGGTTTTATTCAAGAAGAAGTCTATGTAAAACAACCTCCGGTGTTTAAAATTTTTTCTAGGCCAAATTTTTTTTTTTAAAAAAAAAAAAAAGGCCTTGTACGGTTGATAGACTTAGCTATTTTTGCTAAATGATTTTACAAGAGGTAAAGTGGATACTACTCTCTTTGTTTGAAAAAAAGGGCAAGATTGTTTAAACTTGTGCATATTTATGAGAATATTTTTGGTGCTACTAATGAATATTTGTGCAAGATATTTTTCTAAGTTGATACTAGGTGAACCGAGATGAGCACGATGGGGAGCTCAATTTATTGCTTGGACTTCAAATTATTCAATGCCAAGAAGATGATTATATTTCAAAAGAACTCTTGAAGGAGTTAGGCATTGAAGAAAAAAGAACTATCTCAACCTCTATGGCTAAAGATTGACAAAGGTTGAGAAAGGCATGTCGGTCGACAAACAAATTCGAGGTATGTTTTCTTGTATTATTCCTATAGACTCGACATTCCATATGCCTTATGTCTATATGCTCGACTTCAAAAACTATCCCAACGAATCTCATTAAAAGTGCCATTAAAAGAAATTTTCAAATATTTGAAAGGCACTTCTTCTTATGACTTGTTGTATCCAAAGCTTTAGAATGTTCTTATTTCTTCGGGATAATAAGTTCGGTATCTATTATACGGTTATTCGTATTCAAAATTTGGTTCGTCATAATCAAACTAAACATATTGAGATTCGATATATTTTTTAAGGGATTGTGATTTTTAACAAAAACTTGAGATGTGTTTAATTCCGTCTCAAGGATAACTCGCGATTTTTTCCGCCGAGTATTTTACCTCATTTCGAGCTTGATTATAACATAATGTATATTGAATAAGGTCTTCGTTTGCATTTTGCACACTTTTAAAACTTAGGGCGAAAAATCGGATTTTTGGATCAAACTTCGCAAAAGCAGAAAGAAGCGAAAGTGGGTGAAGGGGCTGAGGTCGACCGTGCCGCTCCCTAGCCTCGACCGGTCGCTTGACCTCAGGCCGGTCGCCCCTTTGTGTTTCAGATATATTGCTTTCTGTTTCGAATTTGGCATTTTGGCCTTTTTCTTCTCTATTTCGTCCCCTTTGAAAATCACTCTAGCTTGAGTTGCTTAGGAAAATCATAATTCACTCGATAATTTCTTTAAAATCACCATTTAAAAATAAAAAGAACATTACTCCAATAGTTTCATAGGCCATCCATTATCCACCGCCAATAACCATCGCCGACTCTGAACACGAAAAGTTTGTTATATGTGGGGTGAGCGACACGACTCAATGGAGTATAAATTGTCCAAGCTAAATACACGGATATCTCACATAAGCATGCAAATACAATCGATAGGACATAGCATAGATCTTTTGAAAAACCGTAGACATAGACAATAGTTGCCGCTGGGGTTCCACACCGAGGGATACATCGACCCGGACCTCTTGAGTCCCTGGCTCAATAGTGCCTAAGCAATCATCTTTGCACATTCATGCAAAATAATCTAAGCATTTAACAGGGACAATAAAGTTTAGAAAACAAACCCCACCTTGAACGTAGCTTGAAAAACAAGAAGAACTTAAAAGTGTCGGATGCAAGCACGCCTAATCCTCGCTCAATAAACCACCTAACAATAGAAATATAATACTAGTCAAAACCTCAAAATATTCTAAACTTAAAACTTAAAAACTAATAATCTAAAATCCTAATTTAGGGCTTAAATAAAAATATAAAATAAGATTGGAGTTGAATTGAACTTGTTGGTAAATAATTGGCTTGGGACTAAGAAGAAGGACCGAATGAATATTGATAATGAAAATTTGGATTAAACATTGGGTACTATTGAACAAGTAGGAAATTTGGGTTAATATCAAAATTTTAGAAGAAAAGCTACCTTAGAAAATCTGATTGGGTAATTTTTTTGTAATTTCTCAAAAACTAGTGGTGAGAAATCCAATAGACCCAAAATTCCAAAACATATGTTTCTTCCCCACAACACCTCTGTTCGTCCTTTTCTTCCCTTCCCACACACTTGTCTTCTCTTTTCCTTTTTTTTTTCTTTTTTTTTCCTTCTTTTTCCTTATCTCTTTTTGTCTCTCCCGTAACCAACCCCTACTACACATCCTCACCTTTCTTCAAATCTTCTTTTTCTCCTTTACTCATTCTCTTCTTCTTATTTCCCCTTTTTCTCTTTCTCACTTTTTTTTTTCCTTTCTCCTTTCGCCAACTATGCCCAGACCCACTATTCTCCTTATCTTCTTTCTTTTTCTTACCCTTTCTTCTTTTAATCATCTCTCCCACTTTCACCACCTACACCCAACACCATCATCAAGGCGCAAAGGGACCGGTACGAGCAACAATTCGATCGGATGGAAAACGAAAACATCTTACGGTGCGGGAAGTTGGGGTTCGGATTTTTTTTTTTTTTTTTGGGCTAGCGGCGATTTTCGGGCCTCAGGATTTGGGGGCCGTGGTTTTCGCGGTGGCTATGGAGTTTTTCGGACGCTTGTCGGATTACGATTTGGGTACGGGAATGTGGGGGTGCGGTGGCGGTGGCGTAATGGAATTTTCTTTTTGCGGGTAGCGGCGCATGATGATTTTGGATGCCGAGCTTGATTATGGTGGAGGACAATGCTCGTGCGGCGGAGTTCTAACGCCCGTTCTCCTCTTTTCTATTTTTTTAAGAACTGAAAATTGATTATACGGGTTTGGAATTGAAATTTCTGGATTGGAGTGTGTTAGAAATTTTGGAAAATATGGTGTTTGATGAGGTTCTTTGGAGATAGGATTTGGCCTGCAAAAATTATAACAAAATTTGCGAGACGAGTTTTTTTTTTTTTTGTTGGCGATTGAGATGATGGTTTGCGGGGATTTGAGTAGGTGAGAAATAAGATGAGTAATACTTTCTTTGGAAGAGGAAGAGAACTTTTGCTACTAAGCACTCATTCACGTAAAACAACTTTTATGGAATAATAAATAAAAGGTTTTATTTATAAAGGCTTATACCTAGAATTACATAATAATAGGAGTCTAATAGAGTCCGATTAATCCGACTAATAGATGAAAGTGAATCATTAACTTTAAAATCTTGGTAAGTCGTTGAGGAAAAGATAGATTTTTAATGGGATATTGAAGGCGAGAAATCTTTATCCGAAAATCTTTGGAGTTTCAGCTGCAAAAGGAATGAATAATTGAGCTAAAATAAATAATGGGCTTACACTTGGGCTAATGAGAATTTTGGGCTTAAAAAAATTGGACTTGAATTTAAATAAAAAGTTAAGAAAATTAAGCTTTTATATAACTAAAATCCTCATCTTAAAATAAATATAGTCTGGGTGTTACAAACTCTCCCTCTTAAAAAAAATTTCGTCCTCGAAATTTAGTCAACTTAATTTCTAAAATCACATAACGTCTAAATATCTTGCTAGAATCTCATCCTTTCATTCCCAAGTTGCCTCGTCCTAGCCATCTCAACTATTGTTATAAGAAAAATCCACTAAAAGTAAATATGCCTTCAAATTACTCGAAAATCCGATATACTTGTCTCTTAGGATTCTATTCTCCTTTCAGTTTGTTCATCCATCTATAGATGTTGTAGCCCACTAAAATTTAATCTTATTCCCCTATATTGTTGCAAGTTTCTCCAAACATTCAAAGTTAACTAGTATCTTTATCTGATAGTCTCATTTCCCTCTAAAGTACAATTGGGCGAATTGATCTAAACCATATGTCATCTGTAGAAAGTGTGTAGATTTGGTCAATCGGTCGATAATAACCCATATTGTGATTTTCCTTAGTAGATCGCGACTAACTTACAATAAATTCAATTTCTATATGCTCTCAACTTTCATTCGAGGGTATCAAGTGTCTTAACAAAAATCTAGACAATCGTTGGTGCTTGACTCTAACTTGTTGACGTATCATTCATCTATCCACAAAGTTCCAATATTTCCTATCATATTCCTTCACCAAAAATATATTTCGCATATCTTGATAAATCTTTGTAACTCATAGTGAGCGGTGTACGATATACAATGTGCTTATCATAATATCTCAATTCTTAGTTATTCATCCCTAGACATAATAAAAATTCTTTCGTAGCCTAATGCACCATTAGAAGCTAAAACGGATATGTTGAGATTTTCTATTAGATCACGGTTTCTCATCTTCCATAAAATTTATATGTCACTTGTGTCACATTAACTTATCTCTAAGTACAAGTCGTTCATCCATTGTTGCAGTAATTGATTCAATCCATAAGAAGGTGTGACAACCTCGATTATCAACTTAGCAAACTTTCTCACTAATTTATTCTTGCCCTGTGGGTAACCTGGTCAACTTTCCTTTAAGCTAGTGGAAATCTTCATCACACTTCTATGTCCTTGGAATTTTTCTCATCAATATGGTATTGTCATCTCCAAAAAAAAAAAAAAAAAAAAAACTTTCTATAACCTTATTTAATACCTAGAGAGTCACAGTAAACACCAAACTTCTTTTGCAATCATAGGATCCATTGTTAACAACTTCGACTTAACCAGATCAACTTATATTCCTCACATGGTAATAACTAGACCAACAAATATTAAACGGTCTAACCACAACTTTAAACTTAGTGAAATTCAATAGGTGATATCGAGACCTCAAATCGATCCTAAATAAGATAATAGTTCCATTAAGTAATCAAACGAATCATTTATCCTTAACACTGGGTACTTGTTTATAATCAAATAAATTCTCCATATAATCAATATACTCCATAAGTCCATCTTATCTTAACAAACATGATTGACTCTCCTCATGGTGATACTCTAAGTCGGATAAGTCCTTTGACCACTAATTCTTATAATTGCACATTCAACTCTTATAATTCCTTCATCGCCATTCTATTTGGTGAATTTGATATCGTGTCATCCCAAGTAAAAAGTCAATGGTGAAATCTATAAGTCGCCATATGGAATCCCAAATAAAAGTTTTTTAAAAATATATTTCATAGCCTCGAATAATTAGCATATTGACCATTATCAAAACAAAGATTGGGAACCTACTGCACTAACCAGATGCTCTGACAATTTCCATTCTTAAACTTTCCGTTGCTTTCCTTCCTGACACCAGTTGGGGTACAATACTAGTCTTTGCTCCGTAATGCATCGAACACTATCTCCTTATGGAATACTCTATACTTTCTCGTTCTTACTAAACTAGTTAATGCCTAAGATCACATCAAAATTGTCCCTTCATAAAAATAAATTTCTAAATCCAGTCCACTAACTTTCAGCTTCACGACTTTAGACATCCAAACAATAACTATTATCTTTCCAAAAAAATATACTAACATCATAACCATCCCAATGTATTATCATTAATACTTAAATGAAATGAACATGGCCTAAATCATGAATATATTCAACTCTAAAGCTACTAAGGTCCATCTATATTGCTAGTATTCTACTCATAGTCAATCCTAACATTCTAGATCGTCTATTGTTTGAATAAATTTGTAATGAACCTTATGTATTCTATTACAATGTCCTCTTGGGTCCTCTAGAGCTTGTATAATTCTTTATACCTCTCTATAGAATTCATCAATATCTTGCAATAGTTCAATAGTCATATTCTATCTTATGTGCTATGCATCCGTGAAATATAGTTTGCTCATCTTTTTTTTTCCAATAGAAATCATGTAATTTGTCGATAGCGAGTAGCAATTGGAAACAACAATAAGCGATAGCGATAGTGATAGCGATACTTGATAGAAGTAGCGATAGAACTTTTGAAAATTTAACCGTACCTTGGCTTTGGAGTTGGCGTGGCATAAGCGGTGGTGGATACGTAGACTCTTTTCGTAAAAGAAATTTTTTTAATTCATTTATCAGAGTAAACATACGAAAATTACACGTATTTATATATATATATATATATTTTTTTTTGCAAGTCTACAGAAAGGTAGACCCGCTCTGATACCACCTGTAACGCCCCGAAAATTTGAACTATAAAATGTCTGCTAATATTCATTTTACCGTATATATTTTTTTTTCCACAAGAAATTTGAGAAGACAGCTCGTTATAACGAGCCATTTAATTTTCAAAAGAATAATAATTACAGTGGAAACAATCGCATAAAATAATTTTAATAAAATTTGACATCTACATATAATTCAATCAGACCATTTGACAGTGAAAGACTTTGAAAAAAAAAATATCGCGTACATACTTTTATTATAAGAGAAAATAGGCTTGTAAATATATCCTATTCAAAAACAATAGAACCTGCGGAAGCAAATTATGAAGTGTAGAAAATTCATATATTCATTTATTTCTAAGAAAATCGAACATTTACTAATCTATATATAAAAAAATCCCTTTTAGTCTATTTGCATAAATAAACTTAGAAAATCATAATTCATCATTTATTGTCCCAAATCGAAAAATCTTTGAAGTTGGGAATTTTTCTCAATACTAATCAATTATCATACAGAGTCTAGCATCGTAGGTAAATACTTAGAAAATAATAATTTGTTTAACAATTTCTCGTTCATTTGAAAATTTACATTTAGAAAAAAGACATCACTCTAGCAGTTGCTTAGGAAAATCATAATTCACTCAATAATTTCTTTAAAATCACCATTTAAAAATAAAAAGAACATTACTCCAATAGTTTCATAGGCCATCCATTATCCACCGCCAATAACCATCGCCGACTCCTGAAACTGAAAAGTTTGTTATATGTGGGGTGAGCGAAAGCGATTTCAATGGAGTATAAATTGTCCAAGCTAAATACGGATATCTCACATAAGCATGCAAATACAATCGATAGGACATAGCATAGATCTTTTGAAAAACCGTAGACATAGACAATAGTTGCCTTTGCAGGGTTCCACACGAGGGATACATCGACCCCAGGACCTCTTGAGTCCCGGCTCAATAGTGCCTAAGCAATCGTATCTTACACATTCATGCAAAATAATCTAAGCATTTAACGGGGACAATATAGTTTAGAAAACAAACCCCACCTTGAACGTAGCTTGAAAAACAAGAAGAACTTAAAAGTGTCGGATGCAAGCACGCCTAATCCTCGCTCAATAAACCACCTAACATCGAAATATAATACTAGTCAAAACCTCAAAATATTCTAAACTTAAAACTTAAAAACTAATAATCTAAAATCCTAATTTAGGGCTTAAATAAAAATATAAAATAAGATTGGAGTTGAATTGAACTTGTTAGTAAATAATTGGCTTGGGACTAAGAAGAAAGACCGAATGAATATTGATAATGAAAATTTGGATTAAACATTGGGTACTATTGAACAAGTAGGAAATTTGGGTTAATATCAAAATTTTAGAAGAAAATCTACCTTAGAAAATCTGATTGGGTAATTTTTTTGTAATTTCTCAAAAACTAGTGGTGAGAAATCCAATAGACCCAAAATTCCAAAACATATGTTTCTTCCCCACAACACCTCTGTTCGTCCTTTTCTTCCCTTCCCACACACTTGTCTTCTCTTTTCCTATTTCTTTTTCTTTTTTTTTTCCCTTCTTTTTCCTTATCTCTTTTTGTCTCTCCCGTAACCAACCCCTACTACACATCCTCACCTTTCTTCAAATCTTCTTTTTCTCCTTTACTCATTCTCTTCTTCTTATTTCCCCTTTTTCTCTTTCTCACTTTTTTTTTTCCTTTCTCCTTTCTCGCCAACTATGCCCAGACCCCCCTATTCTCCTTATCTTCTTTCTTTTTCTTACTCTTTCTTCTTTTAATCATCACTCCCACTTTCACCACCTACACCCAACACCATCATCAAGGCGCAAAGGGACCCGGTAGCGAGCAACAATTCGATCGGAAGGAAAACGAAAACATCTTACGGTGTGGGAAGTTGGGGTTTCGTTTTTTTTTTTTTTTTTTTTTTTTTTGGGCTAGCGGCGATTTTCGGGCCTCGGGATTTGGGGGCCGTGGTTTTAAACGGTGGCTATGGAGTTTTTCGCGACGCTTGTCGGTTACGATTTGGGTACGGGAATGTGGGGAGTGCGGTGGCGGTGGCGTAATGGAATTTTCTTTTTGCGGGTAGCGGCGCATGATGATTTTGGATGCCGAGCTTGATTATGGTGGAGGACAATGCTCGTGCGGCGGAGTTCTAACGGCCCGTTCTCCTCTTTTCTATTTTTTTTAAGAATGAAAATTGATTATACGGGTTTGGAATTGAAATTTACGGATTGGAGTGTGTTAGAAATTTTGGAAAATATGGTGTTTGATGAGGTTCTTTGGAGATAGGATTTGGCTTTGCAAAAATTATAACAAAATTTGCGGAGACGAGTTTTTTTTTTTTTTGTTGGCGATTGAGATGATGGTTTTGGGGATTTGAGTAGGTGAGAAATAAGATGAGTAATACTTTCTTTGGAAGAGGAAGAGAACTTTTGCTACTAAGCACTCATTCACGTAAAACAACTTTTATGGAATAATAAATAAAAGGTTTTATTTATAAAGGCTTATACCTAGAATTACATAATAATAGGAGTCTAATAGAGTCCGATTAATCCGACTAATAGATGAAAGTGAATCTGTTAACTTTAAAATCTTGGTAAGTCGATAGGAAAAGATAGATTTTTAATGGGATATTGAAGGCGTAAATCTTTATCAGAAAATCTTTGGAGTTTAATTTGCAAAAGGAATGAATAATTGAGCTAAAATAAATAATGGGCTTACACTTGGGCTAATGAGAATTTTGGGCTTAAAAAATTGGACTTGAATTTAAATAAATAGTTAAGAAAATTAAGCCTCTATATAACTAAAATCCTCATCTTAAAATAAATATACCTGGGTGTTACAATAATTCTTGGTCCATTGGTTGTAGTATGGACGTATATATGTTTCTAACGATGTCTCTTTGACAGGGGGAGCTTTTAAGTTTTGATACTTAAGCTCAATATTGAAAAAGCTAAGCCTTTAGCTTTTGATTTAGTTGGTTCTTTATAACTCTTGTTGTGCATGTTGATAGGGGGAGCATTTGCTATATGTGTTTGAATATCTCTACTCCCATCCTTGTGTTTTTATTGCATGGAATGTTGTCGCTCACAACGAATAGTTTCCTTTAACCGGTAAAAATTGTTTTGTTTTCAAAATCGACCTCGTTAAAATTGTTTTGGTTTGTAATCATCAAAAAGGGGGAGATTGTTTGATAAATGGTTTTATCATGATTTTGATGATTTTGATTTTACACCAAAACAATGTTTTTAAAGGTTTTCCAAATACTCCTAAATGATTTAAAATGGTTTTAATACTTTTCGGAGTATTTTCTCAAGTTTATTTTCGATATAAAATTGGACAACACATTTAATGTTTTTAAGTCAATGGGTTTTTACATTGAAACTATGTTGTCCTAATACTCCCAATTGATCTAAAATGTTTGTACTAATTTTTGGAGTATTTATTGGAATTTATATCGGACAACACTTTTTGTGTAAATGTTTTATTTCTTCAAGACTATATTTCTAATGTTGTCCTAAATACTCTTGATCGGTTTAAAATGTTTTTACGAATTTTTGGAGTATTTCTTGAGGTTTATTTTCGTCAAAAATCGGACAACTTGTCATTGAGGAGGTCGCCGGTCCTGGCGCGGCCGATACACGGGAACAAGTTTCGTGAAATGAAACTTGAGAACTCCCAAAATGAGTCGGGGGACCGGTCACCATGGTGGCGGCGCACGGCCGCACCCTAGGACGACCGGTCGACCACCCCTGGACCCGGTCTCCCGTTGATTTTTTTTGCTGCGTTCTTTTCTTAACTTAATAGTGCGCGGCCGGCTCAAGTTTGACATGACAAAATTTAACCGTTGTGCGTGACGACTTTTCCCTAAATTGTGGGATTGATTTCTAACAGCTCTTTTCTTCAATTGTCTTGCAATTTTTTACGAATTCATGTCCCCAAGAGGAGCCTATCATGTACAAGACATCTTCTATATATAGAGGAAGAATTGAAGCAACACATAAGAGAGAAAACTACAACACAACAAGATACACTCAAGAATACACTTGTTCTTACATTGTCTTATTTCTTGTTGTAATTTGCCTAGCTATTCACTTTCACATTCTTGAGGTCTAGGCTTTTCTTGATTACACTTGCACTCCATTGTATTATCAATTATCGAGTTGTAATCTTGAATTTGGGCAATCATTCAACATAAGATATCCTTGTGAGTGTTCTTGTGGTAAGAACACACTTGGGTGATCTAGGTGTTAGGTGTAAGAAGATTGTGGTAATCTTCTTGTTGAGGTGTTGAAGAGTGTGGTGCTCTTGAGGGTGAAGATTGTGGTAATCTTCACAAGGTGCCGTTGGAGATTGTGGTAATCTTCAAAGGGAGATTGTGGTAATCTCCAAAGGTGGTGTTGAAGAAGAGTGTGGTGCTCTTCAAGGTGTTGTAAGTTGAATTTGTATTAATTTTGGTAATTAATAAAATTCTTTATCTTTGAAATCCATCTGACGGATATCTTTGGGGTGGTAGAGGATTAGGCCTAGGTGGGTTGAACCTCTTTAAATCGGCGTGTGTTGTTTACATTCCGCACTTTATTATTATCTTTGAGCATTCGGTTTGAAAAAGAGGCGAAATCGAAAAGATGGAGATAATCTATTCACCCCCTCTAGATTATCGTAGCGCTTGGACTTACAAATTATTGATCGGATAAAAAGCAATTAAGAATAAACACTCGAATTCATAAAATAGAAAACATGAATCAATTAAGAAAATAATAAATCAAGATTTAACATGAATACATTCCAATAACGACAGTTATATATATTAGCATAAAATGGAGAACAAAGATGAGCCCACTGGCCACAAAGTCCTTCTGAGCCAAACACTTGAGCAGCTTTATTTTTTAAAAACAAAACGAAAGATTTTATTAATCAGGAATATCTTCCAGCAACAAGTTCTCAATACATGGAGGTGGACATGTCCACCCTGATGGACTAACAAAATAAAATGATATTTTAGTAGTTCATGAGCAACTTTATTCCCTTCACGTCGGACAAAAGTAACCGAGAAGTCAGGTTCACTAGCAAGTAACTGACGACATTCATTAAGAATAGCATCAAACTCTAAATCCCCACCAATTGACGAATATTAATCATCAACTACAATTTTTGCATCTGTGTCAATGGCTACCTTCTTTATTCCCAAATTGATGATCCAAGATAAAGCTTCCCTCACCCCTATTGATTTCTCTTCTTTACTAGTGGCCCTAAAAAGAAATACACCGAGCTACATAGAACGCGCCCAAATCATCTCGAATAACCATATCAATCCCAGTTGATTTTGTAATATTGCAAATAGAAGCATCGACATTACACTTGAGATAGGAGTTTAAAGGTTTCTTCCAATAACTTATCTTTTCCACTGAATAAGTCCCCGCACTCCATTTTTATTCCCACACTTCACGTAAAAACCACTCATGTAGACAATTGCTGACAATTAGTACCTCTTGTTGTATTATGTGTTTTATCCCAAAGTTCTGCATTTCTGTCTCCAAATATTCCACATAACCACACAAATCTTGTTCACATGTTCTACAGTTGGAATAAGCACCACATTTTGAACAAATTCTGTAATGGACTCAACATTTTCCTTACACTACTCCCCCGTAATCTTCAGTGCAGCGTGCTCCCAGCATTTGACAGCAAAGTCACAAGACGTGAAGGTATGCCAACAAGTGTCCAACTCTCTTTGACATATAACACAATAATTCTCCACCATAATATTCTTTCTTGCCAAATTACATCGAGTAGGAAGACAATCTTTAATCACTCTCAAAACAAAATGTTTCACCTTAGATGGAATTTGGAGATTCCACAGTTTTTTCCAAAAAGTCCCTCAAGCAATTTTATACCCACTCTTAACTCCGTACTTCCCTTTTCTATCAAAATATCAAACTTTGTTATCCTCTTCCACCAAATCGGTTACAGGGATACAAGAAATGAACTCCACATCTCTTTGACAGAATAACTCTTCCACCATTTCCAAATCCCACTCCCTTCTGCCTGCTATGAATAACTCATTCACACTAATACTCTGCAAATTTATATCAACTAGAGTTTCAACATAGAAATTTTCATCATCTCTCAACCATGCATCACCCCAAACCTTAATCTATCTCATTTTCCAATCATCCACCTTAATCCTTTTTGAAGCACTACTTGAGAATTCTGAATGCTTCGCCAAGTGAAACTAGAATTATTTCCTAGTTTAACACTCAAAAAATTCCCCATAAGGAAATATTTAGCTTTGAAGATTTTTGTCACCAACACATCTGACTCTTTGCCAAGTTTCCATCCCAACTTCCCCAATAGTGCTACATTAAAGTGATTTCCCAAATGTTGCCCAAATGCTTCAAAACATTTTAAGTGATTTTTACTAAGTTTTTAAAGCACTTCTTGAATTTTTATTTTGACAAAAATTGGATAACCTCTTTGTACTAAGGTCGATCGATCGCCCTATAGGGCAACCTAACCTGAAAAATTTTCTTAAGACATAACAAAACATATAAAAAAAAAGGGGAGGCGACAGGTGCACAGGATGAGCTGTTCTTGATTGAAATCTCTCTGTTAAACGTCAATCGGTCAAACCATAGAGCAAATTGGTTGCACCCTATGGCGATCGGTCGATCTATGATCGCGATCGTCGAACCCCGACAACCTCTGTCAAATATTAATTTAACGATTTAAACATTCAAATTTTCAACATATCGATCAATTTGTCCTATGATTTTTGATAGCAAATTCTATCCGTTGTTCAGCCTCTTATCGCATGATTTACTTTATCATTTCTTAACAATTTTTGTAGAAATTTTGATCCTTCTTTTGTAGACAAAAATGAAGATGGAGGAGGAGCCTATGTTGGCAATAAAATCATGAGGCTCTCCTATAAATAGATGAAAAATTTAAAGGATCAAACACTACACTTTAATCTACAAAAGCATAACAAGAAATCAACAAATTTCTCTAAGTCTTAATTTTCACATTCTTGTTGTATTAAGCCTAACACATTACTTTTATATCTAGATTGATAGACTTTCTTTTTTGATTACACTTGCACTTACAAAGTTGTATACATCTTTTGAGTTGTAATATTAATTGTTCCAAATCATTCAAAACAATACATACTTGTTAAGTGTTCTTGTGGTAAGAACACACTTGGTTGATTATCTAGGGGTTGAAGAGTTTGGTGCTCTTCGTTGTTGTAACATGATTTTGGTGATCTTCATAGGAGGTGTTGTAAGAAGAATTTGATACTCTTCAAGGTAAAAGTTGTAATAGTTTGGTATTTATTAATAAACTTTTTCCTTTTCAAAGTCCATTCGGACATACCGGGTGGTAGAACACGTAGGCCCTAGGTGAGTTGAAGCTCTACAAATCATTGTGTGTTGATTTAATTTGTGTACTTCTACTTCTTCACCAGACTTCATATTTGAAGAAGAGGGCGTAGATCGGAAAATCGGGAAAATCTATTCACCCCTCCTCTAGATTTTTGTAGCCACTTGGACTAACAAGTGGTATCAAAGCCAAACTCTTTGGCAAGATTGTTTCATCTTTGCGAGTAAAGAGGAGATCCAAGGTTCTGAACGAAACCTAACTCACCATCGGCGCCTCAACAAACAAGCCGCCACTATTCGACGCCCACAATTATGCCTTTTGGAAAGATAGAATGGAATGCTTTCTCCAGGGTTGCGGTTTTGATATATGGAATGCCGTCATAGAATGAGTTGCTCAATGACGACGAGAAGAAATCATTATCCCTAAACGATAAGGCCTTAAACATTCTTCATTGTTCACTTATCGCTTTCGAATATAATTATATTTGGGGAATAAGATCCACACACAAAGTATGTATGAAATTAGAAACTATCTATGAAGGAACCAAGAAAGTGAAACAAGCTCGTAAAACAATGCTTGTTTAAGATTTCAAAAATGTCACTATGTTCGAAAGTGAAACCATTTCGAAAATAGTGGAAAGGCTAGATCATATTCTCAATCCTCTTCTAGCACTTGGAAAAATTATTTCCGAGGAAGATAAAGTCACAAAAGTCCTTAATGCTCTACCGAGTTCTTGGTCCGAGAAGGTCACGACTATCACGGAAGCTCAAAATCTTGAAACTCTCAAGTTCGATGAGCTAATTGGAAACCTTCTTATATATGAAGTCTATATCAATTAAATGAAGAATTCTAAATCATCCACCTCTTAACCGGGTATGCAATCAATTCCCAAAGGCCTAGCATCTACATCAAATAATTCTTATTATGCTAGTGACGAAGATGATGAATAAACCGCCACCTAGTAAGAAAGTTTGCCAAGTTTGTAAATGCAAATAAGGCAAGGAAGGTAAGAGACAACTCTTGCTTTAAATGCGGGAAATCTGGACACTTTATAGCCTGTAGGTCCCAAGGGGTGTAAGTAAGGTTTAGAAGGGGGGGTTGAATAAACCTTACCAACTTTTCGATTTTAGTCCTTTTAAAATATTACAGAGTTAACACACAGCTAAGTCCTTGAGAGACAGCTAAGATAGTTACTTAATCAGCAGAGTTAGTCACTCAAAAGACTCGATAGAGCTGTTGATAGAATAACTCAGTTGTTTAGCCTAAACCTTAACTTGGTTGTGTTAAGTTTTTCAGCGGAAGACTTAACACCCTTGAATTTGATTTAAACTTGTTTTAACACTTGATTTTAGCACTTAGTTTTTAATCGTTGGATATCAAATTATCGTGAGATATAAGTAAGTATGCGAGAAATAAAAGTCTTTGAAATGTAAATGACACAAATGATTTTATAGAGGTTCGAAGATGGGGTAATTCTTCTAATCCTCTCTTCTCCAACTCCTGGAGGAATCCACTAAGTAATGATCAGTTCACAAAGTGGTTATCATTCTAGAGAAAAGTCTTGATCACACAGCTGACTTGCTCCTTGGACTCATTCGGAGATGCCTTGGTCACACAACCGGCTTCTCTTCCGACTCGGCTTCTTCACAGTTTGCCTTGCTACTACTTTCACTCACTTTCTCAAGCTTCTTGGATTTGATCACCAAGCCTTCCAATAACTTGAGACTCGGTTCGACCTTTAACCTTCCTACAATCCTCCTTAGAAAGTAGACCCCTTTTGATTCTTCAAAAGTTTCCTCTTCAACAGTTTGAAGTTGTCTTTCCTTCACAACTTTGTGTTGGATTGATTTCCTTCGAGTTTCAGGCTTGAGGATTTTGCTTGAATATCTTGAGAATATTTGCAGGTTACAGTTTAAGTATTGCTTGCTTGTTCGTGGTTCAGGTAACCTTTTCTCAATGAGTTTCCTCGGCCTTTTATAGTGAACTAAAAATCGCCCGTTGAAGAGAATGACTGATTTTCAAAAGACACTTGTATTCGATGGATTGTCTTTTTTCTTGGGCTTCAATCTTGATATGTAGACCTTTCCTTGTATTAAATGAATGTTGACTTTTCGAGGTTCGACACGACGTGAGGTGTTTCCCATTGGTTTATTCTTTTTGTACACTTCTCGGGGACGAGCACTTTAAGACCAGGCGGCATGGAAGTATTACTTATTTAAGTAATGTTCTTGACTTACGGCAACGGATTACTTTCGATTGACTTCTCTTGGTCACTTTGCCTATTTCCCAGGTGATTTGAGTCCGCTTCAATCATTTGAAGACTCAATTGTCACTTTCAACTTGTGACTTGGCTTCTTGAGATGACTTAGACTGACACTTCACACAGTTGTTCCTCAGCTGATACATCTTCAGTCAAGTTTTTGATCTTTCTTCTTGGCCATACTCAAATTATTCCACAAAATGAGTCTTCACTTGATCTTGATTGACTTCTTGTATTTTCAGGCATAGGCGACTTGACTCGCTTTTTTTTTCAGCCCTATCTATTACAATGAAAATTACAAGGAAAATGGGGTGCCAACTTTCTCGTTTAAGTTTTACATGGCATTCATCAAAATCTATCAAATAAATTTCCCAACAATTTTCCCCTTTTTGATGATGCCAAAACTTAAAATCATTAAACAACATGTAAATAACAAAGATACATACAGACAATGCAGTAACAAAGAATGTATGCGCAGAATCAATTATTTTATTGATCATAGCATTCTTGTCCTTTACACAGCTGTTTACAAAGTGTATCAGAGCATATTTAAAGCTAAGCAAATGACAAGCATCTATGCTAAGATACAAATATAAAGTGAGAAATTACAAAACACTTTATTGAATATACAGATGACTTACACAAAGATGTATTTACAAGAGTAAAATACATGAAGGGTTCGCAGCAACACTTCATCGTCTTTCTTTGCCTCCTTTCCTCTTCACTCTGTCATCTTGACTCTCTTTCTTTTTCTTTCTTCTTTAGCTGCTTTCTTCTTTTCATAAGCTCTCTTCGCAGCATCATCTTTTCGCTTCCTCTCTTGCCTCTCTTGCCATAGATGGGCTTGTCTTCTATTTTCCTCTTCTATTCTTTTCACTTGTGATCAAGATTCTTCCTAGCCACTTCCCAGATTCGCTACTTCATCATACCCGGCCAGTTGATCCTTCCCTTCTTGCCGGGATTTACATATTCGATATTTTTTGGGTAGGTCTCAGGTTGAAAACCTCTTCCTCCACCACTTCTTCCTCCTCCCCCGGGTGTATATTGTACATGAGTCTTTCGCTTAATTTGAATGGTGCCTGGTAGTCTATTTGTCTATCGGCCTTCTTCGCATTACTTTAGACCCTTCTCCCAAAGTCTGGATCCAGGCTTGGCTCTGGACATCTTACGAAATAGCCTTCGGATTGGCGTCTTAAATTCTTGTGAGATCTTGGCTTGGATCCGTCATCCGGAATAACATCTTGATCCTTCCTCATTAGGAATGCCACGAATTATCTCATCAATGCTTTAATGTGGGCATCCGTCTTTTTATCGAACTCTAACTGATCTGCTACTACAATCTATCTTTTCTCTGACATGGGCGCAACAGAGTGTTCGATCGGCAGAGTTACTCGAAGTTTGCTGATTATTGAGTCTATCACATGACCCGATTTGAGGATTTCAAAGAATCATTAGTGTCAAATCCTTTGACTTTTCCCCCTCAACTGCTTTTCCCTTTTTCTTCTCAGCTGCTACTTCTTCTTTCAAATTCCTTAGGTACTCCTCTTCCCCCTTTTTGGCAACATCAAAGGAGAGAGGGACCCGGGAACATTCAATGAGCATGAAGTCGAGTCTCACGAGCCGAGTTCTCGCTTGAGTGCACGGATGTACGGCATGTCTTTGTTCAAATTCGAATGAGTGGCCTTTGATTCGCCGCCACAAGTTTCATTTCAGCCATGAGAAGGCTGAACTTCGTATTCATGTTCTCCTCAAGACGTAGAATTTCTTTTTGATGGAATTCACACAAGTAACTCCATTTCGGTTGTGTGGGAGGCATGCAATCTCTCCATATAAGCTCCGCATCCTTTGCTTCATATCGCATTGTCAAGACTCCAAACAAATATTTTATTGTACAATGCTTTGAAATAGCGAACTTGCTCATATCGCATTGCACTCTGCTCGACACCACTCCCGATCTTTACCACTATCCCTCTTAAATTTGTTGTGAGGTGGCATCTCTATTGTCCAGGACGTAGATCTAATGACGCTGGTGCCGTTCTATTTTCTCAATATCTCGCACTGAGATCATCTTGAAGACTTCACGGATCTCGGTTGCCACACTGATTCATTGGTGTCGGCCATTTTGCATCGAAATCAAAGTTTCTTTGGCACAATGGAGTCTGTAGGGATTATTGGATCTTCTCGAACGATGTATCATCATTGCTCTTTTTCGTTTTCCTCCGCGACTCAAGTGAAAAGGGAAATAATTGCTCAAAAATATCATCTCGCACATAAGGGATTGAAATTTGATCAGGTACTGTGATGATCTGGTGGAGTCGGTACTCTGCAAATTTTGTGGGAGCCTCTTGTGAGATGACTCGGTTTAATTTGGGCCTTTTGAAATGGGTTGGCCAGCGGACTGAGCCTCAGCTGTCTTAACAACTTCTTCGGCCTCAGTGGATTTTGCTAAGTGAAGTACCTGGTTCTCGGCTGCAATATCAGCGTCATCGGATGATGATGAAACTTTGGGGCTTGGTTCATC
Organism: Rehmannia glutinosa; assembly: GCA_016081115.2. Lineage (NCBI taxonomy): Eukaryota > Viridiplantae > Streptophyta > Magnoliopsida > Lamiales > Orobanchaceae > Rehmannia > Rehmannia glutinosa. Next base: position 59,660,706 of record CM071927.1, on the reverse strand, counting down.
ATCGAAGTTGAATGTTTGACGAGCAACTTTAAAACTCGACTGACTCGTCTGCGGGAGAACATCCTCAGCTGGGTCCTATTGATGTTCAACAGGTGTGGACTCAGCTTCATCTTCAGACCCCAGAAATGATATGTCAGGGTTTTCCTGGGAGTCATGAAGTGCACTAATCTCCTTCTCAGATGCAGCAATGTTAACAGGAGGGATGTTCTGAACTGTTAGTCCAAGTGGCTACGATAATCTAGAGGGGGGTGAATAGATTATCTCGGTTTTTCAGATTTTGCCCTCTTTTTTGAAAATTCAAGCAAAGACGAATGCTAAGTGCGGAAACTAAATAGCACACTTTGATTTAAAGAGGTTCAACCCACCTAGGGCCTAATCTCTACCACCCCAAGATATCAGGGATGGATTTCAAAAAAGAAAAAAAAAGATTTTATTAATTACCAAAATTAATAATACAACACCCGAGGATTACCACAACCCTCTTACACCACCTTGAGGATTACCACAACCCCCTTACAACACCTTTGAAGATTACCACAACCTTCAAACACCTATCACCTAGATCACCCAAGTGTATTCTTACCACAAGAATACTCACAAGGATGTCTTGTGTTGAATGATGACCAAAAATCAAGATTACAACTCAATGATGAATGATACAATATGAGTACAAGTGTAATAAAAAATTGAAAGCCTAGACCTCAAATTTGTGCAAGTGAAAGTGCTAAGGCTAATACAACAAGATATATGAAAGTGTTTGCTTGTTTGCTCTTTGCTTGTGTAGAGTGTTATGTCTTGTTGCTTGAATGAAGCCTCTATTTATAGGAGAGGTCTTGGCTTTGATTTCCAGACATAGGCTCCTCCTTAGGGGAGTGATTTGCTGCAAAAGAAACCATTTAAAATCAGCAAAATAGCTGTTAGAAATCAATCCCATAAAATTGGAAAAAGTTGTTGCAAATGCAACGGATAGTTTGCCGATAAAAAAGGGGTGCGGCCGGTCGTCACTGAGAGATATGATTGAAATTGAATTTCTGCGATTTTTACAGGGGGGACCGGTCGAAGGGGGTGCGACCGGTCGCCTAGACCATGACCGGTTGGGGGTATTTAAAATACTGAAAATGGAGAAAATAGGCTTCAAGAGGGCACTCCCAGTGCACGGTCGCCCGGGGATCGACTGTCGCCCTCACCGGTCGTGGGTCCCAGTCGCCCTCCCTCATTTTTTTCTACGTCCCATTTTCTGTTTCAAAACTCAACTCAGTACGGGTTGCCCTATAGGGCGACCGGTCGAGCTGAAACAAATGTGTTGTCCAATTTTTATCGAAAATAAACTCCAAAAATACTCAGAAAAATAGTAAAAATATTTTAAAACGATCGAAGTATTTAGATAACATTTAGGGACATTGTTTTGGTTTAAAACCCATTTGAACAAAATCATCAAAATCATGATAAAAGCATTTATCTAACAAACTCCCCCTTTTTGATGATTACAAACCAAAACAATTTTCTCGAGGACGATTTTGAAAACAAATTAATTTTTCGGTTTACGAGTGAACTATCCGTTAAAAAACATTTCATACTAAGCTCCCCTATCTATGAGAATATCAACAAGAGATATTGCATAAGCTAGAAGCACAAGCTATAACAAGCTTTATAAGATACAAAAAACATCATAAGCTACGAAGCTCCTGTCAAAATACTATAATCTTTTGCAATAATGTCCATAATACAAGCCGTGGACTAGGTATACTTGGCTTTAGGAAGCCATAGCTTATAGCTTTTATTGCGAGCTTTTATTAGCTTCTTTTAGCTAACGAGCCATTTTCTGTTTCTCCCCTTTGGAATCATCAAAAGAATGTTAGGAAGATAAAAACATCATACAATTATATCAAAGTGCGCCAAAGAAACGGTTTATCAACCTTTGAACAATTTAGGCTTAAAATCCAAAGAAAATGGGAGAAATGTATCATGAAGAGTTCATACGCTCGTTTTATATGCCAAGATCACATGATCTCAATAAGTATTTAAGACTTTTGGAAGCAAGAGAATCATGTAGAAGTTGAAATTTTCAATGTGACATTTCATCGAACACTTTGTGGGCGTAAAAATTAAAAGAGGTTGTATAGAGCCCTTGTAAATGAATCAAGCCAAAAATTTTCATCACCAATTCACATCAATCATCATACAAAGTACAATATAACAACTAAGCTCATCATGATCATAAGATAATTTCATCAAGAAATATACAAGAAAGCCACAAGCTCAAGGGTTCAACCCAATTGAGCAAAGAAAAGAAAATTCTTACCATTCGATCGGTAAAGACGAGTGATGATGATAATAAACATGCTATATAAGGTCAAGATATGAATTGAATGCATGAAAACAAATTTTGAGTGAAATTTGTGTGAATTTGGCAAAGGGACGAAAAATGGCAAAAATGGGTTAAAATGACTAAGGCATGAGACAGGGACGGTTTTAATCTAAAATTTTGCTTAGGCGACTTGGTCGGCGTTGAGGGCTAGGTTGCCCTCAACCTCTTTAGCCCACTGTCTTGCATTTTAACAAAATTCGAATTTTCAACCAAAAATCCGTTTTTTCGCGCTAAGTTTTAAAATCATGCAAAATGCAAATGTAAACCTCATTCAATATGCATTATGCCTAACCGAGCTCGTATGGACGCAAAAGTCTCGGAAGATAGCGAGTTTTGTAAAAATGTCCGCCAATTGATCTTGAGATGGTATAAAAGATATCTCAATTTTTCGTTTAGAAACACAATCCCTTAGAAAATGATGTCGAATCTCAATATGTTTAGTACGGTTATGATGAACCAGGTTTTGAGCAATGTTTATAGCGGATATATTGTCACAAAAGATAGGAACGTTATCAAAAGAGCATTTGTAATCCGCTAAGGTTTGTTTCATCCAAAGAAGTTGATGAACAACAAAAAGCTGCGGAAATATATTCGCCGGCCGTTGAAAGTGAAACACAATTTTGCTTCTTTGAAAACCAAGAAACTAGGCAATGGCCGAAAATTGACATGATCAGGAAGTATTTTTCTCGATCATCAATATTCCCCGCATAATCCGAATCACTATAACCTTTAAGAGAAAAATTTTCATTCTTTGGATAGAATAAACCATATTGAATAGTGCCTTTCAAATATCGAAAAATCCTTTTAACGGCACTCATATGAGATTCTTTGGGATTGCTTTGAAAACGAGCACATAGGCATACGGCATGAAGAATGTCCGGTCTACTAGCGGTTAAATAAAGTAAACTACCAATCATACTTGATATTTTGATTCATCCACGGACTTGCCTTTTTCGTCTTTGTAAATTTTGACATTTGTTGCCATGGGAGTAGAAACGGTTCTTCCTTCTTCAATGCCGAACTTTTTCAAAAGTTCTTTTGTATATTTTGATTGCGAAATGTATATGCCTTCTTGGCATTGCTTAATTTGGAGTCCAAGAAAGAAGTTGAGCTCCCCATCATACTCATCTCAAATTCACCTTGCATCAACTTAGAGAATTTCTTGCACAAAGAATCATTAGTAGCACCAAAGATAATATCATCAACATAAATTTTCACAAGTAAGCAATCTTGCCCTTTTTCAAAAATAAAGTGAGTTGTATCAACTTTACCTCTTATAAAACCATTTTGCAAAAGAAAAGAGCTAAGTCTATCATACCATGCACGGGGTGCTTGCTTTAAACCATACAAGGCCTTTTTAAGTTTATAAACATCATTAGGCCTAGAAAAATTTTCAAACCCGGAGGTTGTTTTACATAGACTTCTTCTTGAATAATACCATTTAAGAAAGCGGATTTAACATCCATTTTGTAAAGTTTGAAATTTTTATAACAAGAATATGCAAGTAAAATACGAATAGCTTCAAACGTGCTACGGGTGCAAAAGTTTCATCATAGTCAATACCTTTTTCTTGACAATACCCTTGAGCTACTAACCTTGCCTTATTTCGAACAATGTTGCCTTGATCATCAAGTTTGTTTCGGAATACCCATTTTGTACCAATAATAGTTTGAGTTGGAGGACAAGGTACCAATTCCCATACATCATTTCTTTCAAATTGATTCAACTCCTCTTGCATCTCTAAGAACCAATCCTCATCTTCAATAGCCTCCTTAGCATTTGTAGGCTCCTTTTGAGAAATAAGAGCTTTCTCGGCAAATTTTCTTGGTCATCACTTTGTCGGGGATCACCAATAATATGATCTTTTGGGTGATTTCCTTTAAATTTCAATGCAACGAAACATCCGAAGTATCACCTCTATCTTCTTGAGGACCATTTGAAGTGGACGGTTGATCATTTGATGTAGACGGTTGATTATCAACTTGAACAATTGGTTCAATAATATCCTCTTCATCACTTTCATCATTGGGTATTCTTTCAACACCTGAGGCTTAATTGAATTTGACATGGATGGATTCTTCAACAACCCCACTAGTCTTATTGTAAACTCGATATGCTTTGCTTTTTGTTGAATATCCCATAAATATCCCTTCATCGGCCTTAGGATCAGGCTTGTCCAATTGATCCTTGGTATTCAAAATAAAGCATTTACAACCAAATATCTTGAAATAACTAATATTTGGAGTTCTACCTTTCCAAAGCTCATATGGAGTTTTATTGATTTTACAACGAATATAAACTCGATTAATGACATAGCAAGCGGTACTTACGGCCGCCCAAAATATTTTGGAAGTGAAAATTCATTGAGCATGGACCGAGCTAAATCTCTTGTAATGTCCAATTTTTCCTTTTGGCCACTCCATTTTGTTGAGGTGTCCTTGGAGCCGAAAAATTATGAGCATATCCCTTAGTTTCACAAAAGACTCTAAATTCACCATCAAATTCTCCACCTCGATCGCTTTGAATAGACTTAATAGTATCTTCCTTTTCATTCTCAATAAATCTACATAACTTAACAAACTCATTAACGGTGTCGCTTTTATTGGTAAGAAAAAGAGCCCAAGTATATCTAGAAAAATCATCGACAATAACTTGAAAGTGTAATGTTTTCCACTTAGACTTGCCGTACCAATATCCCAATACAAATCAAGGTGAAGCAATTGTAGGGGTTTGGTTGTGGAAATTTCATTTTTGGGCTTAAAACTACTTTTAACTAATTTGTTCTTTTTGACAAATGTCACATAAGCCAAGATTTTCAAAATTCAATTTGGGTAGTCCTTTCACATGTTGGTTTTGGTAAATATTTTTAAATTCTTGTATCCAACATGTCCAAGTCGCCTATGTCATAAACTAGTTAAATCATTATTGGCGACTAAACAAGAAACATTTTGACTAACCAAATCACTTGTACAAATTTTGTAAAGATTGCCTTTTCTATTTGCTTCACAAATAATTTCACCATTTTTAAGTATAAGGCATTTTTCTTTATTGAAGGAAACATCATAATTTGAGTCACAAAGTTGGCTAACACTTATCAAATTAAACTTAAGCCCTTCTACTAAAAGAACATTACTAAGAGAGAAAGAAGAGTTACCAATTTCTCCATTTCCAAGAATTCTTCCTTTGCCATTGCCGAACATGACCATACCCTCTTCTTGGAGCTTGATGTTGGAAAAACGTTCTCTCCTCCCAGTCATATGGCGTGAACATCCGCTGTCCACGAGCCATTTTGAATCTTCCATTGTTGTTATAGCCCCTATTACCTACAAAAGAATTTCTTTTAGGTACCCTATAATTTTGGGGTCCATGGGGGTTAGTCTTGAGACCTTTGGGTCTCCAAACATGTCTAGAGCTATTTCTCAATTTGCAATTATTAGCATAATGTCCAACAATGCCACAATAAAAACAAGTAGGAGTATTAAAACTACTAGCACGTACAAAAACTAGGACCTTGGTTATTTTTCTTAAAAATACTTTTAAATGACTTATAACCAAGTCCCAATTTGGAATGCTCACCTCTTTGTGCATCTAAAATTTTGTGACTTTATCCGTGCTTATGTTGAAACGATGCACATCATTTTTCAAACATTCAATATCTTTTGTGAGCAATTCCTTTTCATTTTCAAGAGAGTGAACTCTAGTAAGAGTAAGTGTATGAGCTTTGTCTAGAGATTCATAAGAGGTAAATAATTTTTCTTTTTCAACCTTAAGCTCTTTATGCTCCTTTTTCAAATTTTTGTATTTAACAATTAAATTTTGAAACTCAATTTACAATTCATCAAAATCACATTGCAAATATTCAACTATGGAGGAAGTAGAAGAATTAGAGCGTACCTCGTTATTTTCATCGTCTATGGCCATGAGACCATGTTCAGTCTCTCCTTCCTCGTCGGTTGTTTCGAGTAGTTCATCCCACGTTTTGACCTCCTCATTTAGAGCCTCTTTTTCGTGAAAGGCTTATTTTTCTTTTGTTCCTCTTCATCGATTTTTGGGCAATCGGCAATGAAGTGCCGGGTTTTCCACATTTAAAGCAAGCATTATCTCTTAGTTTTCTTGCTTTATTTTTATTCACAAATTTTGCAAATTTTTGAACAAGTGCGCCGTCTCCTCATCATCATCATCATTATCATAGTATGCATTATTAGAAGTAGAAGCAAGACCTTTAGGAATAATTTGCATACCGATTGATTTATGGATGGTTTGGAATTTTTCCTCTCCTTGAGATAGACTTCATAGATGAGGAGGTTTCCAATAAGCTCATCAAACTTGAGTGTCTCAAGATTTTGTGCCTCCGTGATTGCCGTCACTTTTTCGGACCATGAGCCAAGGGAAGAGCATTCAATACCTCGTCACCTTGTCTTCTTCGGAGATGACTTTAACGAGGGCCACAAGAGGATTGACAATATTGTCAAGCCTTTCCACCATCTTGAAGATGCTTTCACCATCATGCATGTTAAAGTTTTCAAAGTCTTTAACAAGCATGGTCATTCTTGCTTGCTTGACCTTCTTGGTCCCTTCAAAGATTGTCTCCAATTTTTCCCAAACCTCATGTGCGCCGACCTTATGCCTCTTATGCGATTGTACTCGGTGGCGGTAAGAGAACAATGCAAAATATTTAAGGCCTTACCGTTTGGGGAGAAAGCCTTTTTATCGTTTTCATCGAACTCCTTGAAAGGTTTAGGAGCCGAGGTGTCATCCTCTGATTTCTTGGTTGGTTGATCAACTACTTCAATGACCACATTCCAAATGAACCTGCACCCTTGTAGGAAGCACTCCATACCGTCTTTCCAAAATGCGTACTTGTTGGCGTCGAATAGTGGTGGCTTGTTGGTGGAGGCGCCGGTGGTGAGATAAGCATCATTTATAGCCATGGATCTTTCCTCTTTACTTCTGAAGCGAGCTAGCCAAAGAGTTTGGCTTTGATACCACTTGTTAGTCCAAGTGGCTACGATAATCTAGAGGGGTGAATAGATTATCTCGGTTTTTCAATTTTGCCCTCTTTTTGAAAATTCAAGCAAAGAAGAAATGCTAATCTGCGGAAACTAAATAGCACACTTCGATTTAAAGAGGTTCAACCCACCTAGGGCCTAATCTCTACCACCCCAAAGATATCAGGGATGGATTTCAAAAAGAAAAAAAAAAAGATTTTATTAATTACCAAAATTAATAATACAACACCTTGAGGATTACCACAACCCTCTTGCAACACCTTGAGGATTACCACAACCCTCTTACACCACCTTGAGGATTACCACAACCCTCTTACAACACCTTTGAAGATTACCACAACCTTCAAACACCTATCACCTAGATCACCCAAGTGTATTCTTACCACAAGAATACTCACAAGGATGTCTTGTGTTGAATGATGACCAAAAATCAAGATTACAACTCAATGATGAATGATACAATATGAGTACAAGTGTAATCAAGAATTGAAAGCCTAGACCTCAAATTTGTGCAAGTGAAAGTGCTAAGGCTAATACAACAAGATATATGAAAGTGTTTGCTTGTTTGCTCTTTGCTTGTGTAGAGTGTTGTGTCTTGTTGCTTGAATGAAGCCTCTATTTATAGGAGAGGTCTTGGCTTTGATTTCCAGACATAGGCTCCTCCTTGGGGAGTGATTTTTGCAAAAGAAACCATTTAAAATCATCAAAATAGTGTTAGAAATCAATCCCACGGATAGTTTGTTGATAAAACAGAAGTGAATTTGGTCGCAAGCAGAGATAAGATTGAAATTGAATTTTGCGATTTTTACATGGGGGCCGGTCGAAGGGGGTGCGATCGGTTGCCTAGACCATGACGGTTGGGGGTATTTAAAATACGAAACAGAGAAGACAGGCTTCAAGAGGCACTCCCGTGTACGGTTGCCGGGGTCGACCAGTTGCCCTCACCGGTCGACCACTGGTCGATCGGTCGCCCTCCTCATTTTTTTCTACGTCCCATTTTTGTTTCAAAACTCGGCTCAGCTACGGGTTGCCTATAGGGCGACGAGTCGTCGAAACCTAAAACAAATGTGTTGTCAATTTTTTATCGAAAATAAACTCCAAAAATACTCCGAAAAATAGTAAAAATATTTTAAAACGATCGGAAGTATTTAGACAACATTTAGGGACATTGTTTTGGTTTAAAAACCCATTTGAACAAAATCATCAATATCATGATAAAAATATTTATCTAACATGAACTTCTTGAGCTTTACCCAGGGAGGTCTTAACTTCCCTTGGGCCTTCAACACCTCCGCTAGTCTCAATGCGGCAATGAGGCCTTCTACATTTCCTTCGACAGTCGCAATTGTCTTAGGGTCTTGGACCATGGCATCCGAAGGAGTCTCAACCCCTTGGATTGCACTTTCACTACCCAGAGTGTTAACTCGCGGGGCATTTCCATCCTATGCCTCGAGCTGCAACAGCAGTGTCGTCACCTGCAAAGCAGCTGACACTTCAGCTGGGACAGAGTCAACTGTCCGAGCTTCATCAATGTCAACCTACTGTGGTTCTTTTTTAGTTTCCACTCCACCTCATTTCTTCAATATGGAGTCATCTGCAGCATCCTCCGACCCTGCTGCAGTGGATTGAGTTTCCCCCGCACACTCATTTGAGTAATCGGCGACGGGTCACTCTTCTCCCGGACTCGCGGTACATTGAGTGCTCGGCCATTGGGGCGGTGGTAAAACACCTTCAGTAGGGGTTGGCTCAACTTGGGTGCCCAAATTCCCAGTTTCATCACCAAGTCCCTTGGACCTTTCTTCCGAGTGCACAGGGGATGTAGTTGCAGCAATAACTGTGGCGATCTGCTGCACTACTTCCAATGGGTCTATCTTCAGGATAGATTGTGAGGACTCTCCTGGTCCTTCAAACATTTGTTTCTCATGCATCACCCTGGATTCCCTCGGAGCTTCTTTGCATGTCTAACTTTTCATTGCGAAAACGGGATGCATGTCTTCATCACTCCCCGAGAACACATCTATATGAGGGTGAGTGTGTTTCAGTTCCGAGAAGAGGACATATCTTGGCTTTCTCGAGAGCTTCGCTTCCTCAATCGCTTTAGCTTTTTCCTTCTCCTTGTAGATGTGAAGAATATCCAGGCAATTATCTTCATCAAGAGTCGAAGAATAGTGTTGACTTCGAGAAATTGCAGCAACTCCTCTTCTTCTTCGATAAACTCGGGCGTTAAAAGCGCACCCATGAGTGGCTTAGCTTCCACGCCCTCCATTCACGTAGCGACGGATGTCGTATATCTTTGGAGAGAGTACGATAACATCATCATCCTCATCCTTCTCTTCTTGTCCTTACTTTTCTCGGAATGGAAGGTAGCATGCTCTCTTCACGCTTCTTCACCTTCAGCAGCGTCAGTTGCAGGCGGAGAGACAACTTTTTCACCTTGAGATTCAGTTGTCTCAGCTGCTTCTTTGTCTCGATTGTTCTCTTCACAGCTGTGTCTTATAGGGGGCCTCTGCTTTGATCACACCTCGGCCGAGTCTTGGCGTTTCATCAACTACTTCGGGGAGATCGCACTTCTCGAGTGTTGCTTGATCTCGAGATGTTTTTCTCCGGTGAGTAGCGGACTCATTGTCTTTCACGCTCTGAAAGCTTAACTATCCTTCTTCTTTTGGTTTTAACCAGAGGAATGTATGGTTCTGTTTCCTCCGGTTCTTCGAAAGTAAAGGACTTCTGAGTGTTCTTAGAGGTAGCTGCCCTTGTCGTCTTGCAGTCCTCTTCTTCCTTATAGCTGGAGAAGGTATTTGTGCTTCCTTTCGGCCATTTTCTACTGAAGGGGGGAGACTGTTTGCTCTAGCGGTGACTCACCGCAGGGGGCGGAGTGCATCTGTTCCTTTCTTTGCGAGGGGTAGCCTTCTTCTTTGCACCTTTCTTCTTGGGAGGGGATGTGACAGTTGTGTCCTCGGGGTCATCTGATTCCCCCTCACTTGTATCCGCCCTCTACGCATGGGCTCTCTTCAGGGCTCCTGAAAGATTAGCCCATAACATCTTCTTGTTTACATGGAAAGGCTTTCCATGTTGAAGGGGAATGCCATTCACTTCCATCAGATGGCCAATTACCAGGCCATATCCGAGTGATCCTCCAAAGGATCCATCTTCCTTGTATGACTTATTTACAACATTCTCGCGAGTCTTGCGCGAACTAAGTCCGATTAACTTTCTTTCCCTGCATGATCGCAGCCATGACGATCAGCTTAGTCTTTGACAGCTGGTTGAAGCTGCCAAACTTCATGTCTACACACTTTGAGACGACATCCATCAACTTGTGATAGTCGTCCTTCAGCAACTTCTTCTCAGTTGTGTAGACCACCTTAGCAGCACACTCAGGTTTGGCTACTTCTTTCCATGCAGCAACCAAGTCAACATCAGCTTCGTTTATCTCAGACATGCCCTCAGACGGCAACAAACAGTGCTCGCAAGGTCTTTAGAAGTTATCATAATGTCCCTGCGGTGGACAGAAGACTTGATGCCTTCGTCCTGCACCTCCGCATTCACATAGAACTGCGCCACCTCTTCAAGGTAAGTGTGCGAGTACTCCAAAGTCAGAAAAGCCTGAAGACCTGACTTTTCCAACATTTCTGCGATCTTCTTCACTAGGGTTTCATCCGAACCCTACTTCATCATGCCTTCAAAATCCACGGACAATCCTGAGTGGATTTGCTTCGATAACTTGACGAAATTGAACTTTGGAGCCATTTGTAGATAATTTTACTGATTAAAAATTGATAAACTGGCTTGAGAACACATAGGGTTTGCGAGAGAGCAAAGAACTTGCTTTATTTTGCTTGAAAGATGAATAGTTTCGATGAAAGTGTGAGAGAGAAGACTAAAAACCGTATATAAGGGTTATGAAAGGACGGGCTTTTGGATTTTGAAATTTGATCAAGATCAACAGCTAATATTTAGCACGTCCAACCGTATTTAATTCCTCGCATTTAATGTTGCAACATTTATATCCAATCATATGCTTATTGTGCAGCTTTTGATTGTACCCGTCATTATTTGTGCACGCGTCATCCTTAAAAATATTACCCCTCATTTAAAATGACTGCGTTTTTGTCACTTAGCTCATAAATGACTTAGCTTATTTCACAAGTGACTTAACTCTTCTTCTCTCTTTTTCATTAAGCGACTTAGCTGTCAGCTAACTCGATACAACTGACTTTCCGATATGGCTGTTTCACTTGGCTGATGTGAAAAACTTGTTCATTTCTCACTTTCTCTCTTCCATCTCTTCTCATTGAGTCTTCTGAGTGTTAACTCACTCAATTAACCTAGCTCATGCTTAAGCTCTTCAAATCTTGATTCACATAAGGGCTTGGTGAATATGTCGCCTAATCCGCTTATCGGTTGAGATATATTCCAAAGTGATGTCTTTCTTTTCAACATGATCTCTTATAAAATGATATCTAACATCAATGTGCTTTGTTCTTGAATGCAACACATGATTCTGAGTGATAGCAATAGCACTTGTGTTATCACACATAATTGGAATTTCTTTTTCTTCAATTTCATAATCTCTCAGATGTTGTCTCATCCATAAGACTTGGGCAAACAATGCCTTGTTGACTATGTACTCTGCTTTAGTTTGTGGATGTGGCTATTGAGTTTTGCTTCTTACTAAACCAGGAAACCAATCTGTTTCCAAGCGTTTAACATGTACCTAAAGTACTCTTCCTGTCAACTCTACATCCAGCATGGTCAGAGTCTGAGTAACCAATAAGCTTGAATCCACCTTCCTTTGGATACCATAAGCCAACTTCTGGCATCCCTTCAAATATCTTAGGATTCTCTTAGCTGCGGTCATGTGGCTCTCATTTGCTGCGATCAGTCAGTCTGCTACATATGGATCTATTTGGTCCAGTTGAACCAGCTAGCATAAGTGGGAAGAAATACACCTTGGTGGTAGTAGATGACTACTCAAGATATACATGGACAATATTCATGTGTAAGAAGAAAAAACTCTGCGAGAAACTACCACACGGTGATGAAAAGAATCCAAAATGAGAAGAGTCAAACCATTATCAAAATAAGATCGTGAGGAACCGAGTTTGTCAATAGTATAATCACTCAAGATCTTGTATTGAAAATGGTATTGGTCATGAATTATCTCGTGACAAGGACTCCACAACAAAATGGAGTTGCGGAAAGAAGGAACATAACTCTTAAAAAGCGACAAGGACCATGTTAGTCGGCGGGGCTACCTAAAAGATTTTGGGTGAAAGCAATAAACACAAAGATGTTATACTCAAAATAGATGCATGATAAACAGATAGAAAAAGACTCCCTATGAGATTTGGACAGGAGAAAGCAAAATGTTACATATTTTGGAATATTAGGATGCAAATGCTTCATCCATAACAATGGCAAAGATAATTTAAAGGCTTTTGATGCTAAAGCGATGAAGGTATCTTCTTAGGATACTCACTAAAAGCAAAGCTCTGAGTACTCAACAAAAGGACTATGGTTACGAGAGGAATCCATTCGTGTGGTGTTTGATGAGCCAAATGTAAATGGAGAAGACATTGAAGATTCGGTGATAAAAGTTTGAATCAACCAATCATCTTGAAAGAGTCCCTATCTTTGGTCAAGTCAAGCCGGAATTATAAACCCGGATGAAGATGAGATAGTTGAGTCTCAAAAACGGGTTGGAAAATCTGCGGCTAAGTGATGATGAGAGAGCTGATCAAAGCAACATTTGCAAGACGACTAAATCCGGCTAACTTACTCCAACTTTGATGTAAGATGGCTGAGAGACCATCCACGTAACTAGTCATTGGAGATGTAAGAGAAGGTGTCAAAACGAGATCCAGTCGTGTGATACTTAAACAAGAGAATTACTTAAACAAGTAATACTTCCATACTACCTCACGAGTCCCAAAGGATCAAGTCGGATGTGTGATCAAGACTTGTATCCGGATCGTTAACCACTCGTATATTGATCAATACTTAGTGGATTCCTCCAGGAGTTGGAGAAGAGAGGAGTAGAAGAATTACCCCATCTTGAACCTCTATAAAAATTTATTGTGTCATTTACATTTCAACACTTTAATTTCTCGCATCTTATTTTTATATCTCACGATAAATTTGTTGTCCAATTGATAATCAATCGAGTGCTAAAACCAAGTATTAAAACAAACTTAACCAAATTCAAGGGTGTTAAGTCTTCATTGAAAATAAATCACGGTCGAGTTAAGTCTTTAGTCAAAACGGTGAGTTATTCCATCAACGGCTCAGTCGAGTCTATTGAGTGACTAACTCTGTGATTAACTAACTTTGTTGTCCATCAAGGACACGGTGTGAAGTATTAACTCGAATATTTAAAAGGACTAATTTAAAAAGTTGGTAAGGTTTATTCAACCCCCCTTCTAAACCTTACACTCACACCCCTTGGTACCTACTGCTTCTTGATGAGCTCGGATCGGTTCTTACACCATCTCTCACATCTCCAATGACTAACTCTGGTGGATGGTCTCTCGGGCATCTCACATCAGGTTGAAGCAAATCGGTCGGGTTCAAATTTCTCGCAACTTGTTGTGTTTTGAGCGACTCTTTCATCATCATTCAGTTGTAGACTTTCCAGTTATCTTTGAGATTCAGCTATCTCATCTTCATCTTGGCTGATTACTCTTACTTCAGCTTCAACATAAGGACTCTTCGCATAGTTGGTGATTCAAACTTATCGCCTAACACTTCAATGTCTTCTCCATTCACATTAGGTTCATCAAAAACCACATTAATAGACTCTTTTGTGACCATAGTCCTCTTGTTCATCACTCTATAGGCTTTGCTCTCAGCTGAGTATCCTAAAAAGATACCTTCATCAGCTTTAGCATCAAAAGCCTTTAGATCCCTGCCATTGTTGTGGATGAAGCATTTACATCCGAATATTCTAAAATATGCAACATTTGGCTTTCTCCCTGTCCATATTTAACAGGGAGTTTTGGTTAATTGCCTATTGATCATGCATCTATTTCAAGTATGGCATGCGGTGTTGATCACTTGACCCAAAATCTCTTAGGTTTTGGTTCTTGCAGCTTCTTTGAGAGTTCTGTTCCTCCTTTCGGCTACTCCATTCTCTTTGTGGAGTTCTTGTTGCAGATAACTCATGAGCAATGCCATTTTCAACGCAATACCGAGTTATTATCCCATTGACAAACTCAGTTCCTCTATCAGACCTTATCTTTATAATGGTTTGGCTATTTTCATTTTGAACTCTTCTCATCAACCGAGGTAACTTCTGCAAAGTTTCCTTCTTTTTGCACATGAAGATTGTCCATGTATATCTTGAATAATCATCCACCACCACTAAGGTGTACTTCTTTCAACTTATCTTTGGCTGGTTCAATCGACCAAATAAATCCATATGCAACAGTGTAATATCCTTGTTGGAGAATAACTAGGTTTCTCCTTGAATGAAGATTTGATCTGCTTTCCCATCTGGCATGCATCACATACACTTTCTTTCTTGTACACTGAGTCTCGAAATCCTTCCACAAGATGACTCCTTGCAAGCTTGTTGATTGTCTTGAAGTTCAGATGACTCAGCTTCTTGTGCCACAGCCAACTTGATTCGGATGTGCTCTTTGCTATGACAGTGCTTGGTGTGGCAAAAGAGACCGTCTACCACATACATATTATTCTCATGTCTTGATCCTTGCAAAGACTATTTTATTTGATTCAGTATCTTTGATCTGGCACACTCCCATATTGAATCCAACATTGTAGCCCTTGTCACAGAGTTGGTTGATGCTTAACAGGTTGAAGTTGAGGCCTTCAACATATGCAACATCTGTAATCTCTAATCCATTCTTCTTGATGGATCATGTGCCTTTGATTTCCCCGAGCTTCATTTCTCCAAATATGAATTTTGCACCTCTATCTCCTTGAATCTTGTGATTTTTCTTATTTCTGTCATATGTCCGGAACGACCACTATCCATGTACCAGGTTCCTTGGCACTTCTGTTCCTTGAGCACGCAATCAAGGAAATTAGTTTTTAGGTACCCATACTTGCCTGGGTTACGAGGGGTTAGTCTTTGTAAGATGATCCAACCAACCTATAGCCAAATGACTTGACTCTAAGAGATTGCCATCTATCTTTGCCATAATCATTATTCACTTTGGCAAATTGCTTGGGGGCTTTAGGTTCATATAGCTGTCTCTTTTGTCTGTATGCCTGTGTGTGTGTGTGTTTTAGCAATTGTCTTCTTTGGGTAGTTGTGATATTTCTGAGTGTAGTGCCTAAGTGCATATGTGTGCTGATAATAGCTCTTTTGCCTTTGGAATGACCTTTGCTGAGGTCTAGGTCTTTGCCATTTAGGCTTGTATTCCATTGGTCTTTTTTGATTTTCACATTATTCCAATCAGCCTGGCTTGGGTAGTTTCTACCATTCCCATCATATGTGTTTCTTTGATAAAACTTCTGGGGTTTTTAGTAGCTCTGTTTATTCTTCATAGAGTACTTTCTGTTTGGAGTTTGTTGAGGAACTCTGCTGGATTTCTTCTCAGTTGTCCTCTCAGCATACTCAACTGGCTGTTTTCCTTTTCCTTTATATCCAAGGCCAGTTTGTTTGTGATTGTGCTTTGGAATGAATGTGGGTGCAACATTTGGTGTTTTGGGTTTTTGAGATGCTTCATTACTTGAAGATCCCTTTTCCAAAGTCACTCTCGGAGTTTTACTGTGCACAAAGGAATAGAATCCTATGCCTGTCTTATCTCCACAGTCTTTTTGGCTCATAATAAGGTCATCCAATGATTTAGATGCCTTTGTAAATGAGGCAATACATTTTTGAGATCATTTTCCCTCTTTTCTATAGCAGCTATCTCTGTTATTAGTTTGGCATTCTCGGCCTTTAGCTCTTTGTTCTCATCGGCCTATGTGACTTAGAGTACTCGGCTCCTTAGTTTGTGAGTTATGGCTTTGAGTGGGCTGTTTTCCTCATTTAATAGTGTGTGTGAGGATTTAATGTGCTCAATGTCTTTCATCATTTTGTCTAGTGAATCATAAAGATCTTTGGGTGATGAAGTGTGTGTACCACAATCACTATCACTAGAATCTGAATGAGATGAGTTAGAGTGTACCTCTTCTTCTTGGTCTGGTTGATCTTGTTCTTTAGCCATTAGACAAATCATTGCTTCTTCTTCCGAATCACTTGAGTAGTCAGCTTCACTACTCTCTGAGTCTGCTGCTTCTTTCGACTTATTTGTCTCAAAGAAGATCTCGCAGCTGACCAACATGGCTTTCTTCTCTTCCTGTCTTCTCTCTCTGAAGACTTCTCTTTCTTCTTCATTCATGTACTTATTGACTGGTGGATAGGAACAGTCAATTGTAAAATGTCCTGGTTGTCTGCAGTTCCAACAAAGGTTCTCAGCTCTTTGATCAGCTCTTTATGTCCTTGGGTTATCGCTTTCGATATTCAACCCTTTGATGCTCGATCTCTTGGGTGGCCTGTCTTCCCTTGACTTGGAGGGAGTTGAATGTCTCTTGGAGTATTCACCCTTGTTTCTTTTATAGTTCTTATTAAAGAACTTGTTGAATCTTTTAACCATCAGGGCAATCTCCTCCTGTTCTATGGCTTCCTTGACTTCAGCTCTCTTTCCCTCCTTGGCTATAAGTGCAGCTGTTTTGGGTACAAGCTGTCTCCTCTTGATCTTTTCTTCTCAACTCAAACTCATAAGCTTTGAGATCTGAGAATAGCTCATGATTGGATGTTGTTGTGAGGTTCATTGAATGTCTCAGGGCCATGACCTTCATTTCCCATTCTACTGGGAGACTTCTCAGAATCTTCATATACATTTCCTTTTGTGTATATTCTTTCCCAAGTGTTGATAGCTCATTTGTGATTTCAGTGAATCTGGCATCCAGCTGATCCAAGGTTTCACCTGCAAGCATTTTAAAATTTTAAAATTTCTCTGACAAAGAAGACAATTTATTTTCTTTAATTTGCTCGAGATCCTTCACAAATTAAAGTTAATTTATCCTATATTTCTTTTGCAGATTTGCAAGATTTGACTTTATTAGTCATTGCTTTGTCCAATGTCTTGTAGAGAATGTCCTTGGCCACATTATCCAAATTGTATCTCTCTCTATCATCATTGGCCCACTCAGCCCTTGGCTTTTCAACCATGGCTGGTGTGTCTTCTTCTGCTTCTGCTATTACAACTGCTATTCTTACAGTTGTGTTCACCTTAAGTATTTGCAGTGGCCCATCCTCTATCACTAGCCACATTTCATCATGTAAAGCAGATAGATGAGCCTGCATACGAATTTTCCAGTCATCAAATTCCTCAACAGTGAACATAGGAATGCGTGTCAGATTTGCTTCCATGATAATAACTTTTGCTATGAAAGAAAGATTTTGAAAATACAAGTGTTAAAATCTTTTAGAAAAGATAGAGATCTAGTTTAGTAACCAGTGCGGAAGGCTCAATGAACCAACCGCTCTGATACCACTTGTAGGTCCCAAGGGGTGTGAGTAAGGTTTAGAAGGGGGGGTTGAATAAACTTTACCAACTTTTTGATTTTAGTCCTTTTAAAATATTACAGAGTTAACACACAGCTAAGTCCTTGAGGGACAGCTAAGATAGTTAGTTAATCAGCAGAGTTAGCCACTCAACAGACTCGATAGAGCTGTTGATAGAATAACTCAATTGTTTAGCCTAAACCTTAACTTGGTTGTGTTGAGTTTTTCAGCGGAAGACTTAACACCCTTGAATTTGATTTAAAATTGTTTTAACACTTGATTTTAGCACATAGTTTTTAATCAGTTGGATAGAAAATTATCAGCAGATATAAGTAAGTATGCAGAAATAAAAGTGTTGAAATGTAAATGACACAAATGATTTTTATAGAGGTTCGAAGATGGGGTAATTCTTCTAATCCTCTCTTCTCCAACTCCTGGATGAATCGACTAAGTAATGATCAGTTCACAAAGTGGTTATCAGTCTAGAGACAAGTCTTGATCACACAGCTGACTTGCTCCTTGGACTCAGTCTGGAGATGCCTTGGTCACACAGCTGGCTTCTCCTCCGACTCCGCTTCTTCACAGGGTAGCTGCCTTGCTACTTCAGCTCGCTTTCTCAAGCTTCTTGGATTTGATCACTAAGCCCTCTAATAACTTGAGACTGGTTCGACCTTGAACCTTCCTACAATCCTTCTTGGAAAGTAGACCCCTTTTGATTCTTCAAAAGTTTCCTCTTCAACAGTTTGAAGTTGTCTTTCCTTCACAGCTTTGTATTGGATTGATTTCCTTCGAGTTTCAGACTTGAGGATTTTGCTTGAATATCTTGAGAATATTTGCAGGTTACAGTTTGAGTATTGATTGCTTGTTCGTGGTTCAAGTAACCTTTTATCAATGAGTTTTCTCAGCCTTTTATAGTGAACTTTCAAAAATCTACCCGTTGAAAAGATAGGCTGTTTTCAAAAGACATTTGTGTTCGTTGGCTTGTCTTTTCATGGTCTTTAATCTTGAGATGTAGACCTTTCCTCGTATTAAATGAATGTTCAGCTTTTCAGGTTCTGACCCGAGGTGCAGTGCTTCCCATTGGTTTATTCCTTTTGCCGCTTCTGGGACGAGCACTAAGACATGGCGAAGCATGGAAGTATTACTTATTTAAGTAATGTTCTTGACTTCTGTGCAACGGATTACTTTCAATTGACTTCTCTTGGTTGCTGCCTATTTCCCCAGGTGACTTGAGTCTGCTTCAATCATTTGAAGACTCAACTGTCACTTTGAACTTCTGACTTGGCTTCTTGAGATGACTTAGACTGACACTACACACAGTTGTTCCTCAGCTGATACATCTTCAGTCAAGTTCTTGATCTTCCTTCTTGGCCATACTCAGTTGTTCCACAGCGGAGTCTTCACTTCAGTCTTCAGTTGACTTCTTGTATTTTCAGGCATAGCTGACTTGACTCAGCTTTTTCAGCCCTATCTATTACAACAAAAATTACAAGGAAAATGGGGTGCCAACTTTCTCATTTAAGTTTTACATGGCATTCATCAAAATCTATCAAATAAATTTCCCGACATAGTCGATTGCCCGAAAATGGTGGAGGAGAGCAAAAGAAGAAGAAATTCTTTCCGAAAAAGAAGGCATTAGCATATGTCAAAATATGGGATGAACTCCTTGCAACATTCGATCTTTGAGGAAGAAACCAACATGGTCTCATGCCTATAAACGATGAGAATAATGAGGTACGCTCTAACTCTTCTTCCTCATCTTTAATTGATGAACTACAATATGATTATGATGATTTACAAAATGAGTTTAGAGACATGATTTTTAAATACAAAAATTTGAAAAAAGATTTCAAGGAGTTAAAATTAGAAAAAGATAAGTTACTTACTTCTTATGAATCTCTTGACCATGCCCATTCCATTACTCTTGCAAAAGTTAAAAGTTTTGATTCTGAAAATATATTGCTCACTAAGGAAATGGAAAGTCTGAAAAAGGACGTACACATTTCAACTTAAGTAGCGATAAGGTCATAAAAATTATTGGTGATCAAAGAAATGAGCAATCTAAACTAAGACTTGGTTACAAACCTTTTCAAATAAATTTCAAGAAAAATAACCAAGCTCCAACTTTTATTCGTGCTAGTACTCCTACAATAATTACTTATTTTTATTGTGGTAAACATGGACATCTTTCTAGTCATTCTAAAATTAGGAATAGTAGTAGTCATTATTGGAGACCCAAAGGTCTCAAAACTAACCCCCATGGACCCCAAAACTCTAGGGTACCTAAAAAAATTTATTTGTAGGTACTAGGGCAATAACTATCATGGAGGATTCCAAATGGCTCGTGGACAGCGGATGTTCGCGGCATATGACCAGAAAAGAACACCTCTTTACCAATATCAAGCTCCAAGAAGAAGGAATGGTCATGTTCGGGAATTGCAAAGTAAAATCCTTGGCAACGGAGACATTGGTAACTTCTTTATCTTTACATGATGTATTATTAGTAGATGGGCTTAAGTTCAATTTGATAAGTGTAAGCCAACTTTATGATTTAAATTATGATATTCTTTTTAATAAAGAAAAATGTCTTATTCTTAAAAATGGTAAAATTATTTATGAAGCTAGTAGAAAAGGCAATCTTTATCAAATTTGTACAAGTGATTTGGTTAGTCAAAATATTTGTTGTCTTGTCGCTAGTAATGATTTAACTAGTTTATGGCATAGGAGACTTGGACATGTTGGATACAAAAATTTACAAACTATTTATAAAAATGAACATGTCAAAGGACTACCCAAATTAAATTTTGAAAACCTTGGCTTATGTGACATTTGTCAAAAGAACAAATTAGTTAAGAGTAGTTCTAAGCACAAAAATGAAATTTCCACAACCAATCTCTACAACTTCTTCATCTTGATTTGTATGGGGATATTGGCATGAAGAGTCTAAGTGGAAAATATTACACTTTTGTTATAGTCGATGATTTTTCTAGATATACTTGGACTATTTTTCTTGCTAATAAAAGTTATGCCGCTAATGAGTTTGCTAAGTTGTGTAGACTTATTGAGAATGAAAAGGAAGATACTGTTAAGACTATAAGAAGTGCTCGAGGACGTGAATTTGATGGTGACTTTAGAATCTTGTCTGAAACCAAAGGATATGCTCATAATTTTTTGGCTCCGAGAACTCCTCAACAAAATGGTGTAGCCGAAAGGAAATTGTAGGTCCCAAGGGGTGTGCTTAGAAGGGGGGGTTGAATAAACCTTACCAAATTTTCACTTTTTAGTCCTTTTAAAATATTAAACAGAGTTGACTCAAATCAACTAAGTCCTTAGGGGACTGACTAGGTTGGCTTTCTTCAACAAAGTTACCCACTCAAAGACTCGACTAATTTGTTGATAGTATAACTTTGTGTCGCCTAACACTTAACTTTTAGATGATTTGGTTTTAAACAGCGGAAGACTTAACACCCTTTGTTAATTTGAAGCACGTTTTTAACACTTGTTGTTAGCACTTGTTATTATCAGTAGAGTTTGCAATTTAACTTATCAGCAGATATAAAAATATGCAAGAAAGTAAAGTGATGGAAGTAAATGACACAAGAAAATTTTATAGTGGTTCGAGGATGGGGTAATTCCTCTAATCCACTCTTCAATGGTTGAAGTATTCTTTCCTTCACAGCGTATGTTGGATCGAGCTCCTTCGAGGTTTTAGGCTTGAGGTATTTTTTGATAAGATTTGAGAATGTTTGCGGGTTTTGCTTGCTTGTAAGATTGATTCATTCGTGTATTTCGTAACATTTTCTCAAATGCTTCCTCAGCCTTTTATAGTGCTCATTTGAAAATTTGCCCGTTGAGGAGATAGGCTATTTTTAAATGACACTTTCTTGTTCGTTGGCTTGTCTTTTCTTGGTCTGCAGCAATGTGATGTTGACCCTTCCTTGTATGAAATGATTCTGCAGCTTTACAGGGCCTGACACATGCTTCAGTGTTTCCCATTGGTTTATTCCTTTTGCATATTTCTGGGCCAAACACTTTAAGACTGGGCGGCTTGGACTTACTACTATATTGAGTAATATCCTTGACTTTCTTCCAACGGATCAGTGTCAGTAGTCTTGACTTGACTGCTGCCTTTACCCCTCTGACTTGAGTTTGCTTCATCCTTTAAGGAAAGACTCATTTTGCCGTTCAAGCTGTTAGACTTTGCTCTTTCGACTTGACTTGACACTTCCACATTCTTTACACATTGTTCCTCATTTGGATCTTCTTGATCGAGTTTGTGCCTTCCATCTTGACCATACTCGGTGACACACATTTGGTCTTCACTCTAGTCTTTAGTTGACTTCTTGCATTCTTTGACATAGCCGACTTCACTCGGCTCATGCGATCTATCTATTACAAAGCAGGAATACAAGGAAAATGGGGTGCCAACTTCCTATTCACGTTTTACATGGTATCATCAAAATCTCAACAATAAATTTCCTAAAATTTCCCACTTTTTGATGATGCCAAAACTTACATAAAATAAATAGCAAACACAAGCGGTGCGGTAAGAAAAAGAATATGTGCTTTGAATATATTAATTTTATTGTTCATAGCATTCTTGTCCTTTACAAAGTTGTTTACAAAATGTATCAAAGCTTATACATATATTGATTTACAACATCTATCAGAGCTAAGTTACAAAGGTATCAGAGCATTATTACAAAGTACTTACAAGCTGTGTATTTACAACTAAGTAAAATACATGAAGGGGTTACAGCCGTCTTCAACGCTTTGGCTGCTTCCTTCTTTCATCTTCAGCTCTCCTCCTGTCTTCCTCTTCTCTTCTCCTTTTCCTCTCTTCTTCCTCCTTCTTCTTCTTCTCATAGGCATGCTTTGCAGCTAGGTCATCCCTACGCTGCCTTTCTTCCCATTCTCGAGGCACCCTCTCATTCTTATGCATTACCTCTAAATTTGCAAGATGATCGTATCCAGCCCAGTAAGTGATCCCTCTCTTCAATGGATCAATGTACGTTATGTCTTTTGGTCTTGGCTGTGGTGAGCTTCTACTTCTTCCATCGCCACCGCTTCTTCCTTCCTCTTCCCGACTCGGCTCCTCCGGGAGTGTATCAGACCGATGTTTTTCGGTGAGTGATCTTTGGAACTCTAATGTCTATCAGTTGGTTTACATACATCGAGGCCCTTCTCGATACAGACATGTCGCAGCTTGCGGTAGAGTCATATTCTTGAAGTAGCCTTCTGCTTCTAGAGTTGGAAACTCCTCTAGTGATCTGGGCTCAGATCAAGCATCAGTGTATCAATTTCTCTCGGGGTTTGGTCACATGGGAATCCTTTAACAATCTATTTGAAGGACCATCATATTGTGTCCTTGTTAGATAAATGTTTTTATCAAGATTTTGATGATTTTGTTTAAATGAGTTTTATACCAAAATAATGTTTATAAATGTTGTCCAAATACTCCTAAATGATTTAAAATGTTTTTACTAATTTTTGGAGTATTTCTTAGAGTTTATTATTCGATAAAAATTGGACAACACTTTTGATGATTTTGTGTTAATTGGTTTTACACCAAAACAATGTTTATAATTGTTGTCCAAATACTCCCAAATGATTTAAAATATTTTTACTAAATTTTGGAGTATTTCTTAGAGTTTATTATTCGATAAAAATTGGACAACACTTTTGATGATTTTGTGTTAATTGGTTTTTACACCAAAACCATGTTTATAATTGTTGTCCAAATACTCCCAATTGATTTAAAATATTTTCACTAATTTTTTGAAGTATTTCTTGAAGTTTATTTTTGACAAAAATCGGACAACATTTCAATTTTGAGGTTGACCGGTCGAACAAGAGGTCGACCGGTACCTAAAGAACGCACAAAATGAAACAGAACGTACTGGACATGAAAAATGAGGGAGGGCGACCAGTTAAGGGAAGGGCCGACCGGTCGGACCCCCTTCAACCTGTACCTGGATCGCACTAATTTCATTTAACGTTCAAAATTTTCTATATAGCGACCGGTCGCGCTGTGTAATCTTTTGACAGCAAATTTGTACCGTTGAAACTCCATATCAGCAAGATTTGATTTTCATTTTTGTACATTATTTCTACATCTTGTGATCCTCTTTTTGTAGAAAAAAGTGAAGAAGGAGGAGCCTATGTTTGTGAAGACTCTCCTATAAATAGAGGATGATTTGAAGACACAACACAACAACACACAAGCAAATACACAACAAGAAATCTGCAAATTTCTAAGTTTTCATATTCAACACTCTTGTTGTATTTATAGGCTAAGTATTTCACTTTCACAACTTGAGGTCTAGGCTTGATTCTTGATTGCACTTGCACTCAAATTGTAATATTCATTATTGAGTTGTAATCTTGATTTTGGTCATCATTCAACACAAGGCATCCTTGTGAGTATTCTTGTGGAAAGAATACACTTGGGTGATCTAGGTGATAGGTGTTTCAAGAGTGTGGTGCTCTTGAGGTATTGAAGAAATTGGTGTTCTTCAAGGTTGAATATTGTGGTAATCTTCACAAGGTGACGTTGGAGATTGTGGTAATCTTCAAGAGAGATTGTGGTAATCTCAAAGGTGGTGTTGTAGAAGAGTGCGGTGCTCTTCAAGGTGATGTTGTAAGGTGTTGTATTAATTTTGGTAATTAATAAAATCTTTTTTTTCTTTTTGAAATCCATCCCGGAGATACTGGGGTGGTAGAGGATTAGGCCCTAGGTGGGTTGAACCTCAATAAATCGATGCGTGTTATTTACTTCCCGCACCTTTACTATTGTCTTGGCTTGTTTGAATCGAAAAAGAGGGCTAAATCGAGAAAATGGAGATAATCTATTCACCCCCCCTCTAGATTATCGTAGTCGCTTGGACTTACAAGTGGTATCAAAGTCAAACTCTTTGGCAATCTCGTTCCACATCGCAAGTAAAGAGGAATGATCATCGGCTACGAATGAAGTCTACCTTACCGGCGCCTCCACCACCAAGCCACCACTATTTGATTCCAAAAATTTTACATTTTGGAAAGAAATAATGGAATGCTATCTACAAGGTTGCGGGTTCGATATTTGGAACACGGTCATTAATGAAGAATCCATTCCGATGATGGACACACCACACACCTCCAAAGGCTTCAAAGAGCTCAATGATGAAGAGAAGAAAATCATCTCCTTAAATGGTAAAGCTCATAATATTATTTATTGTTCACTTACCATTTTGGAATTTGATCATATTGTAGGAATTAAATCGGCACATGAAGTATGGAGAAAGTTAGAAGAAGTATATTCAAATGAAAGGAGCAACTCAAAAGCATCCACTTCTCAAATGGGTACAACATCAAACCCAACAACATGGGATGAGCTTACTACAACTTCCGACGACGATGAAAACGAACGTTGTCTTATGGGCTTCGAAGAAAACGAGGTAAGTTCTAAACCTTCTACTTCCTATGATAATGAATTACAAAATGAGTATAGTGATTTGCAAATGATTATGATGAGCTTCAAAATGAATTCCAAAGCTTACTTGTTAAATACAAAAATTTGAAAAAGGAATTCAATGTTTTGAAAAATGATAAGGATAGTTTATTTACTTCCTATGAATCACTATCATGTGCTCACACCACCACTCTTGATAAGGTTAGAAACCTTGAAAAAGAAAATAGTACTCTTGTTGAGTATATTGATGGCATGAAAAAGGATGTATTAAAATTCAACTTGAGTACCAATAAAATGACCAAGATTTTTGATGTTCATAATTGTGATAAAGGACTTGATCATAAACCTAATGTTGCCAATCATATGAAAAAGGATCAAGTCTCTATGCATGTTGATCATTATGCTCCTAGAATTACTACTTGTTTTTATTGTGGTAAAAAGGGTATGTAGGTCCCAAGGGGTGTGAGTGTAAGGTTTAGAAGGGGGGGTTGAATAAACCTTACCAAATTTTCTCTTTTGGTCCTTTTTAAAATTGAGTTGACACTATACACATTGTGTCCTTGGTGGATGTGACCAATTTAGTTAATCAAGAGTTAGTCACTCACGACTCGATCGAGCTGTTGATAGAGTAACTCGGCTATTAAGATCGAATTAGCTCAACAGTGGTTTGTTTTCAGCGGAAGACTTAACACCCTTAAGTTTGATTTAGTTATGATTTAATACTTGGTTTTAGTACTTAGAGATTATCAGTTGGATAGCAAATATGTCGCAGAATTAAACAAATAAGATGCAGGAATTAAAGTCTTTGAAATGTAAATAACACGATAAGTTTTATAGAGGTTCGAAGATGGGGTAATTATTCTACTCCTCTCTTCTCCAACTCCTGGAGGAATCCACTAAGTATTGATCAAGATACGAGTGGTAATGAGTCCGGATACAAGTTTTGATCACACGGTGACTTGATCCTTTGGGACTCGATGCGGAGATGCCTTGATCACTCGGTGGCTTCTCGTCCGACTCGGTTTCTTCAGGCATTTGCAGCTTTGCTTACTACGACTCGACTTGCTCAAGCTCTTAGGATTTGATCACGAAGCCCTCCAAAAACTCGAGACTGGTTCGACCTTGAACCTTCCTACAATCCTTCGCGGAATGTAGACCCCTTTTCTTCTAAAGTTTCCTCTTCAACTGATTGAAGCTATCTTTCCTTCACAGGTGAGTGTTGGATTGATTTTCTTCGTAGTGTAGGCTTGAGGATTAAACTTGAATGATTTTGAGAATATTTTGATTACAGTTCAGATGTTAGCTTGAATGTTTTTGGTTCAGGTAATCAACCATATCTTTGAGTCATCCTCGGCCTTTTATAGTGATCTTTCAAAAATTTGCCCGTTGAAGAGATAGGCTTATTTTTGAAAGTCACTTGTGGTCGTTGGCTTGTCTTGTTGCGATCCTTGGAATTGCCACTTCCTCGTATGAATTATTCTTGACTTTTCGAGCAATCGACACGGTGTAGTGCTTTCCATTGGTTTATTTCCTTGCACGCTCTCGTGATCGAGCACTCCGAGAAAGGTAGCATGGAGATATTACTTGTTTAAGTAATTCTCTTGATTTCGTGCAACGGATATCTTTGATTATCTCGACTTGTTCGCATTTCCTTGCAAAGATACATACGAGATAGTGCATTCACAGAGAATGTATGCGTAGAATCAATCCTTTTATTGATCATAACATTCTTATTCTTTTACACAATTGTTTACAAGGTGTATCAACATTTATGTCTACGCAAAAATAGAGAATTTCTGATTTATTACAGATGACTTACATTGTATGTATTTACATAGTAAAATACATGAAGGGGTGGACAAAGAACACTTCATCTCCTTCGCCCTCCTTCTTTCATCTTCTTGATTCTGTCATCTTTTGGTCTTCTTCTTTTTCTCATCTTCACCGCCTTCTTCTTCTTTTTCATATGCCTTCCGGCAGGCAGCTTCATCTCTTCTTAATCTCTCTTGTCTCTCCTCCCATAGCTGAGTTTGTCTTTTATTTTCTTCTTCGATTCTTTTCACATACTCGGCATTGTTTTTAGCCACTTGCAGATTGGCTACTTGGTCAAGACCAAAAGTAGATCCCTCCTTTCTTGCCTGGATCTATGTACTCAATGTTTTTGGGCACCTAGGGTCAAACCTCTTCCTCCACCACCGCTTCTTCCTCTACCTGGGCGTGTATTGTCGGGGTCTTCTTTCCCGGTGAGTGACCGGCGTGAGTGACCAAAGCAGAGTGATTGCCGGTAGTCCGCTTCTGTCGCCTTCTTCACATAACGTGAGACCCTTTTCCTAGTACAAGTCCCGGCTTGAGCCATAGATATGTTTGCGAAGTATCCTTCACATGCGAGCGTTTTAAATTCATCAATCGATCTTGGCTCGGTCCCGACATCCGAGATGGCATAAGTGTCTCTGTCTCTTTGGAATGCCTCCATGTTGTTTCAAGATGTCCATAACTCGGGCATTCAACCTTCCTTCCACTTCCTCCATCCCCGCTTCAATTGTCTTTCTCTTTTCGACCATAGATGCGCAGAGTGTTGGAGTGGCAGAGTCACTGGGAGTTTGCTGCGATAATATCAGCTTGTGACAAGACCTTGTTGGGGGTTTGTGCAATCATTAAGGTCACATTTCTCGATCCTTCCCCCTCAACAGACTTTCCTTTCTTTTCCTTGAAACTTCCTCAATTTTGTCTTTCCTTCACAGCTTGCTCCCTCCTTCTCGCCGGGGATCTCTTTAGCGCTTTAAGGTATTCCTTTTCCCCTTTTTGGCATCATCAAAGGAGAGAGGAACCCCTGGAAACATACTAGCAAGCGGAAGTCGAGTCGGTTGATAGCCGAGTTCGCTTCGAGTCTTTGTGGTGTATCGCAAGAAACTCGAACGAGTAGCGTTGGATTCACTTTAAGCAACTTCATCTCGGCCATAAGAAGGCTGAATTTTCTATCCATGTTTTCTTCCGCACGCAGAGCTCATTCTTATTTTTCTCACGCAGCAGTTTTATCTTAGCAGTGTGAGATTCATGCATGTGCTCAATGTGTTCTCTCAATTTCGTCTTTGCATCGGCGTTCTCGGCTCTCTAGAACCGGCAGACTTGTTGAACAATGTTCTGAAATATCTAGCTTGTTCCACGCGCATTGTTTTCTTCTTTGTTGCCACCACTCCCCGATTCGACTATTATGCCTCTCAAGTCACGTAAGGTTGGCATCTCTGTTATCCGGTCTCATATCCATCGAGGCCTGGTGCCTCTCCATCCATTCAATTTCGCAAATAATGCTTTGAGCACCTCCCGAACTTGATTGTTCCCTCACATTGCGGTGATGGCCAAGCGTCAAAATCATAAGCGTAGGAATGATGGTATCGATAGAATGACAGTGTCAGTCCTCGTGGAAGCGCGAGATCATTTTCTTTCGACTCTTCGGGAGGTCGGGTACTCAGAGAGAAGGGAAATGATTCTACAAAGGAATCATCACGGGCAATCGGGATTTGTTCAATGATGAGTGGTGCGTGAAGTTCCCTTTGAGTCGAACTGTTGCAGCTTGGGGAGCTCGCGCGGTGGACTGACTTGCGGTAGGGGTTTGTTGTGAAGTTGACCCGACTTGCCGAGCCTCGGTGTCTCAACAGCCTTCGTCGGTCTCGGTGGTTTCTTCAATTGAGTTGACGGGTCCTCGGCCTTATCGGAAGCGTCATCGGACGATGATGAGATTTCCATGGATGGATCATCATCAAAGTTGAAAGTTTGACGAGTAGTCTTGAGGTCGACTTGCTCGTGGTTGGAACATCCTCACGAGTCTTTTGGATCACGGGGGATGACTCGGCTTCATCGTCTTCTTTCGATCCCGAAAGGTTACATCGGGATTATCCGGGAGTCGTGAAGTGCGCTAATCTCCTTTTCATATGGATCAATGATAGCAGGGAGGGATGTTCTCTACTTGACTTCTTTACCCCGGGAAGTCTCAACCTCCCGTTGGCCTTCACTACCTCCTGCAGTCTCAATCAATGAGGCTTTGACCTCCCTTTCGACAGTGTCGCCTATCTTAGGGTCTTCTCGTGGTGGCATCCATTGAGTCTCAATCCCATGGATTGCACTTTCATCGCCCAGTGTTAACTCCCGGGCTGTTCCTTCCTCGTGCCTCGACCGCATCGGCTGGCGTCATTAGCCTTCGAGAGCGGTTGGCACCTCAAGTGAGATAGTCTCAAGCGCCTCGAGCTTCGTTGATGGAAACTTGCTTTGTGTATTTTGTGTTTGTACTTTCTCCACTTCGCCTCCTAGATTCATTGTGGAGTCATCTGCAAAGATCCTTCGACCCTTGCCGCAGTGGAGGAGTTTCCCATGGGCGCACCGGTGAGTGACTTGGAATGGGGTCACTCGTCTCAAACTCCCGGCCTTTTTCTTACCGAGTGTTCAGTAGTTGGGGTAGGTGGTAAGACACCTTCATTAGGGGTTGGCTCAACCGAGTCCCCACTAACCCGTTTCATCGCCATTTCCTTAATTCCTTCTTCCGAGTGAGTTGGGAAGTGGTGGCAGAACAATCGGCAATATGCCGCACCACTCCCATTGGGTCCAACTCATTTGTGTTTTGGAGGACTCTCCTGGTCCTTCCATCATTCTTTGCTCATGAAGAATTCGGATTCGTGCATTGCTTGTGATTTGCAACTCTTCGTGGCGCAGCAGGTCCGAGATCCTTATCACTATCCGATAAGACATCAAGGAGATGATGTGTCCGTTTCGTGGTGCGGTGATAGGGCGGATCTTGGCCCTCTCACGTGCCTCGGCTTCCTCTCCCCTGTCTCTCCTTCTCCTTGTCCTTGAAGATCTGCAAGATATTCGTGCGATTTTCTTCATCCAATGCTTGGACCACAGTGGTCACTCCAAGAAAGTTCATCAGTTCCTCTTCTTCTTCGATAAACTCAGGCCGTTGAACTGTTCCTCTGGATCGACTCAATTTCCACATCCTCCACTCTCGCAGACGATTTTGGATGTCCGGATAAAGTGGGGATAGGATCATCACATCATCATCTCTTTCGAGCTTCTTCTTGCTATCCCTCATTCTCAGGGGATAGAAGGTAGCAAGCTTTGGTGCTCTATTATGTCATTTGCGTCATTGCGAGAAGGGGATACGATTACGCCAACAGGCGAGTTAGATTCTCATCTACTTCTTGTGTCTCATTTGTTCGAACTACAACTGGTATTCATTTGCCTCTGCTGATCGCCTTGCAGATTTTGGCTGTTTCATCAATAATATCTGGAGACTCTACTTCTCCCAGCAGTCTCAGTATCTATTTTAGCCGTTTGGCGACTCAGCCGGTTTTTCAAGTTCGGATTGCTTGATGATTCTTCTTCTTGTTTCTTAGACGCACCAGAGGGATTTTGTTCGGAGAGAGTGTCTTTCGAGTCCTGGGCGGCGGGGGCGTGCTGGTGTTTTCTTCGAGGAGCAGCCGTCTTGGCTTATCAGTTCTCCTCTTTTTGACGACAAAGAAGAAGGTATTTGAGATTCCTTCTCGGCCGGCTTCGGGCGGAGAGACACACGCTGCGGGGCAAAGCGACGACTCGCTGCGGGCAGGAGCGATTTGTTTTTCTTAGCTGCAGGGGCGTGATTCTCTTAGCACTGCGGGCGGCTTTCTTCTTTGGTGGAGAGGAAACTTGATTGTATCTTGTGGTCACTAATTCCCCCTCACTTGTATCAGCTCTCTTGGCGTGGGCTCTCTTCTCGTGCGCGAGAGAGGTTTGATCTGAACATCCTCTTGTTTAAATGGAACGCCTTTCCATGTCGAAGAGGACTCCTTTCACCTCCATCACCGGCCAATCACAGGCCATATCCCGGGATCCTCCAAATGCACCATTCTCCTTGAAGGATTTGTTCCTACATTCGGTAGAGTCTGCTTTGTAGACAAACTCAGCCCAGTTTACTTGTTTTTCTTCAATGATCGCAACCATTACGATCGGTTTTGCTTTAAACGAGTTGGTCAAAGCCGCCAAATTTGATGTCTATGCATTTGGCAACTATGTCCAACAGTTTGTGGTAGTCCTCCTTCAAAGGCCCCTTTTTGGTTGTGTAGACTATCTTTTCAAGATAGTCGGTCTTGGCTACTTTCTTCCAAGCGGCAGCCAAGTCTACGTCGCCTTCATTGATATCTCGGTGCTCTTTCCGCGTAGTAGCAAAGCAGTGTTCGCGAGATCCTGGCGAGAGATGATGAACTCCTTCCCATGAACAGAGGATTTAATCCCCTCATCGTGAATCTCAACATTCACGTAGAATCGTGCGACCTCTTCCACATAGGTCATCGAGAACTCCATCGTCATAAACGGTTTGGCCGGACGCGTTTGAGCTTTTCAGCGATTTTCTTTATGAGGGCGTCATCGGACCTGTTTGACCATTCCTTCGAAATCCACAAAGAGACCCGGTGTGGATTTGCTTCCCTAGCTTGACGAAATCATAAGTTGATGCAATTTTTCAAGTATTTCACGAAAAAGAAGCTTAGAAGTTGATTTGAATATTGATAGGGTTTTGAGAGAGTTTTGCCTTTGCTTCTGAGATAGAAATGAACCGTTTTGGTAATATGTGAGAGAAAACAGACGAAAAAGGTTTAAGTATGGTTTCTGAAAGGACGTGCGGGTGGTTTTTGAAATGTGATCGAAATCAACGGCTTAGATTTTGCACGCCGATTAGCATTTAATGTCTCGAATTTAATGCGGCAGCATTTATATCCAATCATAAGCTTGGTATGCGACTTTTGGCCCGTACACATCATCATTATCGACGTCATTCTTAAAAACATTCCCGCTTAGTAAAAACGACTGCGTTTTTGTCACTTTGCTCATAAATGACTCAGCTTATCCCTTAGCTGATTTAACTCTTCTGGTCACAGTTTTCTCGATGACTGTTTGTCGGCTAATTCAAGATAATTGTCTTTTCCGACATGGTCGATTCATTTAGTCGATTTTAAGAATTCAAATCCTTTTTCTCTTTTTGTGTTTCATTTCTTTTCTTTGAGTCTTCGAGTGTCACTCACTCAATTAACCCTAACTCATGCTTGAGTTCTTCAAATCTTGACTCACATAATGGTTTTGTGAATATGTCGATAGCTGTTTATCAGTTGAAATATATTCCAAGATGATGTCCTTCTTTTCAACATGATCTCTTATGAAGTGATATCGACATCGATATGCTTTGTTCTTGAGTGCAACACAGGATTCTCGAGTGATTGCAATTGCACTTGTGTTATCACACATGATTGGAATTTCCTTTTCTTCAACTTCATAGTCCATGAGCTTGCCGCCTCATCCATAGGATTTGGGCACAACATTTGCCTGACTATGTATTCTACTTCACCATTTGTAGAGGTGGCTATTGAATTTTGCTTTTGCTAAACCAGAAATTAGCCTATTTCAAGCATTTGACATGTGCTGAAGTGCTCTTCCTGTCAACTCGTGCATCCAAAGATAGTCGTAGTCTCGAATAGCCAATTAGCTTGAATCCACCTTCCTTTGGATACCATAAGCCAACTTCTTGGCTTCCTTTCAAATATCTCAAAATCCTCTTAGCTGCGTCATATGGCTCTCTTTTGGAGCAGATTGAAATCTCGCACATACACCTACAAAGAAAGGTGATGTCCGGCACGCTTGCTTTGTGAGATAAAGCAATGATCCAATAAGTGCTCAGATCTTGTTTGATCTACGTGCTTGCCATCCGCATCCATGTCCATTTTGATGATGTATTCATTGGTATTTTCACGAAGACTTCTCCTCCATACCAAATTTCTTCGTTAACTCTCCGTGTATTTTGTTTGACTTATGAAGGTTCCATCCTTCATTGTTTTTACTTGGAGTCCAAGGAAGAATGTCGACTCTCCCATCATGCTCATTTCAAATTTGCTTTGCATGAGGTTTGAAAATTTTTCACATAGCTCTTTGTTTGTGGATCCAAAAATGATGTCATCCACATATATTTGAACAAGCAATATGCTCTTCTTGTCTTCAATTCTCAAAAGTGTTCTATCTACTTTTCCTTTTGTGAATCCATTCTCGATTAGGAATTGTGACAAAGTATCATACCATGCTCTGGGTGCCTGTTTCAATCCATACAAAGCTTTCTTGAGTTTGTATACCTTATCTCCATGAGTCTTCTCGCTCAAATCCTCGGAGGTTGTTCAACATACACTTCTTCTTCCAATAAACCATTTAGGAATGCACTTTTGACATCCATCGATATACAATAAAATTCTTGTGAGTGCATAGGCAAGAAACATCCTTATAGCTTCCAATCTTGCTACAGGAGCAAATGTTTCATCAAAATCTATTCCTTCTTCTTGGCAATATCCTTTGGCTACTAGTCTTGCTTTGTTTCTTACCACAGAACCCTCCTCGTTCATCTTGTTTCGAACAACCATTTAGTACCAATAACATTTTGATGGGTGGGTCTTTGAACTAATTCCCATACTTTATTTCTTTCAAACCGATTGACTCTTCTTGCATAGCTTGAATCCAATGTGTGTCATCCAATGCTTGTAACACATCTTGAGGCTCTATTTGTGAGATAAAGCATGTGAACATAGCTTCTTGTTGAGTTCTCGATCTTATTTTGACACCTTCTCTTATATCTCCAATGACAAGTTTCGGTGGATGGTCTTTCGGCCATCTTACATCGGTTGAAGTAAGTTAGCCGGATTGATCGTCTAGAGATGTGTTGCTTTGATCGCTCTCTCTCGCAATCACTTAGCCGCAAATTTTCCAAAGATTTTATGAGACTCGGCTATCTCATCTTCATCTCGAGTTTATAATTCCACTTCACTTCAAAGATAGGGACTTTTTCTCGTATGGTTGGATGATTGACTTATCGGTGACTCTTCAATGTCTTCTCCATTTACATTTGGCTCATCGAATACCACATGAATGGATTCCTCTGCAACCATAGTCCTTTTGTTGAGTACTGTTGGCTTTGCTTTGTGAGTATCCCAAGAAGATACCTTCATCGCCTTTAGCATCGAAAGCCTTTAGATTGTCTTTGCCATTTTTATGGATGAAGCATTTACATCCAAATATTCTAAAATATGCAACATTTGGTTTTCTCCTGTCCAAATCTCATAGGGAGTCTTTGTCGGTTGTCTTTTTATCATACATCTGTTTTGAGTGTAGCAAGTTGTGTTGATTGCTTGACACCAAAATCTCTTTGGTAACCCCGCTTGACCTAACATGGTCCTTGCCGCTTCTTTGAGTGTTCTATTCCTTCTTTCTCGCAACTCCATTCTCTTTTGTGGAGTCCTTGATGCAGATAATTCATGACCAATACCATTTTCAATACAATATTGAGTTATTATACCATTGACAAACTCGGTTCCTCGCTCCGATCTTATTTTGATAATGGTTTGGCTCTTCTCATTTTGAATCCTCTTCATTTGTGGTAGTTTAGAGAGTTTCTTTCTTCTTACACATGAATATTGTCCATGTATATCTTGAGTAGTCATCTACTACCACCAAGGTATATTTCTTCCCACTTATGCTATTTGGTTCAACTGGACCAAATAGATCCATATGTAGCGGTGCAATATCCTTGTTGAAGATGGGCATGCCTTTTCTTTGAATGATGATTTGATCTGTTTTCCTTCCGCATGCGTCACATATACTCTCCTTCTTATATATACTGAGTCCGGAAGACCTTCCACAAGATTACTTCGGCAAGCTTGTTAAGTGTTTTGAAATTCGGGTGACTCGGCTTTTTGTGCCACGACCTAACTTGATTCATTTGTGCTCTTTGCTAATAGACAGGTGTTGGGTGTTGCGGTTGACCAATTTACTACATACATGTTCTTTTGTCTGCATCCTTGCAACACAACTTCATTTGATTCAATATCCTTGATTTGGCATATACCCATGTTAAATTCAACATTATAACCCTTGTCACGAGTTGGTGATGCTTAGCAAGTTGAAGTTGAGTCCTTCAACATATGCAACATCCGTGATTTCTAATCCGTTCTTCTTGATGGATCCAATGACTCTTATTTCTCCTGGAGCTTCATTTCCTCCAAATATGACTTTTGCTCCTTTAACTTCCTTGAATTTTGATGATTTTTCTTGTTTCTGCCATATGTCCGGAACGACCACTATCCATGTACCAGGTTCCTTGGCACTCATTTGTTCCTTGAACCGCAATCAAGGAAATTAAGTTTTAGGTACCCATACTTGTCCGGGTCCCGAGGGGTTAGTATTGTAAGATGATCCAACCAGCCTATAGCCAAATGATCTCGGCTCTAAGGGGTTGCCATCTATCGAGTGCCATAATCATAATTAATTTTGGCAAATGGCTTGGGGATTCTAGGTTCATACAATTTTGTCTCTTTTGTCGTATGCGTATATGTGTTTTAGCAATTGCCTTCTTTGGGTAATTGTGGTGTCTCCGAGTGTAGTGCCTAGGTGCATATGTGTGTTGATGAAAGCTCTTATACTTTTGGAATGGCCTTTTGAGTTCTAGGCCTTTGCCTTTTGGGCTTATATTCCATAAGTCATATGCCGATAGTTAACATCGTTCCAATCACTTGGCTTGGACATTTTCTACCATTCCCATCATATGTGTTTCTTTTATAGAACTTTTGGGGTTTTTGGTAGCTTTTCTTCTGTAGCTCTGCTTTCTTCTTTGAGTAATTCTGTTTGGAGTTTCTTTGAGGAACTTGGTGAATTTCTTCTCACCTAAATTGTTTTCCTTTTTTATAACCAGCCAGTTTGCTTGAGTTTGAATGTGTGCACCATTTGGAGTTTTGGATTTTGAGACACTTCATTGCTTTAAGATTCGAAAAACTTTTGGAGTTTCCTAAGCCTGTCTTATCTCCACATTCTCTTTGACTCATAATAAGATCATCCAATGATTTAGATGCCTTAGTGAATGAGGCAATCACATTTTTGAGGTCATTCTCCTCTTTTCTATGGCGGCTATTTTCGCTATTAGCTTGGCATTTTCGGCCTTTAAACTTTTATTCTCATCGACTATTTGACTTAGAGTACTCGGCTCCTTAGTCATTTGTGAGTTTTGCTCTTGAGTAGGTTGTTTTCCTCATTTAGTAGTGTGTGTGAGGATTTAATGTGTTCAAAATCTTTCATCATTTTGCCTAATGAATCATAAAGATCAGTGGGTGATGAAGTGTGTGTGTCACAGTCACTATCACTAGAATCGAGTTTGATGAGTTAGAGTGTACCTCATCTTCTTGGTCGTTGATCTTGTTCCTTGGCCATCAAATAGATCAGGGCTTCTTCTTCGAGTCACTTGAGTAGTCACCTTCTTTGCTCTCGAATCATTGTCTCTCTTGACTTGGTTGTCTCGGTGATCTCTGCAGCCAACATTGCCTTTTTCTTTTTCTTGTCTTCTTTCTCTCTCAAGACCTTTCTTTTTCTTCTTCATTTTTGTATTTGTTGACTACAGGATATGGAAAATCAATGGCATAGTGACATGGTTGCCTATAGTTCAAAGATAGATATTCAACCTTTTGATCGACTCTTTCCATTCTTAGATTGTCACCCTTTGATATTCCGCTTTTTGATGATATATGTTCTCTTGGTTGGCCTATCTTCCCTTGACTTGGAGGGAGCCGAGTGTCTTCTCGGAAGATTCGCCCTTGCCTCTCTTGTAGTTCTTATTGAAGAACTTGTTGAACCTTTTAACCATCAGGGCTATTTCTTTCGGATCAATGACTTCTTTGACCTCCTCTCTTTCCATCCTTAACAATTAGAGCAAATTGTTTTGGGTACAAATTGTCTCTTCCTCGATCTTTTCTTCTCGGCTCAAATTAGTAGGCTTTGAGATCCGAGAATAGTTCATGGTTGGAGGTCTTCGATAGGTCCATGGAATATCTCGGTGCCATGACCTTCATTTCCCATTCAGTGGGAGACTTTTTAGGATCTTCATACACATTTCCTTATGTGTATATTCCTTTCCAAGTGCGAGATAGCTCGTTGGTGATTTATGTGAACCGAGCATCCGGTTGATCCAGGTTTTCTCCTGCGATCATTTTGAAATTCTCAAATTTTTGTACTGAGCCACCGATAATTTATTTTCCTTGATTTGCTCGAGCCTTCACAAATCAATGTTAGCTTGTCCTGCATTTCTTTAGCCGTTTTGCATGATTTGACTTTATTGAACATGGCTTTGTCCAAGGTTTTGTAAAGGATGTCCTTGGCTACATTGTCCATGTTGTATCTTTTTCTGTCATCATTTGTCCATTCAGTTCTTGGTTTTTCAACCATAGCCTGGTCTAGGGCAACATCCTCTTCACCTTCAGGTTGTAGCTCTTCTTACGCTTGTGTTCACTTTTAAGATTTGCGTGGCCCATCCTCTATCACTATTCACATCTCATCATGTAATCTTTGATAGATGAGCTCGCATACGAATTTTCCAATCATCAAATTCTTCAATTGTGAACATAGGGATGCGTGTCAAATTTGTTTCCATGATAATAACTTTTAATGATAAAAAGAGTTTTGAAAGATCAAGTACTAAAACAGACTTTGAAAAATTTGGAGATCTAGTTCAAGAAGAACGATGCGGAAGGCTCAATGAACCAACCGCTCGATACCACTTGTAGGTCCCAAGGGGTGTGAGTGTAAGGTTTAGAAGGGGGTTGAATAAACCTTACCAACTTTTCTCTTTTGGTCCTTTTAAAATTCGAGTTGACACTATGCGTTGTGTCCTGGTGGACATCCAATTTAGTTAATCAAGAGAGTTAATCACTCAACGACTGATCGAGTATTTGTTGATAGAGTAACTCGGCTATTAAGACCGAATTAGCTCAACGTGGTTTGTTTTATTTGGAAGACTTAACACCCTTAAGTTTGATTTAGTTATGATTTAATACTTGGTTTTAGTACTTAGAGATTATCAGTTGGATAGCAAATATGTCAAGAGAATTAAACAAATAAGATGCAGGAATTAAAGTGTTGAAATGTAAATAACACGATAAGTTTTATAGAGGTTCGAAGATGGGGTAACTCTTCTACTCCTTTCTTCTCCAACTCCTAGAGGAATCCACTAAGTATTGATCAAGATATACGAGTGGTAACACCCGATACAAGTCTTGATCACACACGGTGACTTGATCCTTTGGGACTCGTCTGGAGATGCCTTGATCACTCGGTGGCTTCTCGTCCGACTCGCCTTCTTCACACAGGCAGGCTGCTTGCTACTGACTCACTTGCTCAAGCTCTTAGGATTTGATCACGAAGCCCTCCAAAAACTCGAGACCGGTTCGACTTGAACCTTCCTACAATCCTTCGCGGAATGTAGACCCCTTTTCTTCTAAAGTTTCCTCTTCAACCGATTGAAGCTATCTTTCCTTCACGGGTGAGTGTTGGATTGATTTTCTTCGTAGTGTAGGCTTGAGGATTAAACTTGAATGATTTTGAGAATATTTTGATTACGATTCGGATATTATCTTGAATGTTTTTGGTTCGGGTAATCAACCATATCTTTGAGTCATCCTCGGCCTTTTATAGTGATCTTTCAAAAATTTGCCCGTTGAAGAGATAGGCTTATTTTTGAAAGTCACTTGTGGTCGTTGGCTTGTCTTGTTGCGGTCCTTGGAATTGCCACTTCCTCGTATGAATTATTCTTGACTTTTAGAGCACCGACACACGGTGTAGTGCTTCCCATTGGTTTATTTCCTTGCACGCTTTTTCGGATCGAGCACTCCGAGAAAGGTAGCATGGAGATATTACTTGTTTAAGTAATTCTCTTGATTTCGTGCAACGGATCTCTTTCGATTATCTCCACTTGATCGCATTTCCTTGCTTTCCCCAGGTGACTTAGAGTCGCCTTCCAATCATTAAATGACTCTTCTGTCACTTCAACTAGAGACTTGACTATCTTGAGTTGACTTGTCGATGCTTTACTGATTGTATCTCACCGCACCTTGATCGAGTTCCCGTCTTCTCTTCTTTTGCCAAACTCAATTTGTCTCTCAGCAATGAGTCTTCCTACTAGTCTCCGGTTGTCTTCTTGCATGTTTGGGCATAGCCGACTTAACTCGGCTTGACCAGCCCTATTTATTACAATGCAGTTTACAACAAAAAATGGGGTGCCAACTTCCTATTCTAAGTTTTACATGGCATTCATCAAAATCTAAACAATAAATTTCTCAACAGGGTCACACGATTAATACTTGTCGGGCTAGAAATAGCTCTAATTATTATTGGAGACCTAAAAGTCTCAAAGCTAATCCCAAAGGACCCAAACACTTGAGGATACCACAAAACGATGTCACATTAGGTACCGTGGAATAATATTCAAGGAAAATTCATGACACCAAGAAGACATCAAATGACCGTCTCATTTGATCAAAGGAGAAGACAATGTCACAATGAATTTCCAAGAGAAACACATTATCAACAATGGGAAGGACACAATCCTTGGAAATGGAGCAATTGGAGAAGCTATCATCAACAAGATGATTTTCAAAAAGGAAGATATCATCAACAATGGGAAAGACACAACCCATGGAAATGGCGTAATTGGTAAACCGTATCTCCCCATTTAAATATGCATTTTATTTTATTATCAAGCATGCTTGTATTTGTGTCATAATTGTAGAATGATTTTTCAAAATATTTTTAAAATTAAGGTCTTCAATATATATTTGTGTTTTTAAATTTTTTTTTGAAAAAGGAGACCTTATATGATGCTTATAAAAACTCTTGTGCATTTGCCTAAACTAGAGTGTTTTATCATCTCTTATGGACTTATTATGCATAATATACTTGTGATATCTTTTATTGCTTTAGCCTACACTTCTATTGCTATGTTTTTGGGCAATATTTGTTTTAAGAATTGTGTAGGACTTATATATCTTCATCAATGGTTATCTACTCATTATTTGACAAGAGTGACATAAACTATCGAGGTACGCTCACCATTGTTATTCATTTCTTAGACTCGGTATATTTTTTGCCATATGCCTATGTGTTTATTTTTCAAGACATTTCAAAGTATTTCATACAAGTGCCATTAAAAAGATTTTTTCGATTGTTGAAAGGCACTATTCGATAAAGCTTGTTTTATCCGAGACTTGTAAAGGATTATATTTTTTGATAAAACATTTGATTTTTTCCTCCTCTTAAATTATGCATTTGATTGCACATATTCATTCTTGTCAAAACTATTGTTCAAATGCTTCTTTTGCATGAGGTCTCAACTATATGCTCTTAGATTTTCATATTTCAAAAGAGACCTTATATAGCCTCCTATAAGCTTAGTTCAACTTACATATTTTATGAAACTCTTGATGAATTGTTTGAAAGCATAGTATGTGTTACTTGTTATTGTATCTCTATTATTCGATATTACTATGCTCTTGTGCAAAGACATCTTGTTAAGACTTTGCAGAAATTTTTGGTATTTTGGAACAAGTTTGATGACCAATGGGAGGTTAGTAGCTCAAAGGTAATGTCAAGAAGAAGGTATTGATTTTGATGAAACATTTGCACCCGTAGCACATTTTGTAGCTAATCATATTTTACTTGCCTATTCTTACTTTAAGAAAATTTCAAGCTTTACCAAATGGATGTTAAATCCACTTTTCTAAATGGTTTTATTCTAAAAGAAGTCTATGAAAAACAACCGGGGTTTGAAAAAATTTTCTAGGCCAAATGATTTTTATAAAATGCCTTGTATGTTTAAAACAAGCACCGTGTATGGTTTGATAAACTTAACTATTTTTTTAAAGTGGTTTTACAAGAGGTAAAGTTGATCTATTCTCCTTATTTTTGAAAAAGGGCAAGATTGCTTACTTGTGCAAATTTATGATATTATTGGTGCTACTAATGAATCTTTGTGCAAGATATTATCTAAGTTGATGCAAGGTGTATTTGAGATGAGCATGATGGGGGAGCTCAATTTCTTCATTGTAATTCAAGTTAATCAATGCCAAGAAGATGGTTATAATTCACAATCAAAGTATACAAAAGTACCTTTGAAGAAGTTAGGCATTGAAGAAGGAAGAACCATCTCAACCTCTATGGTTACAAATGTAAAGTTTGACAAAGGTTGAGGAAGGCATATTGATTGACAAACATATTCGAGGTATGTTCATTAACTTTTCTTATTCCTTTAAACTCGACATTCTCTATGCCCTATGTCTATATGCTCGACTTCAAAAATATCCCAACGAATCTCATTAAAGTGACGTTAAAAGAAATTTTCAAATATTTGAAAGCCATTTCTTCTTATGGCTTGTATATCCAAAATTTCAAAACGTTCATATTATTCGGGATAACAAGTCTGGTGATTATAATTTCTCAAAATATGGTTCGTCATAATCAAACTAAACATATTGAGATTCGATATTTTTTTCTAAGGGACTGCGTTTCTAAAAACAAAAAATTGAGTCGTGTTTAATTCCGTCTCAAGGATAACTCGCGGACATTCATTTTTAACCATTAACCGCCGAGTCTTTTACCTCATTTCGGCTTGTTTAGGCATAATGTATATTGAATGAGTTATATGTTTGCAATTTGCATGTTTTCAAAACTTAGGGGTAAAAAATCGGATTTTTTGTGTAAAATTCGGACAAAACCAGAATTGGTGTTCAGGCATCGGTCGACAGAGAGGTCGACCGGTCGACCAGAGTCAGGCACCAGTCGACCGGTCGCCCTAGCCATTTTCAGGCTTAAAACAGCTTATGTCCTTCAAATGGTTATTTTGGTTATTTTCTTCCAAAATCGAACCCTTTGCATTTTTCACACACAATTCACTCAAAATGATTTTCTTGTTATAAAATCTATATTTTTGAGTTTATGTAACTTCTATTTCATCTATATCATCCAACTTCTTCGATCAATTGGTAAGAATTTCTCCTTTTTATCTCAATCGGGTTGAACCCATGAGAATGTGCTTGTATCTTGCTATTTTGATGAAATTCTTGCATTAGTGATGTATATGATGATTGTTGATGGATGAATATTGTCATATTGCAATTGGTGATGAAAATTTTGGCTTAAATGAAATACAAAGGCGTTATATATCTCTTGTTTTATTCGACACACGCCAAGTGTTCGACAAAATATTTCAATGAAAAATTAATCACCTAAATGATTCTCTTGATTTGAAAAGTCTTACAATGTTATAGAGATCATGTTTTATCAATCAAATGAGCTTTTGCAAATCAAATGAGCAACTTTTCCCTTTTATTTGGAATTTAAGATTCATTGTACAAAATGCTCGATAAATCGATTAACTTGTGCACTTTGATATGATTGTATGATTTTTTTATCGTGCTAACATTATTTTTGATGATTCCAAAGGGGGAGAAATAGGAAAAATGCTCATATTCTCAAAGAAGCGAAAATAAGCTTGCAAGAAAAGCTATAAGCTAAGGCTCTTAAAAGCCAAAAGCTATGAATGATACTTAGTCCATTTGATGAATTATGGACTTTTATGATTGACTAATGATGTCTTGTGACAGGGGGAGCTTATAAGCTCATGAAATTCAAGCTTAAGTTGTAAAAGCTAAGCTTTTAGCTTTTAATTATTTGCTTCTATACTTGTTCTTGATGTGCATATTGATAGGGGGAGCTTGTGCAAAATGTTTTTTGAAAAATCTTTGCTCCTACTCTTGTGTGTTTCACTTATGATGAATGTTGCTTGTAATGGATTGATGTTTTAGACCGGAAAATGTGTTTTGTTTTAAAATCAATCTCCTAAAATTATTTTGGTTTGTAATCATCAAAAAGGGGGAGTTTGTTAGATAAATATTTTTATCAAGATTTTGATTATTTTGTTTAAATGAGTTTTTATACCAAAACAATGTTTATAAATGTTGTCCAAATACTCCTAAATGATTTAAAATGTTTTTACTAATTTTTGGAGTATTTCTTAGAGTTTATTATTCGATAAAAATTGGACAACACTTTTGATGATTTGGTGTTAATTGGTTTTTACACCAAAACAATGTTTATAATTGTTGTCCAAATACTCCCAAATGATTTAAAATGTTTTTACTAAATTTTGGAGTATTTCTTAGAGTTTATTATTCGATAAAAATTGGACAACACTTTTGATGATTTTGTGTTAATTGGTTTTTACACCAAAACAATCTTTATAATTATTGTCCAAATACTCCCAATTGATTTAAAATGTTTTTACTAATTTTTTGGAGTATTTCTTGAAGTTTATTTTTGACAAAAATCGGACAACATTTCAATTTTGAGGTTGACCGGTCGAACAAGAGGTCGACCGGTACCTGAAGAACGCACAAAATGAAACAGAACGTACTGGACATGAAAAATGAGGGAGGGCGACCGGTCAAGGGAAGGGTCAACCGGTCGGACCCCCCTCTGACCGGTCGGACCCCCCTCCAACCTGTACCTGGATCGCACTAATTTCATTTAACGTTCAAAATTTTCTATAGAGCGACCGGTCGCGCTGTGTAATCTTATGACAACAAATTTGTACCGTTGAAACTTCATATCAGCAAGATTTGCTTTTCATTTTTGTACATTATTTCTACATCTTGTGATCCTCTCTTTGTAGACAGAAGTGAAGGAGGAGCCTATGTTTGTGAAGACTATCCTATAAATAGAGGATGATTTGAAGACACAACACAACAACACACAAGCAAATACACAACAAGAAATCTGCAAATTTCTAAGCTTTCATATTCAACACTCTTGTTGTATTTATAGCCTAAGTATTTCATTTTCACATCTTGAGGTCTAGGCTTGATTCTTGATTACACTTGCACTCAAATTGTAATATTCATTATTGAGTTGTAATCTTGATTTTGGTTATCATTCAACACGAGACATCCTTGTGAGTATTCTTGTGGAAAGAATACACTCGGGTGATCTAGGTGATAGGTGTTTCAAGAGTGTGGTGCTCTTGAGGTATTGAAGAATTTGGTGTTCTTCAAGGTTGAAGATTGTGGTAATCTTCACAAGGTGACGTTGGAGATTGTGGTAATCTTCAAGAGAGATTGTGATAATCTAAAGGTGGTATTGTAGAAGAGTGTGGTGCTCTTCAAGGTGATGTTGTAAGGTGTTGTATTAATTTTGGTAATTAATAAAATCTGTTTTTCTTTTTGAAATCCATCCCGGAGATACTGGGGTGGTAGAGGATTAGGCCCTAGGTGGGTTGAACCTCTATAAATCGACGCGTGTTATTTATTTCCCGCACCTTTACTATTG
Organism: Rehmannia glutinosa; assembly: GCA_016081115.2. Classification (NCBI taxonomy): domain Eukaryota; kingdom Viridiplantae; phylum Streptophyta; class Magnoliopsida; order Lamiales; family Orobanchaceae; genus Rehmannia; species Rehmannia glutinosa. The sequence goes on along the minus strand of CM071927.1, from coordinate 59,616,172 downwards.
TCTTGGCTTGTTTGAATCAAAAAAGAGGGCTAAATCGAGAAAATGGAGATAATCTATTCACCCCCCCTCTAGATTATCGTAGTCGCTTGGACTTACAGTCCTTATATTCTGGATACACGTAGAATGCTTCTCAGCCACCTTCTCAAACTCAGCTTCGATGGCTTTTCTTGATTCTTTAAATGCCAACTCAGCTTTCTGTTCCACAGCCAGCTCTTTCGGTAGCTTGCTGAGAAGTGAGGTTGTTACTTCTCCTTGTTGAGGAGTCTTGGCAAATATAATCTTTAGATGAGGGTTTTTCGCAGAACTTCCTTCCCCCTTAGTTGTTCTCCTTCTTCTCCTCCTTATGACTCCCTTGACCTTCTTTCAATTCCCTCATAGCCTCATATTCCCCCTTTTTAGCATCATTACCAAAAGGTAGGGATAGGCCAGGGAACATGCCACTTAAAATGAAATCAAGTCGGTTGTTGGTTGAATCATGCTTAGCATCCGACTTGGAGTAGGCTATTCAGAATTCTGACCACATAGCTTTTGACTCAGCTGCCATTAATTTCATTTCAGTTTGGACAACAACGAGTTGCTGACTCATGGTAGTCTCCAGTCTTGCAATCTCATTCTTGTGTTGCAGCTTAAGTAACTCCATATCCGACTTGTGAGATTCTTCTATTCTCACCATGTACTCCTTCTGCCTTTGCTGGAACTGTATGTTATTCCCACTCTAGACTAGTAACTCTGCAAAGAGTGACTTGAAGTAACGGACTTGCTCTCTTCTCATAGCTGTGGTTTGTGCAGCCCATTCTCGAATACGTAGAACAACACCAAGAATGTCCCCATTTGGCATCACAGTTATCTAGCCTTAGGTCTAATGATGCTAAGTCGTGCTCCATTTTCTCGATTTCAGCACAAATGGCTTTAAATGCCTTCAAGAATTCGGATGTCGAAGCGGATTCATCCTGGGGCCAAATGGCATCAAAGTCAAAACCTATAGGCACCATAGTTGAATCAGCTGGAACTCCGGATTCTTCTTGGACAGTATACTTGGCTTGTTCTCTAGTAGATTCGGCATCCAGGGGTGGCAATTGGGCTTCAAACGGGAAAATATTTTCGAACCTATCATCTGTATAGTATAGGGATTCCCACAAATCCAACTTGTGGAGCCTTTACCTTCTCCTTCTGAATATCTTCAGCTCTACTTGCCTCAGCTGAACCAGCTTCGTCGGCATTGGGAGCAGCTGCGTTAGCCTGTTGTTGAGCTGATTGCATTTCTGCTTGAGTTGTTGTATTAGCCTGCTCAGCTAATTGGTTTCTAGCTTGAGATTGTGTTAACTGCCACCGACAGACACTTAGTTATCTTAATGACTTCCTTGATATCAGTAGGGGCTTCCTTTTAAGTTGTCTGGTCCTCAGCTGGTTTATCAGCGTCATCAAAGTGTGATGGAGCCATTGGGATTGGCTCATCAACAAACACAAACCTCATCGGAGCAGTTTTGTCACTAGCTTTACTCCGAGAGTCTTGAGAATCCTCAGCTTTGTCCTCAATAGATTCATCAATGGGAGTGGACTCAGCCTCATTGTCAGATTCCAGGAATTCTGTGTTAATATTCTCCTGGGAATCACTAAGAGCGCTGATTTTTTCTTCTTCATCAACCGTCTCTGCGTGAGGAATTTGCTCATCTGCAGCTCCTTTAACCAAGGAAGTCTCAACCTCCTTCTGGCCTTCGATACCCTCAGCAGTCTCAACCGCTGGAGGGCCTTCTCATCCCTGTGTGCAGTCTTAACTGCAGCAGGGTCTTGGACAGTTTTCCCTGTAGCAGACTCATCTGCCTTAGGATCTTCGATGGCATCTGTCGGAGTCTCAACTCCTAGGATTGCACTTTCAAGACCAGGAGTCTCAACTCCCATGGTCTCCTTTCCATCCTTTGCCTTAGTTGCATCCGCAGCACATCGGCCTTGAGTGTAAATGAAGTTTGGTGAGAGACAGTCTCAACCATCCGAGCTTCTTCAACTTCAGTCTGTTGTTCCGTTTGTTTCTCACCTTCACCTCCAAACTCCATTTGTTTGTCTCCCACAGCATCCTCCGACCTAGCTGTGGTGGTGGGAGCTTCCCCTCACCGGGCGCACCAGCCAAGCTAAGTTAGTAGTTGTGGGGTTGCTCTGCACCTGAGACTCGGCTGTTTTTCCCTCTGAGTGATCAGTCGTGGGGGCAGGTGTCTCAACACCTTCTGCAGGAGTTGGCTTGGCTAGGGTGCCTGCTTCATCTCCTTCTCTAGCTTCATCGCCAATCTTCTGAGAGCCGTGTTTTGAGTGCACGGGGGATGTGGTGGAAGCAATATCGACAGCTATCTTCCGCGCCACATCCAAGGAGTTAGTACTAGAATAGAGTTGAGAAGACTCTCATGGGCCCTCTTGAAGTTGTTGTTCGTGCATGGCTTTTGATTCTCTGATGGCCTATTGGAATTCGACTTTATCTCTGCCGCTCTGAAGGATCGATCTCCTCTAAGTCGCTGCTATCAGTCGATTCCATTTCATGCTCAGGACCACTAGTAAACATACACATTTTTTACTTTTCAATGGCTTTGGCCTTCTCCAAAGCCTTTTCCTTTTCATCTTCCTTGATGTTACGGGAAGAGACGATCATACAAAAATCTTTATTGAGGGCAGAGCGGATAGAGATGTTCCCCAGGAAGCTTAAGAGCTCCTCTTCTTCTTCAATGTACTCTGGGTGCTCAAATTGTTGTTTAGAGTAATCCAGCTTCCAATTTCTCCAATCCCTCAATCTCTGCGGAATATCAGGATAGACAGGAGATAGCATTATAACATCATCATCATCTCATTCCTCCTAAATGGTAGCAAGTGGAGCATGCTCCTCCTCAGGTTCATTGGCATCAGTCTGCGGGGAGTGGATAGCTCTTTCTTTATGAGCCTCAGGTGTCTCAGCTCCTTGCTTCTCCACAGCTGTCTCTCGAGCCGCTAAGTCTTTTACAATCTATTGATCAACATCAGCAGTCTTCTCGGCATCCATGGTGGATGCATCTCCACCATCCTTCTCTTTAGACTGCTCCTCTTGAGTATCAGCAGTCTTCTCGGGCTTCTCTGGTTGAGTGACTGACTCAGCGTTTTCAAGGTCGACTTTCTCATAAGTCTTTCTTCTCTTAGTCTTAACAAGAAGAACTCGCTTCCTCTTCTTTCTTCTCTCGTGGTGGCTTCTGGTTCTACCATCTTTATCTTTTTGGCATCAGCTGGCTTGCGAGGCACAACTGTGCGCTTTTTCTTCACGATCGGAGAAGGTTTGGATGTATCCTTCTCGATCTGGCTCTTCTTGGGCAAAAGTGCGTCGGATTTGGCTATTGGGGTAGGAGCCTTTCTTCGTGGTTCTTGGCAGCTCGGCTGCAGGGGTAGGAGCCTTCTTCGACTTGGCTGCTGGGGCAGGTGCTGGCTTACCTGCAGTAGCTCTCTTTTTCTGGATAGGCTTTGGAGAGAGAGCTGGAGCGGTTGCAGCTGTGTCTTCTGCAGCAAGGTCAGCTGACTCACCCTCACTGGTGTTAGCTTTCCTTGCATGGGATTTATTCTGAGCTCCAGACAGATTGGCCTTGAACATCTTTTTATTCACATGGAATGACTTTCCATGTCGCAGGGCAATCCCCTTCACCTCCATCAAATGGCCAATCACCAGGCAATACCCCAAAGAACATCTGAACATCCCATCCTCCTTGATGGTCTTATTGATCACATTCTGACAAATACAGCTGAAGACAAACTCAGCCCAGTTGATCTTCTTCTCTTCTATGATCGTGACCATCACCACCACTTTGTTCGAGACGGTGATTGATTAAAGCTGTCGAACATCATATCCACGCACTTGGACACAATGTCCATCAGCTTATGATAATCTTCCTGGATCAAATCCTTCTTGGATGTATAGACAGCCTTCGCAGCTGACTCAGGCTCGGCTATCTCCTTCCAAGCCGCGCTAAGTTCACGTCTTTCTCAACGATTTCTTTCAGCCCTTCAGTAGGCAACTTACAATGTTCAGCAAGGTCAGCAGCAGTGATCTTTATCGCCTTGCTATGAACAGATGAGTGAATCTCATCATCGTGCAATTTGGCATTAACATAAAAAATTGCAACTTCCTCTAAATACGTGTGAGAAAACTCCATAGTGAGAAAATCCTTCAGACCGGATTTCTCGAGTTTCTCAGCAGTATTCTTCACCAGGGCTTCATCAGCACCCTGTTTCAGCATCCCCTTGAAGTCTACTGTCGATTCTGAGTGGATCTAATCGGACATATTGACAAAGTCGTACAATGCTTCCATTTGCGATGAAAATAAATGGTGAATAAAGCGTAAAATCTTGATTTTTGAAAGGTAGGGTTTGCACGTTCACAGAGAGCATTCCTTTGCTTGTTGAAGACGAGAGGGTTTTTGTGAGGAGAGAGAAAGTATGTTTTGGCTTATATTGGACTTGAAAGGACGATTTCTGGAATTTGAAAAATTAGATCAAAATCGACGGTCAAGATTTAACCTTTGAAATCGCATTAATTTCCTCGCATTAAATCCAGCAGCATTTATATCCAATCATAGGCTAACCGTGCAGCTTTTGTTCTGACATCATAATTACGCTGACGTAATCCTTAAAACCATTCCCCCTCGCAGAAAACGACTGCGTTTTGTCACTTAGCTCATAAATAACTCAGCTATTATCCAAAAGTGACTTAATTCTGCTTCTCACTTCACATTAGATTACTTAGCTGTCAGCTAACTCGATACAGTTGATTTCCCGTCTTGCCTGTTTCACTAGGCTGAAATGTAAAACTTGCTTATTTTTCATTCTCTCTTCTTTGTCTCTGATGATTGAGTCTTATGAGCATCCTAACTCAGCTCAATTAACCCTAGCTCATTCTTAAGATCTTTAAATCTCGATTCACATAGAGGCTTAGTGAATATGTCAGCTAACTGCTTATCAGTTGAGATTTATTCCAAGGTGATGTCTTTCTTTTCAACACGATCTCTAATAAAATGATATCTGACATCAATGTGCTTTGTTCTTGAGTGCAACATTAGATTCTGAGTGATTGCAATAGCACTAGTTATCACACATAATTGAAATTTCTCTTTCTTCTATATCATAGTCTCTCAGTTGCTATCTCATCCATAGAACTTGGGCACAACAGCGGCCCGCAGCTATATACTCTGCTTCAGTTGTGGATGTAGCTATTGAATTTTGTTTCTTGCTGAACCAAGAGACTAATCTATTTCCAAGCATTTGACAAGTACCTGATGTACTCTTCATGTCCACTCTACATCCAGCATAATCTGACACTACAAGAAAAATGTTAATAGATATCGATTAAAAACCGATGTCTAAAGAAGAAAAAAATCGATGTTGAAACCCATGTTGTTAAAAGGGGGGTTTGAAATATTCAACATAGTTGACTCAAATCGCCTAAGTCCTTGGGGACAACTAGGTTGGCTTTCTTGACAAAGTTACCCACTCAACAGACTCGACTGAGCTGTTGATAGTATAACTTAGTTGCGTCACCTAACACTTAACTTTTAGATGATTTGGTTTTAAACAACGGAAGACTTAACACCCTTTGTTAATTTGAAGCACGTTTTTAACACTTATTTTTAGCACTTGTTATTATCAGTAAAGTTTGCAATTTAACTTATCAGTAGATATAAAAATATGCAAGGAAGTAAAGTCTTTGATAGTAAATGACACAAACAAATTTTATAGTGGTTCGTGGATGGGGTAATTCCTCTAATCCACTCTTCTCCAACTCTTGGAGGAATCCACTAAATAACATATCAGGTTACAAAGCAGTTCTTCAGTCTAGAGACAGCCTTGATCACACAGTTGGCTTCTCCTGCGACTCAGCTTCTCCACAAGACAGTTGCCTTGCTACTTCAGCTTCCTTCAAACCCTAGGAATTGATCACACAGCCTTCCAGCGAGATCAAAACTGTCGGTTCAATCTTGAACCTTACTACAGCTTCTTCAAACTTGGAGAGTAGACCCCTTTTGTTCTTTAAAATTTTTCCTCTTCAACTAGTTGAAGTATTCTTTCCTTCACAGCATATGTTGGATCGAGTTCCTTCGAGGTTTTAGGCTTGAGGAATTTCTTGATAAGCTTTGAGAATGTTTGCAGGTTTTGCTTGCTTGTAAGATTGATTCGTTCGTGTATTTCGTAACCTTTTCTCAAATGCTTCCTCAGCCTTTTATAGTGCTCATTTGAAAATTTGCCCGTTGAAGAGATAGACTATTTTCAAATGACACTTTCTTATTTGTTGGCTTGTCTTTTCTTGGCCTGCAGCAATGTGATGTTGACACTTCCTTGTATTAAATGACTCTGCAGCTTTACAGGGCGACGACACATGCTTCAAAAGATTTCCCATTGGTTTATTCCTTTTGCATATTTCTGGGTCAAACACTTTAAGACTGGGTAGTTTGGACTTATTATTATATTGAGTAATATCCTTGACTTCCTTCCAATGGATCAATGTCAGTCGTCTTGATTTGACTGCTGCATTTACTCCTTTGACTTGAGTCTGCTTCATCCTTTAAGGAAAGACTCAACTGTCAAGTCAACTGTTAGACTTGGCTCTTTAATAACTTGACTGACACTTCCACATTCTTTTCACAGTTGTTCCTCAGTTGGATCTCCTTCAGTCGAGTATGTGCCTTCCATCTTGACCATACTCAGCTGACACACAGTTGGGTCTTCACTCAAGTCTTCAATTGGCTTCTTGCATTCTTTGACATAGCTGACTTCACTCAGCTCATGCAGTCCTATCTATTACAAAGTAGGAATACAAGGAAAATGCGGTGCCAACTTCCATTCTAAGTTTTACATGGTATCATCAAAATCTCAATAATAAATTTCCTAATGTAAATATCGGACCTTACAAGAAATGATCGGTCTATGCTCAATGAATTTTCACTTCCAAAATATTTTTGGTCGAAGCCTTTCACCGCTTGCTACGTTATAAACCTAGTATATCTTCGTCCTAAGTTAAATAAAACTCCATATGAGCTTTGGAAAGGGAGAACACCAAATATTAGTTATTTCAAAATATTTGATTGCAAATGTTTTATTTTGAACACTAATGATCAATTGGACAAACTTGATCCTAAGGCCGAAGATGGGAAATTTATGGGGTATTCGACTAGGAGCAAGGCATATCGGGTTTATAATAAGACTAGCATGGTAGTCGAAAAATCTATTCACGTCAAATTCAATGAAGCCTCCGAGTTGAAAGAATCCCAAATGATGATAGTGATGAAGAAGATGAAGTTGGACCAATTATTCCAAATGATGCTCAAAATGATCAACCTTCTACCTCAAATGATCAACCTTCAACTTCAAATGTTCAACAAGAGGATAAGGGTGATAATTCGGATCTTCCCGTTGCACTAGAAGATAACTTGTCGAAAAAGCTCTTATCTCAAAAAGAGCCAAAGAATGCTAAGGAAGTCGATGAAGATGAAGATTGGTTTCTTGAGTTACAAGAAGAGTTAAATCAATTTAAGAGAAATGATGTTTGGGAACTTGTGCCTTGTTCTCCATCACAAACTATCATTGGCACAAAATAGGAATTCCGAAACAAACTCGATGATCAAGGCAATATCATTCGAAATAAAGCAAGGTTAGTAGCTCAAGGTTATTGTCAAGAAGAAGGTATTGATTATGATGAAACATTTGTACCCGTAGCACGTTTAGAAGTTATACGTATTTTATTTGCCTATTCTTGTTTCAAAAATTTCAAACTTTACCAAATAGATGTTAAATCCGCATTTCTAGATGGCTTTATTCAAGAAGAAGTCTATGTTAAACAACCTCCGGTGTTTGAAAAATTTTCTAGGCCAAATGATGTTTATAAACTTAAAAAGGCCTTATATGGTTTAAAGCAAGCACCTCGAGCTTGGTATGATAGACTTAGTTCATTTATTTTGCAAAATATTTTTACAATAGGTAAAGTTGATATTACACTATTTGTTTTCGAAAAAGGGCAAGATTGTCTATTAGTTCAAATTTATGTTGATGATATTATTTTCGGTGCTACTAATGAATCTTTTTGCAAGAAATTTTCTAAGTTAATGCAAGGTGAATTTGAGATGAGTATGATGGGAGAACTTAATTTCTTCCTTGGACTACAAATCAAACAATGTCAAGAAGGCATTTATATATCTCAATCAAAGTACACCAAAGAACTCCTATAGAAGTTCGGTATTGAAGAAGAAATAACCGTTGCAACTCCAATGGCAACAAACATCAAGCTAGACAAGGATGAAAAAAGTAAATCGGTAGATGAAACCAAATATTGAGGTATGATTGGTAGTTTATTTTATTTAACCACAAGTAGACCTGATATTCTTCATGTTGTATGCCTATGCGCTCGATTCCAAAGAAATCCCAAAGAATCTCATTTAAGTGCGGTCAAACATATTTTTCGATATTTAAAGGGCACTATTTCATATGGTTTGTTTTATTCAAAGAATGAAAAATTTTCTTTAAAAGGATATAGTGACTCTGATTATGCCGGTAATATCGATGATCGTAAAAGTACATCCGACTCGTGTCAATTTTTAGGCGGTTGCCTAGTCTCTTGGTTTTCAAAGAAATAAAATTGTGTATCTTTATCAACGGCCGAAGCCGAATATATTTCCGTGGTTTTTTGTTGCACACAACTACTTTGGATGAAACAAGCATTAGTGGATTATATAATTTCTTTTGAAAACGTTCCTATTTATTGTGATAATACGTCTGCTATTAATATTTCACAAAATCTGGTTCATCATAATCGAACCAAACATATCGAGGTTCGACATAATTTTTTTAGGGATTGTGTTTCAAAATAAAAAATTGAGATGTGCTTTATTCCGTCTCAAGATCAACTCGCGGATATTCTTACAAAACCGTTACCGGCTGAGTCTTATAATTCGATTCGAGCTCGTTTAGGCATAATGCATATTGAATAAGGTCTATGTTTATATTTTGTGCATTTTTAAAACGTAGGGTGAAAAATCACATTTTGAAACTTTAAATTCGGACAGAAAAATCTCACTGCACAATGATAGATCGCCATGGAGGTCGACCGGTCGCCCTATTGGCAGAAAGCTCTTAAATTGGTTTCTATCCTCACTTTGTCTTATTTCATGTTTTCCCACCCCTTCGCCCAAATCACACGCATATCACTCAAAATGATTTTCTTTTGCAATTTTATTATATTGGGCTTCTACAATGACTATATTACACATATTATTCATCTTCCATAATCATTGGTAAGTTTGGCTTCGCTTTTCTCATCTCAATTGGCTTGAACCCTTAGCTTATTTTCTGAAATTTATTGCACTTGAAATTGATAAATGTATGTATTTATGTGATGGGAATTATGCATATTGTTGGATTATGGCCATAGAATTAGGATTGTTATTGATTGTTTTTGCTTGATTTTATATACAAATGGCATATACATCTTTGTTTTCTATTTATGGATGCCAAGTGTTCGATATAATGTCTCAATGAAAATTTCATCTTTTGTATGTTCCTCTTGATTATAATTATTTACAAGCCACATATTGATCATGTTTTGGTGTATCTCCCAATTTCTTTAAATGATATTATGATTCTTTGTACTCAAAGCATGATATTGTCGTGATAATTGTTCGTTTTTATCCTCATGCGTACTTTGATATCTCTCTATGATGTTTTTATTGTGCTAATAGTCTTTTTAATGATTCCAAAGGAGAAGAAAAATGAAATGAGCTTATAAGCTAATGGTAAGATCAAATGAGCTAGAAAAAGCTCAAAAGCTCACAGAAAAAGCTCTTTGGTAAAAAAAGTTAGTTTAAAAAAGCTGGAGCTTTCTTATATGAATTTTTGTTCTTAAATCCCTTATAATGTTGAGTTTTGATTCTAATAAGTTTATTTTGACAGGGGGAGCTTTTAAGCTTTTTTAGCTTGAAAAAAGCTTTTAAGATAATGGTTTTTTTAGTTACAAGCTATGTTATATTGTGTTTCAGTATACTTTAAGCATTGTGACTAATGATTCTTATTGACAGATGGAGTTTTTAAGTTATATTGCTTCTAAGCTATATTGAAAAAGTTGAGCTCTTTTGCTTATGGTTATAACTTATTTTATTTTTGGCTTAGGCATGTTGATAGGGGGAGCTTTTAAAAACTTGTTTTGAAAAATTCTGCTCCTTTCCCTTATGAATCTTTGTTTTTGATAAGTGTTGCTCAAAACGGATAGATTATTTTTTACCAGGAAACTTATTCGCTCTTTTAAAATTGTTTTAGGTTGTAATCATCAAAAAGGGGGAGTTTGTTAGAAAAATATTTTTATAATGATTTTGATGATTTCATATAAATGAGTTTTTATACCAAAACAATGTCCCAAATGTTGTCCAAATGCTTCAAAATATTTTAAGTGATTTTTACTAAGTTTTTGAAGCACTTCTTGAATTTTATTTTTGACAAAAATCAGATAACCTCTCTGTATTGAGGTCGGCCAGTCACCCTATAGGGTAACTCGTACCTGAAAGTTTTTCTTAAGACAGAACAAAACAGAGAAGGAAAAAGGGGGAGGGAGGCTGGTGCCTAGGATGAGTTGTTCTTGATTGAAATCTCTTTGTTTATACGTCGATCAGTCGAACCATAGACCAATAGGTGGCACCTATGGCGATCGGTCGCCCTATGAATACGACCGGTCGAACCCCCCCGGCAACCTATGTCAAATCTTTATTTAACGGTTTAATCTTTCGAATTTTCAACATAACGACTGGTCGCCCTATGATTTTTGACAGCAAATTCTATCCGTTGTTCAACCACTTATCAGCAAGATTTACTTTATCATTTCTTAACCATTTTTGTTGATCTTTTGATCCTTCTTTTATAGAAAAAAGTGAAGATGGAGGAGCTTATGTTGGAAATCAAATCTTGAAGCCTCCTATAAATAGATAAAGAATTTGAAGGATCAAACACTACATTTCAATGTACAAAAGCACAACACAAAATCAGCAAATTTCTCTAAGTCTTCAATTTCACATTCTTGTTGTATTAAGCCTAGCACATCACTTTCATATCCAGATAGATAGGTTTTCTTTCTTGATTACAATTGCACTTATAAAGGTTTATACATCTTTTGAGTTGTAATCTTGATTGTTTCAAATCATCCAAAAGAAGACATACTTGTTAAGTGTTCTTGTGGTAAGAACACACTTGGTTGATTATCTAGGTGTTGAAAAGTATGGTACTAAGATAAAAGTTGTAATAGTTTGGTATCTGTTAATAAACGTTTTCCTTTTCAAAATCCATTCAGACATACCAGGTGGTATAGCACGTAGGCCCTAGGTGGACATTGTGTGTTGATTTAATTTTTGCACTTCTACTTCTTCATCATCTTCATATTCGAAAAAGAGGGCGTAAATTGAAAATTTAGGAAAATCAATTCACACCCTCCCCTCTAGATTTTCGTAGCCCATTGGACTAACAAATTATCTCTTTGGTTTTATCTTTATTGGAGCCCCACCACAATGAATTCATCATTCTTTCCACTTCATCTAACAGAGATGGTGGTAACATGAATGTACTCATACAGTATGTTGGGATTGCTTGGGCCACAGATTTCAACAAAATTTCCTTCCCCGCTCTTGACAGATATCGACCTTTCCAACCTTGGATGCACTTCAAAACTCTATCCTTGATATATTGAAATATATATTTCTTGTTCCTACCAATAAGAGATGGTAGTCCTAAATATTTCCTTGTGTTAAGCTGCTGCCACACGGCCATAGCATTACAGATATCATCTTTCCCCTGTTGTGTTAAATTGTTACTGATGAGAATCCCAAATTTTCCAAAATTTACACTTTGCCCCAAAGCTTAATTATACAGTTCAAGAATCAACTTTACTTGGTTACATTCATCTGTTGTGACTCTGAAAAACAACAAACTATCATCTGGAAATAAAGATGGGATACTGGCGGAGCTCGTCTACAGACTTTTTTCCATGAATAAACCCTTTTAGTTCTGCATCTTTTATAAGTAGTGAAAGTCCTTTTGCACAAATAATAAACAAGTAAGGCAATAATGGATCCCCCTGTCGTAGCCCTCTTTGAGGCTGAATTGGCCCCACCGAATCATTATTTACTCCAATCGAATATCTCATGGTAAAAACACACATCATGATCCATTTAATCCAAATATTATTAAACCCATTTTTCGCATCATTTTGCAGAAAATCCCAATTGATACTATCATATGCCTTATCAATATTAATTTTAAGAGCCACATCTGCCGCTTTTCTCTTTATATTCTTCTTCATCCCATGAATAATCTCAAAAGCAATAAGCACATTATCCAAAATTGATCTACCTAGCATAAAAGCAGACTGACTGTTCGAAATGATAAGTTGCAGAATCACTTTCAACCTATTAGCCAACACCTTGGCTAGGATTTTATAAATCACATTACTCAGTGAGATAGGTCTCCAATCCTTCAATGTTTATGGATTATCCTTCTTTGGTATAAGGAAACATTAGTGTCATTAAGCCCTTCAGGAAAACAACCATTATTCAACCAATTGGTACAAGAAGAAAATACATCATCCCCTAGCATCGACCAAAAGTTCTAAAAAATGTCAAATTAAACCCATCCAAACCCCGTGACTTGTCAGGATGCATCTGCTTGATTGCCATAGTGAATTTCAGCATAGCAAACGGGCTAGTAAGTACATTATTATGGGACTCGCCACACACGGGCGAACAACATTAATTACTCGGCTCCAAATTACTCTTTGTTGCCTCAAACAACTTTGAATAATAATCATAAACCATCCTACAGATACTAGCTTGATCATCATGCCACACTCTATTAGTATTTTGTAACCTTTCAATTCTATTATTCTTCTGTCTACTCAATGTTGCTCTATGGAAAAATTGAGTATTACTATCTCCTTCCTTCAACTAATGTATTTTAGCCCGTTGTTTCTAATATAACTCCTCTTGGAGTAACAATGACACCAATTTACTTCGTGTTTCTTCAAAAAGAACTTGACTGGAATCACTCTTTTCATCTCGAAGCTGCCCCAAAACCTTATTACACGAATTAAATTTCGAGTGAAAGATTTTGGCTTGATTCCTTCCCCAAGTCTCCAAATGATTAGCACATGTAGCTATTCTATGCGAAATGTCGAACCTTCTCGTAGAATCCCAAACCCTTCCACCGTACCCTTCAGCCCCTCCATTTCGAGCTATTTATTCTCGAACCTGAAACGACGTCTTCCTTGTTGTTTTTGTTTAACACGTGTTTCAAGAATAATAACATAATGATCAGAAATAGGAGCAATACCATTTTTAACACCGATTTTGGAAATAATTGTGCCCAATTGTTGGACACCAAGGCATGATCAATACGTTCTTCAACAGTAATTAATGTACCTTTACACCTACTCCACAATGGATATCCAACTAGAGGCAAGTCTTGTAAATTACAATCTGAAACAACATCACGAAAACCTTGAAACACCCAACTTGGGTGTTCTACTCGTCCCTTTTTATCATCTGGATTAAGCATCATTAAAATCTCCAATGCAACACCATGGTTGATTGGAAAGATCATGAAGATTTCTCAATCAATTCCATGATGCTCTACGATTAGACCTATCCAGAATGCTGTAGAAACCAGTTAATCTCCAAAAACCAGCTTTTTTATCCTTCACTTCAATATCAATATGATTATCTGGAAAAACAATTACTTCGACCAAATCAACAATCCTCCATAAAACACATATCTCACCTCCTCTCCCGATTCTATCAACAACAAAACAACCATCGAATTTAATACTCCGTTTAACTTCTTCCACTTTATTACCATGAGCCAAAGTTTCGAACAAAAAATTATATCGGGCCTATGAGCTCTTATGAGCTCTCGTAGAACCGGAATTGCCTGGGGGTGGCCTAATCTCTAGTAATTCCAGCTCAAATCATTGGATTCGGCGGGTCTGAAGCCCATCTCCCGCCATCAAAAAATTCGTGATATCCTGAAGAGACAATGGATTTTCAGAAGTTCCTTCTTCTTGGGCTTTTTCTAACTATATCTTCATGAAGATCGAAGCCCATTTCTCTTTCCTCCAAATCTGGCCGAAAAATTTGATTCTCCTTTCCCGCCGGAATAACTATTTTGGCTTTACGATTTGTTGTCTTCCTAATTTGGTGGAACTATTACATCCACCATTGGATTAGTTCTGACCAAAAAATTCCCACCGAAGCATTTTCTGATGGGCCGTCTTCCGCCGGAATCATATCTTCAACTTCATTTCGAAGCCACTTTTCTCCTTCTCGACTACCATGCTTTCTATTTGGAGCCCTAAGCCAAATGCCCCCAATCTTTTTGTACTTCACCCTCCGCCCATAACAATCTTTTTCACTGAATCTTTCCCCATGGCCCATCAATCCACAGATGTAACAAAACACAACTAGTCATTCATACTTGAAACTTACACTTGTCCACTCTCTTTCTTGACATCTAATCTTATTGAAGTGTTTTAATGGAACACGAACATCAATTTCAACCTTTATACACATATAAGCTCTCAAAATCGCCGAATTATTATTACTATCATATTCCAGGTATCTTCCGACAAAATTTCCAAGTTGTTTTCCAACACTTTCCTTCAAATACTCTATCGGGAGATCATATATTTGAATCCAAAAAGGAACAAAAATAATGGCACTTTTTGGGACATCACATGTTGTAATTATATGCGGGATTAGGGGATAATTGTCAAAAACCATGTCCCCCTTCCCAAACTCTTTTGGATCGGTCGTATGAAAGAATCTGAACAAGAAACTTTCATTTACAATCTCTCTAATATTGATTCCTCGTGTTGGGCGCCATACATTTGCCAAACAATTCTTCATAATGTTGACATTAATGCTCCTTTCTGTTAGGAATCGTCCCAAAAGACAAAGCTCAAAACCAGTATTTTGTATGGTATTATCTCTTTCCTCTAAAACAAAACCTTCATCCTTTTCATCATGAAGTGAAAGATCTGCAAATTTCGGTTCCATGCCAATAATCCACTCCTACCAAAACATGAGAGACAAAGAATAAAAGAGATTATTAAGTCACGAATAACTCCCGAAGAATGAGAGATAGAAACTCAAAACTCTTGTTGGGAAAATTTATGTATAGATTTTGATGATACCATGTAAAACTTAGATTAGGAAGTTGGCACCCCATTTTCTATGTAATTCAACTTATAATAGATAGGGTTGTATAAGCTGAGTTGGAATCAGCTAATTTGAAGATTACAAGTCTCAACTGAAGATCGGATAAGATCGCCATGAAATCCACGTGTCAATAGCAAATTCGCGGTCAACAAAAAGTCAATAGTCCGCTAAAATTAGCACAGTAATACGTTTTTAGAAAAAAGGTAATATTTTTAAGACAATACTACTTTTGCACAAAAAAGTAATACTTTAATTAGAAACATGTAATACTTTTGATATAAAAAGTGATACACTGTGTTAAATATGGTGCTGAAGTTGGGGCCTTTGTACATCTGTGAAAGTATCATTAAATGGAGGTGGATCATGGCCCCAATGAGGAAAGTGTGATCATGGATCTAACAAGGGAAGTAGAAAATCACATTCAACTATAAAGAAGAAGCTAATGGCTCACAAGGGCGTGATACTCCATTAACAAAGATTTTAAGTTTTCCATATAAATATTTATTTATTCTCTTTGAATTTCGGTTTTGCCACGAAATGAAGGGAAAATAAGAGAAATATAGAGAAAAATGAAAGAGAAGACGAAGGGAAAAAAGAAGAAAAAATAGGAAAAAGAAAGACATCGTTGAAAACTACCATTGAAAGGTATTACATTTTAACTGAAAATTTTTATAGTTTTAAGTGAAAAGTTTATTACAAATTTGAATTGAAAAGTATTATATTTTAAACTGAAAAATATTAGAGTTTTAAGTAAAAAGTATTACATGTTGAACTGAAAAGTATTATAGTATTAAATGAAAAAATATTATACGTTTAAGAGAAAGTTAATACATATTGAACTATAAAATATAATGTTGAAATATAAAGTATTACAGGTTTAAGTGAAAAGATTACACATTTTAAGTATAAAAGTATTACACGTAGTAAATGTTTAAGTGAAAAGATATTATTTGTTGAACTACAAAATATTCATTATCTTCAGCACCATATGGGTAGCACTTTTTGTATCAAAAGTATTACATGTTTCTAATTAAAGTATTATTTTTTTGCTCAAAAGTATTATACTTGTCTTAAAAGTATTACTTTTTTCTCAAAAAAAAATTACCGCACTATTTTTGGCGGACAACTGACTTTCTGTTGACTCGCAGATCCCCTGTTGACCCGCGGTTTTTTGTTGATTAGACCGATCCGACCCGTCTCACAGATAGGAATTCAATGCTATATAAGTTTTTGTCTAAATGTTATTATAACATTTAAAATATAATATAAGATGACTAATGGACATAGGAAAAGATAAACAAAATAAGAGGTGGTCCTATCTATAAATATATTTTATCCCTTATAGGTTAGTTGATATGGAATAATACATGGCCATGAAGTTACGTGACATTATATGTCTCTATCAATTTTATTCAAATGCAATGTCTTTATGCCAAATCGTCCACATATCTGAATTGCAAGTGGCAAGTCTACCAATTTTATCTGTTGTTCTTCATACATGTAATCTTTCGGAGGAAGCAACAGCGAGGTTATGTGCAACGCTTGAAACTAAAAATATGTCCAATATAATATATTGAAACTTTTGCCATTCTCCAAGCTAAGAAAACAAAAAAGTGAAAAATAAATAATAATTATGTTAGTCTCAGCAATGGAATATATATTTTTATAGTTTAGTCATAAAAGCCAATAATTTAAACTTGTAAGTCGACAATCTATATGTACACTTTTATAATGAGAAAACGCAATATGTTTCAAAGATTTTGTGTTATTTTGCAGCGTAGTTAATTTTGGAAACAGTAAGATAGCGTTAGGTTCATTATCCACTCACAACATTTAAATTGTGGATCATCAACAATACAATACAAGGTGTTTCTCAAATTTATTTAACCTTTAACAATTGAGGTAGGACCGGGTCAATTGCAATTCTAACCCTTTGTTTCTTTTCATACAAATCAATCACAATATTTGAACATTTCTACTTTTTGTGTTTTGTTTGGCATTAGTCGCAATAATTGAAGTAGGATTGGATTCCTTAACCACTTCCATTGGTTGAGTCACAACCGTAGATCTCCAAGAGTAGATTTACTATCAATATTATTTCTATAAAAAAGCTCGCAATTTTCCTAATATAATCATGAACGCAATTGTACAGATCTCCCTTCCCTACTGTTTTTGATTCATATGACATTTAACTAATGCATTTTTACACAATATGAAATACCATAGAGAATAGATGTGGACTGGAGCGCAAAGAAATATTAGTTTTATTTCTTCTTATTGGTACATTATTTGATTTACAACTATTGGTATAATATTTTTACAATATGAAATACCATAGAGAATAGATGTGGACTGGATCGCAAAGAAATACGGATTTATTTCCTTCTTACCCACATTATTTGATTTACACTGCATCGGTATTAGCCCATACCCACTCACCAGATCGCGCCACAAGACCACCCCACCCTGATCCTACCCTCTTATTTAAAAAAAAGGAGTTTCACAGGGGAATTGAACCCACAACCTTAATAGACTTAAGGTGGTATTCTACCACTATACCACTAATGCTTATTTTGCAAATTTAGTATAACAATTTATATAACCCCATTCATAAACCTTATTTTTTAAAAAAAAAAGCTCCACAGAGGAATTGAACCCGCAAACTTAATAGACTTAAGGTGGTGTTCTACCATTATATAACTAGTGCTTATTGTGCAAATTTAGTATAACAATTTATATAACCCCATTTATAAATACGCCTGGTAATTAAAAAAAAAAATTAAAAACACCTATAAATGTAAAGGCTAAGAATCGAACCCAAGTCTATTAATAAAAATATGATACATTATATCAATAAATGGATACTTATAAAAGTGTTACTTTAACTACATCATATTTATTTTTTATTTTTTCTCTTTTTTTGTTCCTATTTTGTAACTGTATTAAGAAATCTGATACTTCATCTCAACAAACGGATACTTTTACTTATAAAAGTGTTACTTTAACTATATCATATTTATTTTTTATTTTTTCCTTTTTACTTCATTTCTAATTTGTGACTATATTAAAAAACATTATACTTTATCTCAAAAAATAGATACTTTAACGTATAAAAGTGTTACTTTAACTATATCATATTTTTTTTATTTTTCCTTCTTTCCTTCATTTCTAATTTGTGATTTTATTAAAAAACATGATACTTTATCTCAAAAAATAGATACTTTAACGTATAAAAGTGTTACTTTAATATGTTATATATATATATATATATATTTACTATAATATATTCATAATTTGTGGCTATATTAAAAAACATGATACTTTATCTCAAAAAATAGATACTTTAACGTATAAAAGTGTTACTTTAATATATATATATATATATATATTTATTTATTTATTATAATATATTCATAATTTGTGACTATATTAAAAAATATGTTACTTTATCTCAAAAAATAAATACTTTTACTTATAAAAGTATTACTTTAACTATATCATATTTATTATTCATCTTTCTTTGTATTTATTATTAAAAAATGTAATACTTTATTTAAAAAAAATAGATATTTTTACTCTTAAAACATGATATTTTGCCTCAAAAAATATATATTTTTACTCATAAAGGTGTTACTCTGATATATTTATTTGTCATTCAATGTAATGTAATATTTAATATCATAAAAGTATCATATTTAATATCAAATGTATCAATATTTCCAGCACAATTATCAGTTTTCCAATGGAAAAAACATTAGTTACAAAGACTAGAACGAGTACATTAAAAAATCTTATTTTTTGAATATGTAAAAATTAAAGTATCAATGTTCACCTTAAAAGTATCATATTTATTATAAAAGTATCATTGTTTTCGGATAAAGTATCACTTCCTATTTGGAGAATTTAAATTTTTAAAATGAAGGGATGATAATGAAGCTTTATATTCATGGTTATATTCAAGGTTATACTAAATATGTACAACAAGAAGCAGTGGTCTAGCGGTAGAGCACCACCTTACTTTTATTAAGGTCACGGGTTCAATTCCCTTGTGTAGCTCTTTTTTTATTAAATAAGAGGCGCTGGGCATTGGGCTGCTGGGCGTGGCCTGGGCGCAGCGGGTTGGTTCGGGCGTGGGCTGGTGTCTCTGGGTGGGTGGGGGGAGCTTGCAGTTTTTTTTTTTTTAAATTGACAATTGTCAACACGGGTTGGGGCTGGGGCGGGTTGTGGGTCGCGGTAGGATCCATCTTATGGAATAGGATCCGTAAGACCATCTTACCTGAGTTTTTGCCTATATATATATAGAGTTATGATCAAATGTGGCAGGGAGTTTACCGTGTGGCAGTGTGGATTAATTCAATCCATCTACACATTTTATTCAATGGTCAAGATTGCTATTAAAAATAACTGATTTAATTAATAGGTGGAAAGGGCATAATAGTAACTAGCAAAATATCATAAATCACGCCCCTACAATTAAGGGATTGATTAATATCACGTTTCCATAACTGAATTGTGCACCATTTTAATAGCTGAACTGTACACCATTTAATAATTAACTAACTGTACCCATTTTATATATAACAATACATCATTGTATAACTAATTGTAAATCCAAGTGATTTTTATGGGATTTGATTTTATAATTGTTCCAGCTTTTCATTCATTTATGGTTTACTCACAATAATGTACAATTAATTATACAATTATGCACTTTTAGATATAAAATGGTGCATAGTCAATTATTAAATGGTACACAGTTCAGCTATTAAATTAGTGCATAATTCTGTTATGGAAAAGTGATCTTTATCACATCAATGATTGTAGGGCGTCATTATGGGAAGGTGGTTACACCATTTTATTTTTATAGGGTTTGATATACAATAATGTAATGTTAGATATAAAATGGTGCACAGTTAAGTTGTTAAATAGGAAGATGGTTACACCATTTTGTCTTTATAGTTCCTTTAGATGATGTACAATTAGTTATATATACAATGATGCATTGTTAGATATAAAATGATGCACAGTCAACTATTAAATGGTACACAGTTCAGCTATTAAAATGGTGCATAATTCAGTTATGGAAACGTGATCTTTATCAGATCTATGATTGTAGGGCATCATATTATGGGAAAGTGGTTACACCATTTTGTCTTTATAGGGTTTTTAGATGATGTACAATTAGTTATACAATGATGCACTGTTAGATATAATATGATGCACAGTTTATTTATTAAGTGGGAAGATGGTTACACCATTTTATTTTTATATTTTCTTTAAATGATGTACAATTAGTTATACAATGATGCATTGTTAGATATAAAATGGTGTACGATCGATTTATTAAATATATATATTGTACATCCATGTATATATATATATATATATATATATATATATATATGGATTGGTTCAAATGAGACAATTTTAGGTTAGTCCATAAGAACACTTATTCAACTATTAAAATGGTGCACTATTTGTAAACAGTCATTTTATTGTATACTTATGGAAACATGATATTAATCAATCCCTTGATTGTATGGGCGTGATTTATGGCATTTTGCTAGTTACTATTATGCCATTTCCACCTATTAATTAATTGATAAATCAATTATTTTTAATAGAAATCTGGACCATTGAATAAAAGGTGTGGATGGTTAATTGTTTTGGATCAATCCACACCGCCATATACTTTTCATTAATTGTTATGAGAGGTCGCCACACGAGATCTCATCCATGTATATATATATATATATATATATATATATATGGATTGGTATATCTCAATCCACACGGATTCCTATTTTATCACCTCTAATGTACATTCAAAAGGTCTTATGGTCTTACCTAGGAGGGTGGTCTCACAGGATCCCCTCCCTATATATATATATATATATATATATATACACACACACACACACACATATACATATACCTATACAACACGCTCTATTAGGGGTGATCATAAGTTTTTAAAACCGCCCGAACCGCACCAAGTAACACCGTTCATAATAGTTTTTGATGAGAATCGCGATTTAAAATATTAGATAGAAACTGCACCGCTTTATTGGTGTGGTTATGGTTTTAAATTTTGAAAAACCGCCAACCGCACTATACCGCACCTCTATAATTTAGGGTAAAATAAAATATTATTCTTTAATCTTTAGTTAAATAGTTAGACAATAAATATATTAGGAACTAATTTTATGAATGATATAATTAGATTCACACTTTGTATACTAAATATTACGCACTTTATATTCTTTCAATGTTATTAAAATACATTATGTTTTGCATCAAAATAGAACAACATTACATTGCATTACATATTGAATATAACTGAAATAAAAGATATTGCAAGGTGCATTTTATTTGCAAAAATACACCTTGTTAAAAAAACACTTTTCAATTATAATATTTTTTTGACTTTTTCTTTAAATTATTATAGCAAAATTATATTAATATATTAATTATATAATATTTTTGTTAATTAAAAACCGCCACCGCTTAAATCTACACATTCAATTTTACTTCATTAAACCGCAATTTGAAAATATTATTTAAGCGAACCATCTATAGCAATTCGGTTTGAAATTGACTTAAAAACCGCAAAATCTCAACCCGGTCACCCCTATACTCTATAGTCTAATAAATCTGAGTTTTGATAACCTTTCTCAGAAACTATGTAAAATGGGCTAATTTTCAATAAAATGTGATCGATAAGACTATTTTGCCCCAAATAAAGCTATCACAACCCTTAAAATTCATACTATTCTTTGTCTTTTTTTTTTTTTTTAATTATACATAGATTCCAAGATTGTGTTGACTAATCTTATAGGCAGACGACCTTGCCCCTTTAGCCGTTGCCAGTAAAACTCAAATCGGCTGAAGCTTATATACACACTAGCATAGATAAATGGTTTTTTTTTAATTCTAGAGCGTAATCAACATTTAGAACTCTAGAAATGATAAATTGATAATTAATTAGAAAATACTAGAAATCAATGTAGAACAACGGGCATAAAATAAGTTTTGAGGCATGTACACTATCTTTAAGGTATTAATGGCCCCCACTTTAATTTGCTGCAGAGTTATGGCAATATACCTTGAGGATACTACAAAGTCTATAGTTCTACAGAAAACAATTTCTATAGAACTTAAATAGAACTTCTGTAGTAATTTGAAGGGAAAATTAGAGAATTGGTCCTATAACTTTAGACAGTTCACAATTTTGGTCCTTTAAGTATTGAGTTTGCAAAATTGGTCCTATAAGTTTGAAGCATTTTATAAAATTGGTCCTATATGTTTCATACCTAAGCAATTTCGGTCCTGTAAGTTTCATGTTGTTGCAAATTTGGTCCCTTGGGTTTATTTAAAATTTTAAAATACCAAGAATACCCCTATACACATCAATGGCTTATTTGACTAAGTGTTTTGCTCAAAATGGTATCAGAGCATAGGTTTATTAAGAACTTTTAGTTAAATTTATTATATTTATGTAATTAACAATTGGTGAGGAGAATTTTCTCCAAGAAAATGGATCTGGATAATTGTCCAAGATGTCTATCTTACAGGACATATCGTCAAATTTTGACGATGTATGCACAAGAACACAATGATAAGTTGGAACAACCAATATGTTGAAAAGGAACTTGCAGGAGCCGATAGGGAAACCTTGAGACACTACGAAAGACAAGCGCTATATTATCTGAGTTTCTTTACAAGTAAATCATATATTATATGTCAATCTGATGAATCGTCAGGAAGCAGTCCATAAAAATGCCCATCAAAATCATGATTTTTGATGGAGTATTAGAATGGAACGAGATACTTCCAGACATATCTAAGTTCTCAAAATATCTTAGAGAGGTCCAAAAGACGGTGCAAAATTATGGCAACCGCCATATTCATCTACCAACATAAGTTCATCAGAAATGAATAGCTCATCAGAACGTGAACTCTACTCGATCAAACTGCAAAGATCGTTGTATGGATTAAAGTAATCTGGTCGCATGTGGTGCCATAGGTTGAATGAATACCTTTCTGGGGAAGGTTACAAAAACAATCCTATTTGTCCGTGTGTTTTTATTAAAAGATTTGATACAGGATGTGCTATCATTGCTTTATATGTCAATGACATGAATTTGATTGGCACGCCTGAAGAATTATATAATGTTGTTGAATATCTAAAGAAGGAGTTTGAGGTTAAAGATCTTGGGAAAACCAAACTCTGTCTTAATTTTGAAATAGATCATAAAGATAACGGAATACTTGTCCACCAGTCTACTTATACAAAAAGATTGCTCAAATGGTTTAATATGGACAATACGCATTCCTTGAGTACACCTATGGTTGTACGAAGCTTAGATCCCAATAAAGATCCATTTCAACCAAAGGAGTCCGATGAAGAGATTTTGGGTCCTGAAGTACCTTATCTCAATGCTATTGGAGCATTAATGTATTTAGCACAATGCACCAAACCAGATATCGCTTTAGCTATCAATCTACTTGCGCGATACAGCTCTGAGCCAACTCCAAGACACTTGAATGGTATTAAACACATTTTTAGATACCTTAATGGTACTATAGATTTGGGGTTATTCTACTCTAAAGAATCCACTCACTCTGGATTAGTTGGTTATGCTGATGTGGGATATAGATATGATTCGCACAAAGCTCGATCTCAATCTGGTTATGCATTTTGCTATAATGGTACAGCTATATCATGGCGATCTACCAAACAAACATTAGTGGCTACTTCTTCGAATCACTCTGGGATAATTGCGGTTCATGAAGTTGGAAAAGAATGTGTTGGGTTAAGATCTGTTATATCTCATATTCGAAATAGTTATCAATTGAAGCCGATTACAGATACCGCTACTATTATTTATGAGGATAATGCAAAGCATATATAGCTCAAGTAAAAGGGTGTTATATAAAAGGTGATAGGACCAAGCATATTTAACCAAAGATTTTCCATACACACGAGCGCCAGAAAAATGGAGAGGTAGATATTCGACAGATTCGCTCCTGACATAATCTTGTTGATTTGCTTACAAAATCTTTGCCTACGTCTACATTTGAGAAACTGGTTTACGGCATCAGAATGAGAAGAGTTAATATGAAACAAGATTGATAGATCAAGTTATACAACTAATATCCTACATTTCAGGGGAGCGAATATATTGTGCGTTGTACTCTTTTTCCCTTTTGTCTGGTTTTTACCCCATTGGGTTTTTTCAGCTTAAGGTTTTTAACGAGGCAGCTGATGCACAAGGTCTGGATTTGAGAATGTACTATTTTTCTCTTATGTCCGATGGTTTCCATTGGGTTTTTCTGGCTTGAGGTTTTTAACGAGGCATACTCATCCAGAGATGAGACATCCAAGGGGAATGTTACAATATGTCATACAATATGTCATAATTTTTAGTGGATGTCTAAATACTCCACTCTACCAAATGCACCATTAGATATTACCTAAGCCATTGTCATTTATGGTGGTGTTATGCCTATAAATAGGCATAATCTTGATTGTAAATAGTACACACAAGATTAGGAGAATTGAAATAATTACTTTATCTCTGAATTATTCTCTCTCTATTATTTATGCTTTGATAATTCTATAATATCACTATTAATATGGGTTAGTCTCATGTCAGACGGTCTAACATATCTATATAGTTAGACAGATCCAAATATCCAATCCGTCATCCCACCAACAGCCCGCACATGTACCAATATCACATTCGCTGGGCGCTGTTAATACATTTTTGGAGAGTTGCTAATACATTTTAGGAGGACTACTAATACTTTTCGGAGGGAAACTAATATTTTTGTGCTACCAAATATTTTTCAGGATGACTACTGATACTTTTTGGGAGAATAACTAATACTTTTTTGGGGAACTACTAATACTTTTTATGAGGAAAATTATTATTTTTCAAAAGGAATACTAAAATACATGTAATCGAATGACATAATACTTTTAAATAAGACTACTAATACGTTTTAGTAGGAATACTAATACTATTGATGGAAAAAATAAATATTTTTAAGAGGATTACTAAACAAACTGTTCAAGCAGATTACTAATACATTTCATCGTTACTACTAACACTTTTTTGAGGGATTGCTAATATTTTTCGGGAGAAAAAGTTAATTATATTCAGGAGAACTACTAAAATATCTTCCATAGAACTACTAATACTTTTTCGAGGAACTACTAATACTTTTCGGATGAATTGTTCCAGAATATTACAAATATGCCACCGGTGCATGAAATTACGAAAAAACCCGTGTCGGGTTAGATCCGTCTAACAAAAAAGACTCGTTAAACGGTCTGACAGGAATTTTTGTGTATTAATATTAGTTCTTTTGTATTCTTAAATTAGTTCATTCTATAACAGATTTCAACTTTTTCTTTTCTTCCGTCTTCTTTTTTTTGTCAATAGAAACAAGAAATTACTTGTGCCTAGACGGAAGTGGAGATAATATATAAGTTTATATTTTTTTAGGGTCCTGATTTATTTTTTGAAATCCATTGCACATAAACCTATCCAAACAATTTTATTGAATTTTTTAATATAAATTTAAAATTCTTAACTTCAAATTCATGAATCCAAACACAAAGTAATTTATCTTCCTTTTTCTTGGCCAACTTCAAGGTCGGGTTCAATTAATAGGAATAATCATTTTATTAGACAGTTGCATACCACTGCAAGAAAAAAATTATAGATATGTATTAAAATAATTGTAAAATATAGATAAAATTATTGTAGGTAAAATCGTTGTAGATAATATTTACCAATAAAATTTAAAATTATTGGTAAGTATCTGTAGTTTTCTGTTGATAAATTTTAAAACTGTTGGTGATTTATCGTAATTGGTCGGTATAGTTTGAATTTTTTTAAATTATATAGGTATTCTGTAGGTAACTATGAAATTTAATGACCAAATCATTTATGTAAGTAACCTAAAATTTTCTTATCGCGCACGATTATACATGTAAATCTAATAGGAGACAACACGGTAAGATGATGTGTAATTGCATTTATTTTGTAATTAGCCACTTTTAGTGTAAAGTGAAAGTGTATAATAAAATGATATGTCTGAATCACTTGCCAAGGGATTAGTTAAATCGGGTTTTAGTTAGAAAAAAATGAAAATCATGTATTAGAATCTTTGTCTTTTAATTTAACATAATCTACTATAGCACTAAACACTAGAAAATACGGACACTTCTATGAGGATGACGTAAATGTATCGGATATAATACCTTATCCCATACTCCAGGGATACTCAATGGATATCCATATGGAAAAAATTAAAAAAATCGGTTCAAACATCCCAATTTGATAGAAACAAAGCCATATCTAGAAGTGTCAAACGGGCCGGGCCGGAAGGCCCAAGCAAAAAATCGGGCTGGGTAGCACAATAACCGGGCCGCTATTTTTGTGAGCCCACAAAAATACAAAGGAAAAGTCGGGCCAGTCGGGTCGACCCGGTTTTTCAGGCCTAAGAAAATATTGCCCAGTCCCACCCCCTTACCGGGCCGGACCGAAATTGACAGCTCTAGCCATATCTCATGATTTCCCATAAATCCACACATGGAAAGAAATAAAATTTATCCAATTACTGATATTTCGAAAATATTTTTTGTGTGTTTATGTGAGTCCTATCCTTTAAATTTTTTGAGCCCAAACCCATTTGTCCAACTTAGGATAAATAAGCAACTTTAGATCATTTTTTATGTGGGATGGAAATAATCTCCTCCCCCACATTTTCCATTTTATACCATTTATTTTATTAAGTCTATATTTTAGCATTAATTTCTCATTCACCCGGAATAGTTTTGAGAAATTCCAAATGCTATTATCATCTACTCTTAGTAGAATTTTTACAAATAATTTAATTCCATTTTTTCACAAATATTTTTATGATTGGTCAAAACCGTCAACACCCCATTTATTGTGGCCAATTCCAACAAATGCTTCATGAACTAAACACCAATACGTGTGTAGGATCAAGATGTACAAACAAGTAAGCTGAAAAAGATTTCACAAAGGTTCTGATTTGCTTTTGTCTGTAGTTTGAGCTGAAAGAGATTATGGAAGCCTGAAAAGTATCCTCGAGCTTCCCAGTTAATAAATCTTGAAAATACTGCCTGCTTTTATGGAATCAATCAGTGTTAAAAAATATGGTTTAAAAAAAAAAAGAAATCGTTTCAAAAAAAAAATCAGTGTTAAAAAAAGGGGGTTGGCAGAATTGCTGCCCAAGTTCCTCTGATTTTACTACAATTTTGTCATCTTAACTGGAAAATAAAATATTATTTACCAGACTTGCATCTGAATTATTAAAGGAATGAAAAGTGAATCTTATTTCATGTTGTATTGTTAAATAATAATCAGACAGTGCGAACAGAAATGGTGCCAGGATTTCTGACTTTGGGCGGTTGTTGGAACAAATTGCTAATTTGATGGTGGTTAAAATTTTAAATCTCATTAATATTGGGATAATTACAAAACCCTAACGTTTGGACTAATTAAAACAAATCTAGAAATGTTTCAAAATTAGAAAATATCCCCTCATTTGTGATTTGTCTTAGATTTAAATGGTGTAATATATACCTCAAAAAAAAAAAATGGGTGTATATATATATATATATATAAATATTATGGGTTTTTTTAAATATTTTTTTTGTTATAAAATGGAAAAATGTAAGACGGAATCAAATCTTAGATTTTTTTCAATTTTAAAAAATCTTTGAATTTTTTTTAATTAGATGGAACCTCAACGTTTTTTTTTTATCCCTTCAATTTATACATAAAAATTAAGATTATACCAACTTGAAGGGGAGGCTGTCCATCCCTCGGCTGTGTCTCTGATTGAGAGTTCTTCATGTACAAAACTGTGGAACTATCCTTGTTGTATCTCTTATATCAGAAGCAGTAAAAACATTTGAAGCTGTGAAAGTAAAGAGAAAAAGAAAAAAAAAACAATAAATGAAAAATAAACAGAGCTAAAGAATCTGAAGTAATTTGATGATGGGATGTATAAATAAATCAGACATATAATGGCTACAGATTAAATTCTTGGGACTGTGGATGTGTTGTTTCTCTATTCGCAAACCAGTGGGCTGTTTTTGTTGCAATTGGCAGCCAAAGTTTTCTCATTCTTTCCACTTTCACATCAGTTTCTGCAAGAGACGACGAATCTTTATTCCTCAACTCTATGAATCTTGGATGAACTATTATCTCCGACATGGATCTCTTATCACTGGAATTCAAAGCTTTCGATTTAAACCCGTGATTTTGTTGTTTGGAATATGAATTCTTATCATTCTGTTTGTTGATTTCCCTCTCAAACACTCTTTTCCTTTCCATCTCTTGTTTAATATTCATCAACAATATCTCATCATTCTGATCTCTTATTCCCAATGATTTCTGCTCAAATCTTGCACTTGATACATCGTTAAGCAACTCCGAATTAAGAAACATGAGATCCGAAGAGCTTACATTGCTCCAACGATTTTTGAGCACCACATCATGAGAGACAAAAATCTTGTGGTTGAATTTGTGGAGATAATTATTATGTTCATCACAATCCATGCTTTCTTGTATTGGCAATTCCTCTTCCTTTTTTGCCCTCTCCATTTTTCTGAAGCTACTCCCAATGCTAAATCTCGAAGATCCATGATGAAAATTATTATTCTCCTCTCTCTCAACATATAGCTCCAGATTGGATTCTGATTGGTTCCATAAAAATCTCAAGCTACTCGAGCATGATGAAAGGTCATCCGCGCTGACCTTTCGCCTACACAGCGGACACGTCGAGTGCTTTTCTAGCCATTGATCAATGCAATCGATATGGAACGCGTGTTTGCATTTGGGCAGCAGCCTAAGAATTTCGATTTCTTCAAACTTGGCTAGACAAACGGAGCATTCTAGGCCGTCCTTGGAACCTTTGAGGGAAGAAAATCGAAAGAAAGGGAGAGATTCTACGACAGTTTTATCGACTCCTGAGGCGAGGGAGGTTGTCCGAACGAGGCCATCTTGAATTCGGTGGGTCGTATTGTGAACGGAGGACGCCCGATGGCAGAATTTGGCGTAAAGAAGAAGAATGAAGGTTAGGGAAAACATGATGGCCAACATGCCAATGACAACTGCTAGACTTGGTTGGAAATTGGTGATAGTATCCGGTGAAGGTATACCTTGTGTGCTGTCTGAAAGAGTTTGTGCCTCTACATTCATGACGAGGAAGATGAATTGGAGAAGCAGAAATGATGATGAAATCATGCTCAAATGATTCATGTTTAAGATTTTGGGAATTTTAGGCCAAGGGTGGGGGGCATATATGGTGCCAGTAAATACTTATCCTGTATGAACAAGGGTCCAAAAATAATATATGAGGGCAGTTTGAAATTGGTTTGTAATTCTTGAATCATATAAATACCTTTTTAAGAGTACATATCCTGGATATAATTTTGTCAGTTTCTTTGGTTTCTTCATGGCTTGTTCTTGTGAATATATACCCAATTGAGAAATTACAAATATTTATTATATTTATTTATATTTTTAAATTTTAATTTGGTGTAGTGATTGAAAGGGTTGTGTCATGTGTGTGTGGGGGGGTTGAGAGTTGGTGGGGGGGGGAAGTTGCCTTGACATTTGTCTAACTAACCTCTGAATTGCAATGTGTAATATTGTGGAGGCATCAGGTTGTTGGATTGGACGGCGACCCTCCTACTTTATATATAATCTCAAATTTTACACCTAGAAATTTAAACCTTTGTTTACATTCAATTTTGAAATTATCCTTTATATATTCTGTTATGGACAAAAATGACTTTTCATTATTATCATTATAATTTTAATTATGAACTTATTTAATCCCATCAATTATCCATTGATTAGTGGATTACAGTTGGAATAACCTTGCCCATGAGGCCCGAATCTGGCCCACGTGCCGTTCACTTACGCGGCCCACGAGGCCCGTTACCTAGTGATCGCCAAAAATTGTTTTGGTTCATACAACTGCAAGTGTACAGTGTAGTTTATAAAATAATGGCAAGCAAGGTCGTATTCCTCAGGGATTGAATCTCGAAACACTTAGGCTATAATAACATCGTATTCCAATTTTATTGAAGCGACCGAAAATTGAGTATTTAAACCTACTAAAATCGAAAATAAAGAAAAAGTAAATAAAATAAATTTGTGAACCCCCTAAGTATTTTCAACATCATTAGGAGCTAGGAGCAACCTTAGGCACATAATCTCAACATGCTTCTTCAATATTAAATGCGAATAAAGTTTTAAACACCAATTCATGCAATTCTATGGGTTCAAATTCCTAATATAATTTATTCCCTGGTCAGGTGGTGCGTAAACAGTTGATTAATAACAATTGTAGTCTGGTCAGAACGTTAAAATTCTTATTAACTCCAAAAATATTTGTGAATTGAATGACTCCCCACAAACATGTCTGTCGCACATGCTTCATGTCTGAATTTGATTTCCGTTTTTGTTAAAACTCATCATCCGAAATTTTGTAAAAACAAATCTAACATGCAAATTATTGGCCAAATAAAAAGTAATTATGAATAAGCACTCGAATTCATAAAATAGAACGCATGAAGCAATTAAGAAAACAAGTAATTATATTTAATATAAATCCACAGTTTCGATTATGTCCCTAAGATCCGAAAAATATGCCAAACATTGATTATAAACTCGTAGACAAATTCGAATCAATATTTAGACATTATATAAGCACATACAAGAGTTCTTAGACATATAAAGAAAACCCCTTCTTGTCAGGGTGGATTCTCCCTCCAAGCCCTCGAAGCTCTTGTGCTCCCTAGATGTGAAAGCCTTGTGGTGTTCTTCGCGACCTAGCCTTTTGCTCTGAGAAGCTCTTCGATTCCTTCATTCCTCTGTTATTTGATGTGTTTTCTATGTAGAGAGTGATGATTTTTCATGTAAGACTTGGTCCCCTTTTATAGATGCTTGGAGAGATCACTTGTAGAGTTGGAACGGGAAGCAAACTCTTAAAAACGCGCTGAAACAGACTCCCATATTGTTAGGTCATGTGGGTCCACACGGGCGTGTGGCTTTGGGCTTAGCCCTTTGTCGCACGGGCAGGCTGGTCGCACGAGTGGGTTGTGCGGCTGATTTCCTTGTCCACACGACCGTGTGACTTCACACGGTCCGGCCGTGTGGACCTGCTCTTTCCTCTGTTTTCTTCATTTCTTCACACAACCGTGTGATTTTCACACCACCAGTCCACACGGCCGTGTGAGGCTACACGATCCGGCCATTTGACTTGCTTTTGTTCTCTTTTTCCTTCGTTTTGATATTCTCTTTGCATTCGGCAATCTTATACTGGCATCCCAACTGACATTTCTTCATTTTAAGCTCCGTTTCCTGCAATAATTACAAGAATACGCAGTATCATGCCCTTTAAAGGAAACCAAGTAAAAATATAGTAAATATGCGTGTAAATGCATCAATTATATATCAATTTAAGCCCCAAAATGCACGTATATTTTACACACATCAAAATCCCCAAACTTAAAGCATTGCTCGTCCTCAAGCAAATTTAGAAAAATAATGTAAGGGGTAAAACGAAAGAACACCCAAGAACACTATAAACATTAGATAGCACTCGACTCCATACTCAAGGAAACCATGCAATTCATCATCTAGAGATCAATTGTTCATAAACTCGGCATCATTAATACTCTTTCGGGTACTTGACATCGCGACTCACAAGTAAATAGTGTATCACTCTACTCTCAAAAGTGTATGGTAAGTGTTTACACTCAAATTCAATTCAGTGAATGTAGAACTAACATAGGCTTGCAAATCGTCTGACATCTCGACCACTTTTGTGTGCACAATCTAAGAATCAAAAAAGGACTTTTTTATTTGGTTGTAATGTAGGCTCTTTGGTAAGGGTAGGGAAATTTGGATTAAGTGACTTGACTTGAGCAAATAGAATTTAAGTACACATACTTGCAATTCACCAATCCAATTTCATCATATACGTTTTTTTTTTTCAATTCCACCCTTATTTCTCCTTTTTCATGCTTAGGCCTTTTTTTTTTGCCTTCTTTTTTTTTTTTTAGCCTCAAGCTCTTATTTTTCATAATTTACAGATTTTTGCTTGATTTTTCTCTTCTTTTTTCAGAGATATATTTTTGTTTCTTTTTCGAGCTTCATAGATTTTGTCATTTACCTAGATACTGCTCATCCCTCTTTCTTTTGCCAATTTCCTCTCTTTTTCATAATTTTTCACCACATCTCCCCCAAACTTATTCATTTTCTATAAGCTCAAGAATTTTTAGGGATAAAAACATGTAAATTTTAAAGATCAATGTGGCTCAGAATAAAAGTTTTGGCTCAAACCTGGCTGACTAGGGAATCATGAGTTCATAGGTAGGCTTTTTAGGCTAAGTAGGCTAAACGAAGATGGTCTTAGATCATTTTCAAAAATTGCACACACACATGGCTTTGATGAAGATACCAGAGCAAGTTCTAGAGTTCTAGCAATCATGAATGACACACTCAAGAAAAAATAAGTCTGTATAATATAAAGCAGTTTAAGGAACAAAAGCTCACATGCTTATTTTTCGCAACATGCTCAAACACCCAATTTTCTTAACACATGCCAAGCAAATGATTAATTTTTCTCCCAAGAATTTATTACATTATTTCCCCAAGTATGTTATCCCATGCCATAAAATATTCATAGTAAAATCATAGGGAGCTAGGCATAAAAAACTGGATTAAAACCACACACAAAAGTAATTAAACGTGCTAAAGCGGTAAACTTGCTAAAATAGAAATAACTAAAAATCGAAAAATCAAAACAATTATAATGCAAGTGCTTCTACATGCAGTCCTAAATGCAATGCAAAATGCAACAGTACTAATTACGCATTCTTGACAACCCCTCCAAACTTAAAATATGCTTCGTCCCGAACATATGAGGGAATTATCAAAAGAAAAGAGGAATGCGTAATAAGTACTTACAAAGATCACTTAGGTGGTGGAGGAGGATAATAGTGGCCTTGTGAGATGTGCTACTAGTCCATACGAGACATCATCTCGTACATCTGCTGCTGTTGCATTCAAATCAATCAACTTAGGCCCAACTGCCTCCGCATACCCCTCCAAATTAATGTTAAAATGTTCAGCAATAGGGGTAATCATCCCCCTATGCAAATTCCACCCCTCTCACTCTTTTGAATTCTATCAAATTGCCGGGCTATCATAGCCCCGACATTTGGCACCACTTCAGTCTCCGATGTCATACACCAAATTATAAACAATTCATCAACCCTCAAAGCCCCTTTACTACCCTCTCTTGCAAAGATGGTTTCAGCCAAGACTCGCTGATCATATCGGAATACCGGGTTGCGAATATTGGATGCCTTAGAAGTGCTCGGCGTATAAATTCGCTTCCCCATTATCTTTTTCCAAAACCTATCCTTATCAAATTCCTCATGCTCCTCCACCCCATACGCCGACGTTCTATAAATTTCATTTAAATCCTCTATTGATAGTTCCCTTTGCTCATTCCCCAACCGAAATCTAACCCCATTAGATTTCTTTTTCGCACAACCAATTCAAAGATACTTAAGAATTCAAGAGTAATAATAGAGTAAGCAGCCCAATGCCCATTAAGAAAATCATGCCAAGCAATTCTCCCACATAAAGCCCTAAAATCTTCCAATAAACCCAAATTCGAAAGAGTAGTTTTATCGGGATACCTCGTATTAATCCACGGACAAAAGTAGAGTATCATTCATCTAGCTCGGTGGGTTTCGTTTGGCAAATTGACGTCGGAAGCTTCAGGCTCCTTGGGGTCAAAAATTGATTGTGGCTCGGGTTCAGGCTCCGGGGTCGGCTCCCTCGTTCTCTTTGTATTCCTCCTAGCTCCTCTTTCATCCCTAGAAGCCATGAATTTCAAGGTTTGAAGAGTAAAATCTGAAATTTGGGAATTTTTGGAG
This sequence comes from Rehmannia glutinosa, assembly GCA_016081115.2. NCBI lineage: Eukaryota > Viridiplantae > Streptophyta > Magnoliopsida > Lamiales > Orobanchaceae > Rehmannia > Rehmannia glutinosa. The sequence continues at coordinate 59,581,930 of CM071927.1, read as the reverse complement.
TACCCACAAACTTGATGTAGAACTTGGAGAAGTTGAGAATTGAAGGTATTTGGTGGTGGGTTTCTTGAGAAAGTGAAGGAATTTGTGATTTTGGTTTGAGATTGGTGGTGTATTTGTAGAGATTTGGAGAGTGGTTTGAGTATTTGGGGAGAGAATATTTGTGGGTTAGGGTTTGTGTAGATGAAAGTGTGAGAAAAAGTGGGATTTTGGGGTTAAAATAGGGGTAATTTCTAATCTGCCCGATTTCTATTTCTGGTGCCACACGGCTGTGTGGGATGACACGGTCTGGCCGTGTGGCCCTGCAAGTTGGTGTTGCTGCATTTGTTTTTCCATCCTTTGACCACACGGCCGTGTGATGGTCACACGGTCCGGCCGTGTGGTGCTGTGCAATTTGCCCTATCGCACGGCCAGGTCGTGTGATATCACACGCCCGTGTTGAGTTAGTTCCGTATTTTTTTTTCCAGAGTTTATCGTGACGCCTCCTACACAACAACTCAAGAAAACTAAACAAAAATAAAAATTAAGTTAATAAATAAAAATTCTAACTAAAAAAAAAATTAAAACTGAAGGCGATAAAAATGTACGAAAAATATGAAATAAATTGGGTTGCCTCCCATACAGTACTAAGTTTAACGTCTTCAGCCAGACTTCAGATTTCTAATCACTATTGCTAAACTATGTCATTTGAAACCTGTGGACCCCCAATGCTATCCATCAGATGAATGCCGTTGCATTGCTCTCGTGGATTTAGCTCAGTATCGTTTGGGAATTTGGCTTTCTAGTGTTGGCCTCCTACAACAGTTGCGATTTGGGCTACTTGTGTTTCCAGAGATTTCAGTCTTGTGTTTACGTTCGTGTTTAGATGAGTGACCAGTTCTTCTCTCTTGTATATTTTGGCTTCATCTTTGTTCAGTCTTGCCCTTGTTTCTCCGATAAATGAGGATAACATTTCTTCAATAGATGCTTTCTTTTCATTGGACTCTGCTATGCCTTGATTACCCACGTTATATCCCCGTGGTGGCTGCAAAATATTTTTATTGTCAGCATAAGAGAAACTTTCATGGTTTCGCAACCCTGGATGATAGTATTTGGGTATCTGATTATTTCTGTAATTATTGTTGAAGTTTCTTTGCTGACCCACAAAGTTTGTTTCCTCTTCAACAACAACAGGATCTCTTGGAGTCACTTGCTGCATCGCTTCCAGTTTCATATTCAGCACGGATACCTTTTCTGTGAGCATGTCGACTTTCTCATCCTGAACTTCAGCCACTCGTCGGACGGTCGTCCTTTCGGATGGCCATTGGGAACTGTTGTTCGCCATCTCCTCTAGTAACTCTAGTGCCTCTTCAGGATATTTCCCTAGTAGTGCACCTCCAGATGCATCATCTATAATTATTCTTGTATTACCACTAAATCCATTATAGAAGTATTGAACCTGTTGGTAGTCGGGATATCCGTGTTGAGGGCACTTCCTTAGCAATTCCCGGAATCTATCCCATGCTTCATATAGCGGCTCAGCATCTAACTGCCTAAACTGGGGGATTTCAGATTTCAACTACAACGTCTTACTGGGAGGAAAGTATTTGGCTAGAAACCGCTGACTTAGTTCTGCCCAATTTGCGGCTGGTGGTGTTAAAGAGCATAACCATCCCTTAGCCTTATCGCGCAGAGAATGCGAAAAGGCGGCATCGAATGATATCCTCAGACACACCATTCATCTTAACAATATCACAAATTTCTAGAAAGTGCGCCAGATGCATTGATCGGCAGACGGGCCACACCCCCATAAGTTTGGCTTACCTCCGGCTGAAAGTAGTCTCTAACTGCCCTTCTCGCGGGCTTTTCCACAATTCCGTCCTAGACACCGGCCCCTGGTGGGCGCTGCTCATTGTTTCTATTTTTCACTGCATTCAGATTAGTCCCATCCGCTATTGCTTTGGCTCTTTTCTTTAGTTGCTTAGCTGTCTTTTCGATTTCCAATCAATGGGAATTGGCTGGGTTGATCTGGAACGCGTGATCATGCACTATCTACACTAAACAAAAACAATGTTAAAATCGAACCAAAGGAGAAAATAAAAATAAAAAATCGAAAAAGGAAAAAAATATTTACAAAATATGCTTCAACCAAGATTGGACTACTTATTACTATATCTAAGTAGAATCTAATCAATCCCCGGCAACGGCGCCAAAAACTTGATCGCCAAAAATTGTTTTGGTTCATACAACTGCAAGTGTACAGTGTAGTTTATAGAATAATGGAAAGCAAGGTCGTATTCCTCAGGGATTGAATCTCGAAACACTTAGGCTATAATAACATCGTATTCCAATTTTATTGAAGCGACCAAAAATTGAGTATTTAAACCTACTAAAATCGAAAATAAAGAAAAAGTAAATAAAATAAATTTGTGAACCCCAAAAGTATTTTCAACATCATTAAGCAACCTTAGGCACATAATCTCAACATGCTTCTTCAATATTAAATGCCAATAAAGTTTTAAAAACCAATTCATGCAATTCTATGGGTTCAAATTCCTAATATCATTTATTCCCCTAGTCAGGTGGTGTGTAAACAGTTGATTAATAACAATTGTAGTCTGGTCAGAACGTTAAAATTCTTATTAACTCCAAAAATATTTGTGAATTGAATGACTCCCCACAAACATGTCTGTCACACATGTTTCATGTCTGAATTTGATTTCCGTTTTTGTTAAAACTCATCGTCCGAAATTTTGTAAAAACAAATCTAACATGCAAATTATTGGCCAAATAAAAAGCAATTATGAATAAGCACTCGAATTCATAAAATAGAACGCATGAAGCAATTAAGAAAACAAGTAATTATATTTAATATAAATCCACAGTTTCGATTATGTCCCTAAGATCCGAAAAATATGCCAAACATTGATTACAAACTCGTAGACAAATTCGAATCAATATTTAGACATTATATAAGCACATACAAGAGTTCTTAGACATATAAAGAAAACCCCTTCTTGTCAGGGTGGATTCTCCCTCCAAGCCCTCGAAGCTCTTGTGCTCCCTAGATGTGAAAGCCTTGTGGTGTTCTTCGCGACCTAGCCTTTTGCTCTGAGAAGCTCTTCGATTCCTTCGTTCCTCTGTTATTTGATGTGTTTTCTATGTAGAGAGTGATGATTTTTCGTGTAAGACTTGGTCCCCTTTTATAGATGCTTGGAGAGATCACTTGTAGAGTTGGAACGGGAAGCAAACTCTTAAAAACGCGCTGAAACAGACTCCCATATTGTCAGGTCGTGTGGGTCCACACGGGCGTGTGGCTTTGGGCTTAGCCCTTTGTCGCACGGGCAGGCTGGTCGCACGGGTGAGTTGTGCGGCTGATTTTCTTGTCCACACGACCATGTGACTTCACACGGTCCGGCCGTGTGGACCTGCTCTTTCCTCTGTTTTCTTCCTTTCTTCACACAACCGTGTGATTTTCACACCACCAGTCCACACAGCCATGTGACTTGCTTTTGTTCCATTTTTCCGTCGTTTTGATCTTCTCTTTGCATTCGATAATCTTATCCGGGCATCCCAACTGACATTTCTTCATTTTAAGCTCCGTTTTCTGCAAGAATTACAAGAATACGCAGTATCATGCCCTTTAAAGGAAACCAAGTAAAAACATAGTAAATATGCGTGCAAATGCTTCAATTATATATCAATTTAAGCCACAAAAATACACGTATATTCTACACACATCACCTAGACATATAAAAGTCCTTCTACCTCATTTAATTTAAAAGTCATATTCTGATATTCTCATAATTCATAATACGCATTCAATATTCATAATGAGCATCAGAGGGGCCTCTTTGGGACAACCCCAGACAAGGGCGGAGATAGGAGGGGGCCACTCCGCCCCCCCCATTTATTTTTAAAAAAAAATTACACTGTAATTTATTTTTAAAAAAAATTAATTATAATTTATATGATTTTCGTGTATCAGGGCTACCCCAGTTTCGTGTATCGGCCCACCCAATTTTTTTTCCTGGCGCCGCCCTTGACCCCACAGACCCCCTAACTTTGTTCTGTGTGTTGCAGACTAGTTCTCATCCGAAAACTCTACCAGCTCCGGAGAAAAGTTGGACCAACTTATCAGATTCTTTGGCTCGGGGTGACCTACAGGATAAAGTAGCATCATATTCCAAAATAGTTATTTCAACTCGAAGACTAGAAATTCTGCTTCAATCCCTTTCTTTCAATATTAAAATTAATTTTGTCTTTTTTCATAAAATGGTTATAGGTGGTTTAATATCTAAATATGACTATTTGATGTAAAATTCAATTGATTTAATTATTTTCTGATCAGTAGACAAGGAATTGAAAAAAAAAAACTTAATCCTTTTTAATATGGATTATCTGTTGGAAATAAATTTATTTTCTTGAAAGTATGTCAACCACATATTGTTCGAAAATTTTAGAAAGAAAATATATACAATATATCTGCATGATGTGTTTGCATGGGTGGTGTAACAAAAAGTCAATATTTGTTACATCACACGGCTGCATAAAATAGTCATAGTCTCATATAGTGTGAAGTTAACCTAGACTATCTATGTTGCTGTTCATCCTTTAAATGTTTGATTAACAAGTCAGCTGATAATTACTGCAGCATCTTTGTTTCATTTAATTTCTGCCAACTAACTCATAATCTAAGTACTTATTGTTTTATTTTCAAAAAAAAAAAAAAGTACTTATTGTTTTTAAGAGAACTTCAATTTATTTATCTATTGTATAAAGCACTGTTCTAAAAGTCCCCGCCTAGTCCCGATTAGCAGGGACGGATCCAGATTTTTTTTACAAGAGCGGCACAAAACAAGACAAAAATTTGTGTAAGACGATTACATCATGACGGAAAAAATATAATATGTTCATGTGTAAAAAATAATACTTTTTGGGTACAAAGTAACACTTTTGTTCTAAACATACTTTTTTAGTTTTCAGACAATGTATTATTTGTTACACTAAAAGTATTATTTTTTATATTAATAAGTAATACTTTTTTTTTTATTTTTGTAGCACGCTGCGACCCTCTCACATGAGACGTACTCGCATAGCAAATATAATTATAAACTACATCCAGAAAAAATTAAATGGAGCACCGTTTGTTTTTTTAACCTAATTAATAGCTTTTAAAATACACTTTCTATAAAAAAATAGCTTCTAAAACAAACAATAAAAAAATAAAAAAATGTTATGGGGGCACGTGCCCCCATAAGAGTAGCTGTGGATCCGTCTTTACCGATTAGTCCCCGCCTAGACGCTAGGCTCCCCTTGTCCGCATATGTTTTCTTTCTGTAGGTCCCAAGGGGTGTGAGTAAGGTTTAGAAAGGGGGAGGGGGGTTGAATAAACCTTACCAATTTTTCGATTTTAGTCCTTTTAAAATATTACAGAGTTAACACAAACAGTTGAGCCCTTGAGGGACAACTAAGTTGGTTATTCAAATAGAAGTCACCACTCAGCGATTTCGATAGAGTTGTTGATAGAATAACTCATTGCTTAACCCGAACCTTAACTTGGTTGTGTTGGTTTTATGAGCGGAAGACTTAACACCCTTTGAATTGATTTAAACTTATTTTAACACTTGATTTTAGCACTTGGTTATTAATCGGTTGGATAGCAAATAAGTTTATCAACAGATATCTTTGTAGAATACGTAAATGTAGGTTCGAAGATGGGGTAATTCTTCTAATCCTCTCTTCTCCAACTCCTGGAGGAATCCACTATGTAAAAGATCTGTTTACAAAGTGGTCAACAGTCTAGAGACAGCCTTGGTCACACAGCTGGCTTCTCATCCGACTCAGCTTCTTCACAGGGCAGCTGCCTTGCTACTTCAGTTCACTTTCTCAAGCTCTTGGATTTGATCACGAAGCCCTCCAATAACTTGATACTGGTTCGACCTTGAACCTTCCTACAATCCTCCTTGGAAAGTAGACCCCTTTTGATTCTTCAAAAATTTCCTCTTCAACAGATTTGAAGTTGTCTTTCTTCAGCTTGTGTTGGATTGATTTCCTTCGAGTTTCAGGCTTGAGGATTTGCTTGAATATTCTTGAGAGCATTTGCAGGTTACTAGATTGAATATTGCTTGCTTGTTCGTGGTTCAGGTTTGCAAGGTCAACCTTCTCAATGAATTTCCTCAGCCTTTTATAGTGAACTTTTGAAAATCTGTCCATTGAAGATATCGATTTCAAAAGCCACTTGTGTTCGTTGGCTTGTCTTTTCTTGGTCCTCAATCTTGAGATGTAGACCCTTCCTCGTATTAAATGAATTTGCAACTTTTCGTGGTTCGACACGAGGTCCGAGTGCTTCCCATTGGTTTATTCCTTTTGCACACGCGGGATGAGCACTTTAAGACTGACAAAGATGGAAGTATTACTTATTTAAGTAATGTTCTTGACTTCGTCAGGCAATCGATTCATTTGATTAACTCCTCTCGTCTTTGCGCTTTTTCCCAGGTGAATTGAGTCAGCTCCAATAATTGGATGACTCATCTGTCACTTCAACTTGAGACTTGGCTTCTTGAGTTGACTTTGATTGAATCTTCACACAGTTGTTCCTCAACTGTTACATCTTCAGTCGAGTTCTTGATCTTCTATCTTGGCCATACTCAGTTGTTCCACAATGAGTCTTCACTTCGATCTTGATTGACTTCTTGTATTTTCAAAGGTAATGACTTGACTCAACTTTTCCAGCCCTATCTATTACAATGTAAATTACAAGGAAAATGGGGTGCCAACTTTCTAGTTTAAGTTTTACATGGCATTCATCAAAATCTATAAAATAAATTTCCCAACACTTTTCGATTAGCCCAGGTCTTGCCTAAGCTCATCGAGGCTCCGCCTACGCGATAGGCCCTAGTCAGCCGCCCAACTAGTGTGTAGCCCTTTTTAGAACACTGGTAAAAAGCATAAACAAGTTACAAGTTGGGAAGATCTTGATCATCTGACAATTTCAAATTTTGTTCAGAAAATAAAAAGAAAATATTTGAAGAACCTTTAGCACAATTTGAATTTGGATTCTACTCTTATAGTAGAAAGAGACTTATAATAAATTTCTTTTTCCTTAATACGTTCATTTAATGTACTTCACGTTACCCAGATGGGATCTTTTATTCCAAGATGGTGTTTCGTCTCTAATTCTACCGCACGGATGATTGCCACGTGTATAGAAGTTACCATATTAATTTTAATGTGGTGGAATATGAGATGAAACACAATCATAGAATAGAAGATCCCATCCGTTAATTACCAAAGAACTGGCGTCACCCGATCTATTCAATTTTCCCAAACTTGTTTATAGGAATTTCTTAGGTTGCATATGGAAAAATTTGGATTTGATGCAAGAATTTTGTTGAAAATTTGCAAATGATCGTTTCACATGTAGATTTGAAATTCACACAATTAATAACTCAAAAATAGGAGTTTAAGATTTGGAATCATTTTATTTTAAGACATATCCAAACCTATTCAATGGATTTTATTATAAATATATATATAGGGATTGGTTCAAATGAGACCAATCCCTTTAGGTTAGTCCATAAGAACACTTATGGACTCTTGATTTAAAATTTTGGATGGTGTAGATCATTTTAGTTAATTTAGGCTAATAAGGGTATAGTTGTACATTTATATTTAATCAGTTTTGTTAATTGGACGGTTATTAGCTATTTTTAAGGAAACATAATCCTACCTTTTCAGTTATCCGATTTTTAGGGAGGAAAAATTATCAACTTTAAGCGTTTTTTTTAAAAATTGATACTTCTTTTCCGCCATATTTGTGAACAGTCGTTTTATTGTATACTTAGTTCAGTGGACTTGTATACTTAGTCATGTTTTATTGTATATTTAGTTCAGTGGATTTGTATACTTGTTCAGTGGAATCGTATACTTAGTTATATAAGTAGTTTAGTAAGTAATTTAGTGAATTTGTATACTTTAGTTCTGTGGATTTGTATATTTAGTTTAATGGAATTGTATACTTAGTTATATAAGTAATTCAGTGGAATTGTGTATTTAGTTCAGTGTAATTGTATACTTAGTTAAATGTTTCTGTATACTTAGTAATATTTTAATGTATAGTTTGTTCAATGTAATTGTATACTTAGTTAAATGTTTCTGTATACTTAGTAATATTTTAATGTACAGATAGTTTAGTGTAATTGTATACTTAGTTAATTGTTTATGTATACTTGGTAATGTTTTAATGTATAGTTAGTATAGTGTAAATATATACTTTTCATTAATTGTTGCATGATTCTGTTGCCATATTTGAATTATTTGTAGGTTCGAATGGGAAGGGAGAGAAAGAAAAGGTGAAACGCTTGATTATGGGGACGTGATCAATACAAGATCACGTCCCTAATTTTTAGGAAGCGGTTACTATATATAATTTGCTAGATTCCTATTTTACCCCTACAATGTATATTTTCATATGAAAAGTTGTATAGATTTATTTAGATCTTGGCCATTGATTTATGTTTTTATGGTATATATTTGGTCCTATGGTCTTACCTAGGAGGGTGGTCTCACAGGATCCCCTCCCTATATATATACATGTTGGGGACAAAAATGGTATTTCATAATTTAGTTAAATATAATTCATTTTATATTTGTTTATTTAATATTAATTGCCCAAAGGACTCTTAACAATTAAACCGGCCCAAAGGAGTCCGGGTTTGGTCAAGCGGTCGTTTTCTCCTACGTAGACTGACCCGTCTCCCAGGTATAAAAAGGTCCCTCCTATTATCTGTAAGTTATTAACTCATAATTAATTATTCTCCTACGCATTCAGTATTCGATTACTGTTTATTTTCTCTCGTTCACCGTGCTAACTTGAGTGTCGGAGGGGCCTCCCTAGGACAACCACCGGAGCCCTCTAGTTTCCGTGTGTATGCGAGATAAGTTCTCAATCAAGGAGTTAGCGAGTTCAAAGAGCGAAAGACGAGAAGACTTCCCCTCGGGAATAGTACTAGATTGAAGACTTTCTTCTCGGGAATGGGATTTTGGTCAACTCGGTTGACTTGGGTGATATGCTCTAAAAAGCAACATCATTTTGGCGCCGTATTTGGGAATAACAAAAATACACGAAGATGCAAACTCGATCGCAAAGCACGTGACATCGGATCTCAAAGATGTAGCCGAGGCGCGGAGACCAAGAAGAAGAACGATGCTTGGAAGAAGGGAGTCGAGCCCTCCTCCTCTATTTGCAAGAGGGGCCCTCTTTCTGGGGTGGCTCACTTTGTTGATGAAATTCGTTTGCTTGAGAAGCTCTCCAGGCTCTCCTGGATGAAGCTGCCTGGAATGCTTTAAGACATCAAGCCACAACAGATGCTGCAGGAAGACCACCGCGGGCTCCACCCGCCACTGAAGACCCTGATCGGGACAATCAAGTGGAGAGAGAATAAGGCCGCGGTGAAAATCAAAATCGCTAAGAGCCGCCACCAGTTGAAGAATCTCAAGCTGTGCAGCGTAGCCTAGCCAACTCACAGGATACGACATTGATGAAGAGGAGCCCCTTGGCTCCTATGATTTTATCTGAACCATTGTCATCATGAATCAAGACCTCCAACCTCCCAGAGTATGATGGCTTTCGAGACTGCAGAACACTTGGACAAATTCTATGCCAAGGCGGATCTCTATGACATGACGAATGCCTCCTACTGCAAGGTAGTCCGCACTACTCTGACCAAATGGGCACTAACATGGTTCAATCAGCTCCCGGTGGGGTCAATCTCCGAGATGGACAAGCTCACGGAGGCGTTTATGCAGCAGTTCTCCATCAACAGAAAGTGTCCCAAGACTATCGCTCACCTCTTTCAGGTGAAGTTAAAGGAATGAGAAACACTGTGGGAGTTCATGAAGCGGTTCCTGGAAGCCATCAACGAAGTGGCGAATATCTAGCATGAGACCTTGACCGGGATACTACATCAAAATTTATGCCAAGGGCGTCTGAAGGAGTCTCTTGCCGGGAAGCCTCCATCTAATATGGAGGAGCTATTGACCCGAGCGGAGAAATACATTCGCGTAGAGGAGTCCACTAAGCCTGAGCCTGGCATCAAGTGCAAGTCCCGGGAAGTGGAGAAGAACCAATCGCGGAAAGGCTTGAGGAAGGATAATGGGCCAAGCTATACGCCACTCACCGCTCCAATAGTGGAGGTGCTAATTGCCGCTCAGAAGAAGGGGATCATTGATCCCCCCACAACCATTGAGGAACAACCCTTCACGGGCGTGTTCCAATATATATTATCGGTATCACAGAAAATGGGGGCACACCATCAAGACTGTTTTACTCTAAAGAAGGAGATAACGCGGCTCATCCAGAAAGGTCACCGTAAGGACTATGTGGATCAGAGCAAGTTTCACCGTGATCATAGGCCACAGGAAAAAGAATCTCCACAAGACCAGCGCCACTCAGATTGCCATAGGGAAGAGAAGCGCGACAATCATGTTGCCAGAGTCATTAATGTGATCTTTGGAGGTCCAGAGACAAAATAGGACGCCCCGAGGAGAACCCGTCCAAGAAAAGAGTCGTGGAGCAGCCCCAAGCCAAGGGCATGGCAATCACCTTCGGTACTCAATACTACATCCCAGAGACCCAAGTTAATCCTAATGCCATCGTCATATCAGTTATGCTGGCTAACTTCATATTTAAAAGGGTCCTTGTCGACACGGGGAGCGCGATGAACGTCATTTTCCAGGAAGCCTTTGATAATATGAGGATCGATCCAGCAAGAAGTTGTTCTAGATCAGCACACCCTAATTGGCTTCATTGGAGAAGTAATCAAGTCCTTGGGCGAGATCAACCTCCCACTCGCACTGAGCATGGACGCCCCTCACCAGGTCACGAGGATGGTTCGCTTTCTTATAGTAGATGGCCCATCTCCATTTAATTTGATTTTGGGAAGGCCAAGCTTGAACCACTTCCGAGCCATCCCCTCTATGGTTAACTTGAAGCTGAAATTCTTCACAGAATGGGGGGTAGGAGAGACTGTCGGAGACATCAAGATGGCTTGAGAGTGTTATGTGGCCACCTTGAAAATGAGCAAGCTATCGAGACCAAATGATGGAAGCACCACATATTCATAAACAATAGCTCTCCCTAGACTCCCAGGGATTTTAGCTTTTTTTATTGTTTTCAACTCATTTCCGCCCCAGGCGTGAAATATTTATTTACATTTCAATTGTGTTTCCACCACAGGGCGTAAAACTTTTTCATTATAATGGATAAAAACACTTTCATGTTTTCTATTTTGATGTTGTGAATGTAATTAGTGGCCACGCATGGCTAGGGCGCAATTAATGGCCACATATGGCCAAGGTCAATAAACAGTTAGACGCTCTCCTCAATAAATCCCATCTTTTCAGCTACAGCCCCGGATTAGAGGGGCCTCTTCATGGGTGGGATGATCCCTCACGTCAGGACCCAAGATGGGGGGCCTCCTCATAAGAGGTCCTAGTAATTTACCTCCCCGGCTAAGAACCCGGATGGGATGGCCTCACCCGACTAAGACCGGGTGGGATGACCCCTTCCAACTAAGTCCGGATAGGAGGGGCCTCCTCATAAGAGGTCCTAGTAATTTATCTCCTTCGGTAAGACCCAGAGAGGATGGCCTCACCCGACTAAGACTACAGGTGGGATAACCCTTCCTAGCTAAGACCCGGATGGGATGGGCCTCCTCATAAGAGGTCCTACTAATTTATCTCCTTCAGCTAAGACCCCGGAGGGGATGACCTCACCTGGCTCAGACCCCGGGTGGGATGACCCATTTCGGCTAAGATCCAGGATGGGAGGGGCCTCCTCACAAGGAGGTCCTAGTAAAAAATCTTGTTCCTCTGGCAAAGACACTAGAGGATGGGGCCTCTTAACAAGATTCCAGGTGAATTCTTCTCCACGATGAAAATGTGCAAGAAAAAGTAGGCGAAAAATGCTAACACATGTGGAGAAAGATATAAAAAATAAAGCAAGGACTTAGGGAAAATCCTAGGTGGGCACCTTCCTCCGAGTTCTCGAAGGGCGCCCCGGGAACCCCAAGGAGGCGTCCTATTCCAAGTTCCAGAAGAGCGTCCCGTGATGTTAAAATATAATGTAAAATTTGATCTCCTGCAAGAATGATACGTGTAAAATATACGCGCATTTAGGGGCTTAAAATTGTATATTATTGATACATTTGCATGTATATTTAGTGAGTTTTTACTTGGTTTTCTTAGAAGGGCGTGATACTGCGTATTCTTATAATTTTGACTGGAAATGGAGCTTAATTGAAGAGATATCAGTTGAAAGGCCTGGATAGGATTGACGAGTGCAAAGAGAATATCAAAAAGACGAAGAAACGGACAAAAACATATCACACAGCTGGACCGTGTGGGACCACACGACCGTGTGACCTGCCCGTGCGAAGATGACATGTCCGTATGAAGTTGGGAAGAAACAGGGGATGAAAACAAGCTGCACGGCTGGACCATGTTAGAGCCACATGGCCATGTGGAGTGACCATGTGAAGCTACACGGTCGGACGAGCTATGGCGGATTTTTGTGTCTTTTTCCCATTCAAACTCTACAAGTGATCTCTCCAAGCACCTTTATAAGGGACCCAAGGGCTGCACGAAAATTCATTCATTCTTACACCATACAACACATCAAAATATACAGGAACACAAGATAAAAGGTCTTCTGAGAGAGGAGGGCTTGGTTACGAAGAACACCACAAGGCCTTTCACATCTACGAAAGCACAAGAGCTTCGAAGGCTTGGAAGAAAGATCCATCTTGACAAGAAGGGGTTTTCTTTCTTAGTTTAGATCTATTGTCTGTGCTTAATGATGTCATAATGTTGATTCCAAGTTTGTCTATGAATTTGTTATCAATGTTTGGCTAATCTTTCGGATCTTAGGTCATAATCAAAACTGTGGATTCATGTTAAATCTGGATTAATTGTTTTCTTAATTAATTCATGCATTCTATTTTATGAATTCAAGAGCTTATTCTTAATTGCTTCTTATCTGATTAATAATTAAGATGTCATATTTGTTTGTGCGAAATTCGGAAGAGGAGTTCTAACAAAGACGAAACTCGAATTCAGACATAAACGGGTGTAACGAGTCGGGAGACCTACAACTGTTTGTGGGGAGTCATTCAATTCATAGATCATTTGATAGTTAATAATAGTTGTATCGAGTCGGGAGACCTACAACTGTTATTAATCTACTGTTTATGCGCCGCCTGGGAGGGGGAATAGACTAACTTAGGAATTAAACCCATAGAATTGCATGAATTGGTTTGTTAAACATTAATTGGATTTAGTATTAAAGAAGCATGTTGAGATTATGTGTCTAAGGTTGCTTTCGTAGTTGTTGAAAATACTTGTGGGGTTCAAAAATTTATTTTGTTTTCTTTTTATTTTCGATTATTTTACAACTTGAGATTCAGTCGCTTCAATAAAATTGGAATGCGATGTTATTATAGCCTATGTGTTTCGTAGTCAATCCCTGAGGAATACTACCTTGCTCGCCATTATTCTATAAACTACACTATACACTTGTAATTATAAGATCCAAATATTTTTGGCGAACAAGTTTTTGGCGCCGTTGCTGGAGATTGAAAGATTCTACTTAGATATAGTAATAAGTAGTTCAATCTTAATTGAAGCATTTTGTAAATAATTTTTTTTTATTTTCAATTTTTTTATTTTTTCTCTTCTTCGGTTCTAACATTATTTTTGTTAAGTGCAGATAGTGCATGATCACGCGTTCCAGATCTACCCAGCCAATACCCATTGATTTGGAAATTGAGAAGACAACAAAACAACTAAGGAAAAGATATAAAGCAATGGCGGAGGGGACTAATCAGAATGCCGTGAACAACAGAATCAATGAGGAGCGCTCACTTAGGGCAGACGCACAGACCGAATAGTGGAAAAGCCCGCGAGAAGGGCAGTTAGGGACTATTTCCAGCCAGAGGTTACTCGAACTTATGGGGGTGTGGCTCGTCTACCGATCGCTGCAAATAACTTTGAACTAAAACCTACATTGATCCAGATGGTTTCACAAAATCAGTTTGGAGGTAGAGCCGTTGAGGATCCAAACGCGCATCTGGCGCAATTCTTAGAAATATGTGACATTGTTAAGATGAATGGTGTTTTTGAAGATATCATTCAATGCCGCCTTTTGCATTCTCTTTGCGCGATAAGGCTAAGGGATGGTTATGCTCTCTAACACCACCAACAACATATTGGGCTGAAATAAGTCCACGGTTTTTAGCCAAATACCTTTCCCCTAGTAAAACACTGCAATTGAAATCTGAAATCGCCCAGTTTAGGTTTAGGCTTAGATTAGATTGAGCCACTATATGAGGCATGGGATAGATTCCGAGAATTGATAAGGAAGTTCCCTCAACATAGATATCGACTACCAACATGTTCAGTGTTTTTATAATGGTTTGAGTGGCAACACGAGAACGATTATAGATGATGCATCTAGGGGTCTATGCTAGGGAAATATCCAGAGGAGGCACTAGAACTGTTAGAGGAGATGGCAAATAAAGTCGCCATGCTCACAAAATAAGTATCCGTGCTAAATATGAAAGTAGATATGATGCATCAAGTGACTCCAAGAGATCTTGCTGTTGTTGAAGAAGAAGAAAACTTTGTGGGACAACAAAGAAACTTCAACAACAATTATAGAAATAATCGACATTCAATTACTATCATCCGGGGCTGCGAAATCATGAAAACACTTCTTATGATAACAATAAAAATATTTTGCAGCTGCCTCCGGGATTTAGTATGTGTAATCAATGCAGAACTGAATCAAATGAAAAGAAAGCATCCATATAAGAGATGTTATCCTCGTTTATCGAAGAAAATAGGGCAAGTTTGAACAAGGATGAAGCGAAGATAGAGAGGATCGAGGAACAAGTCACTCAGTTGAATACGAATGTAAATGCAAGATTGAAATCTCTAGAAACACATGTAGCCCAGATCTCAACTGCAGTCGGAGGCCAACATCAAAAGGGCAAATTTCCAAGCGACTCGGAACTAAATCCGAGAGAGCAATGCAATGCCATTCGTCTGATGGATGATACAGATTTTTGAGGGCTCACAGATTTCAACCGACATGGTTCAACGACAGTGACTGTAGAAATCTGAAGTCTGGCTGACGATGTAAAATTTAGCGCTTTGTGGGAGGCAACCTAACTTATTTCCTTTTTTTTTGATCGCCTTCAATTTATTTAAATTTTACTTTCAATTTTATTTTTTTAGTATTAACTTAATTTTTAGTTGTATTTGGTTTTTGTGAGTTGCTGTGTAGGAGGCGTCACATCAAACTCCCGGTTATTTTATGGAAAAAAGGGAAAAATTACATCACACGGCCGTGGTACTTCACACGACCAGACCATGCGACACAGCGAGCGAACCAACACCACACGACCAGGCCGTGTGGCTCCAAACGGGCATGTGGGTTTCGGCAAGCAGCAAGGCGCGGGCGCCCAGGGCCACAGGCGGGTCGTGCGAGCCCACACGGGCCTTGTGGCCCGTCAGACGCATATATTTTTCCTTATTTCACCCCCAAAACTAAATTTTTCTCCCACTTTTTCCTACCCAAACCCTACAACTCAAAATTCTCTCCCAAAATACTCAAACTCTTCTCCAAATCTCTTCCAAATTTACTATGAATCTCACCCCAAAAACACAAATTCTTCAACTTCTCAGAAAGCTCATCGCCTAAAGCCTTCAAATTTTCAACTTTTTCAAGTTCTACACCAAGTTTGGGGATTTTCAAAGTTTCAAAGTTCAGATTTTTACCTCATAAATGTGGGTTTCGTGGCTTCTAGGGGAGAAAGAGGAACAAGAAGGAACACGAGAAGAAGAAGGAAACCAACTCCGGAGCCCGAACTCGAGCCACAATCGGAATACGCGGCCGACGAATCGGAAGCCTTGAATGTCATCTTGCCGAATAAAACACACGGGCTAGATGGGCGGTACTTATTACCAACCATGGATTAAATACAAGGTATCACGATGAATCTACTCTTGCTAATTTTGGTTGATTGGAAGATTTTTGGGCTATGTGTAGTCAGGTAGATTGGCATGAACTATTAAACGGGCATTAGGCTACTTATTTGATTTATACACTTGAGTTCTTGAGTAGTTTTGAATTAGTAGTTCGAAAATGGAATTTTATAGGGATTCGATTCTCGATTAGCGAATGAGCGAGGGAGTTGTCAATTGATGATTTAAATGCAATATATAGAACTCCGACTTATGAGGTAGAGGAAATGGAATTTGATAGGGATTTGATTCGATTAGCGAATGAGCCGAGGAAGTTGTCAATTGATGATTTAAATGAAATATATAGTACTCGACTTATGAGGTAGAGGAGCATGAGGATTTTGATAAGGATAGATTTTGGAGGAGATAATGGTAAACGAATCTACACGCCGGTACTTGAAGGCATCTAAGCATTCGAAACCCGTATTTTCGCTATGTACAAAGAGCATTAGCGAAACGATTTTTGCGAGGGAGGAAAGCAAAGGGGCCTTGCGAGTAGATGAGTTATTCATTATTTGGTGTATGGCGTCAGGGACGGAGGTTGTGCCTAATGCCGGGGCTATGATAGCCCAACAATTTGATAGAGTGAGAAAATCTGATAGGGGAGGATATGTATTGGGAGGATGATTACTCCTATTGCTGAGTATTTTAATGTTAGCTTTGAAGGTTATGCGGAAGCCGGAGGGCCAAAACTAATTGATTTGACTATTTTATCTGCTATGAAAATGATTTAATTCGATGGGCGCAATTACTGGCTAAATCAGGCAGATAGAACAAAAGTTAGGCTCCCTTACCTAAAAGCTACATCTATAAGAAATAGGGGTAATTGGTCAATGAGAGTTTAACAGGGGACTGCTGCTCAAGAAGAGCAAGATGAGCCCATGAGGGATGCGCCGGAATCCTCTAGATAAGGGGCTAACCGGCCATGGAGCATGAGTGATAGGCTAGAAAGGGTGGAAGTCGATGTGGGCAAGTTGGTAGATGATACCTATCAATTATCAGCTACAGTTGATGAGTACCAGATTGAGTACTTACAACGGTTCGAAACTATCACCCAACAGCAGCAGTACATGTACGAGATAATGTCTCGTATAGATCAGTGGCATATTTCACAAGGCCACTACCCTCCACCTCCACCACCACAGTGATCTATGTAAGTACTTATTACGCATTCCTCTTTACTTTTGATAATTTCCTCATATGTTTTGGATGAAGCATATTTATGTTTGAGGGGTTGTCAAGAATGCGTAATTTAGTACTTTTGCATTTTTCCGTTGCATTTAGGATTGCATGTAGAGCATAATAATTTGCATAAAAGTTTTTGATTCTTTTTTTAATCTATTTATTTTTATTTTTTTAGCACGTTTATCGCTTTAGCACATTTAATTGCTTTTGTGTGTGTTTTTAATCAAGATTTTCGAAAGAACATAGCTTCCGTATGATTTTTACTATGAGCATTTAATTTTATGAGATGATATATTTTTGTGAATAATGCGATGAATAGTTGAGGTGATGTCTTTTATTTGTTTGGCATTGATTAAGAAAATTGGGTATTTGAGCATGTTGCGAAAAAATAAGCCTGTGTGCTTTTGTGCCTCAAACTGCTTTATCTTATGCAGCTTATTTATTTTCTTGAATGTATCATTCATGATTACTAGAACTCTAAAACTTGCTCTGATATCTTCATTGAAGCCATGTGTGTGTACAATTTTTGAAAATGATTTAAGGTTGTTTTTGTTTAGCCTACTTAGCCTAAAAAGCTTACCTATGAACTCATGATTCCCTAGTTACCCAATTTTGAGCCAAAACTTTTTATTGTTAGCCACATTAATCTTTAAAATTGAAAAATAATTTTATCCCTGAAATTTTTGAGCTTATAGAAAATGAACAAGTTTGGGGGAGATGTGGTGAAAATTCTGAAAAAGAGAAAAGGTTGGCAAAATATAGAGGGATGAGCAGTATCTAGTTGAATGAAAGAAGAATGAAGCTCGAAAAAGAAAGAAAAAAATCTCTGAAAAAAAAGAAAGAGAAAAATCGAGCACAAAGAGAAGAAAGAAAAGAAAAATTCTGAAAATTGTGAAAAATTGAGAGCTTGAGGCTAAAGAAAAAGAAAATAGGCAAAAAGGCCTAAGAATGAAAAAAAGAGAAAAAGGGTGGAGTTGAGTTGAAAAATAAAAATATCCTGAAAGAATAAGTTTTATGATAAAATTGGGTTGGTAAGTTGCAAGTCTGTGTACTTAAATTCTATTTGCTCAAGTCAAGTCACTTAATCCAAATTTTCCTTACACTTACCAAGGAGCCTACATTACAACAAAATGAAAGTCCTTTTTGATTCTTAGATTATGTACACAAAAGTGTAGAGATATTAGACGATTTGCAAGCCTATGGTAGTTCTACATTCATTGAATTGATTTTGAGCGTAAACACTTCTCATATACTTTGAGAGATGAGTGATACAATTCTACTACTTGTGAGTCGCGATGTCAAGACCGAGAAAGTATTAATTTTGCCGAACTACAACATAAATGACATTAGGTAACACTTAAAAAATGTTACCTAATGGCCATAAAATGTTACTATAGACAATAGGTAGCACTTTTATGGCGCTGCACTTGCCTGTGCTACCTATAGTCTAAGGTATCACTTTTATTAGCTTTTAGTAACATTTTTTCTAAGTGTTACATTAAGTTTTCTTTTGGTAACACTTTGAAGCAATATTTCTATAGTGTTACATATGAATCTTATGTAACACTTTAAAAATAATTCTAAAGTGTTACATATGAATCTTATGTAACACTTTTTTTATAACACTTCGTAGAAATACTATTTTTTGCTACCAAGTAGATTCGAACCCACGACCTGTTATGTATGGAAGTGGCAATTTGCCACTAAGCTAAGTTGATTCTTATTACAACTTTTGCTTTGTTTTATATATATATATATATATATATATATATACACACACATATATATATTATGTATATATGATATATTATATATAATAAAGCTTATATTTTATAATATATATATTAAATTATATTATACACTGTATATATCAAATTTATATTGTATAGTATATAGTTTGAAAATCATATTATATTATATATGAAAGGACACAAAAAATTAAAAATATCAAAAATATATAAAATAAATTTACCGACTGATAAATATTCAATCGGTAAAAATAAAAAATATATAAAAATATAAAATTAATTTACCGACGATAAAAAAGTTCTAACAAAAAAATTAAATAATAAAGAAAATAACGAAAAATAATTTACCAATGGAAAAAATTCCTAAGTAATTACCGACAACACCAATTTCCATTGGTAATTTTTTTTAAAAAGTAAAAAAAAAAATAAAAAAAAAAGTTTAACGATGAAATTGGTCTCCGTTAGTAAAAATTAAAAAATAAATAAATAATAATAATAAAATATATACATGCGCATTTTTCGTCGGTATTAAGACGGAATTAATTGCCTTCGTAAAAAATAAAAGCAAAACTAAAATACTTTGTAAAAAGAAAACAAAAATTCAGTTTAAAAAGCAGAGTACATGATGTCTACAATTTTTAGGTTTGGTGACATCAATTAATTAAATAAATCTTTGACATGATTTAATGATAGTTATATAATTTTGTGTTACTAAAATATAGCTTAAAAAGTGTTACAATCAATAAAATATAGTGTTGCCAAAAGTGCTTCTTAAATAAAGTGATACATGTTTGCGTTACAAAAGAAATAACAAAAACAAAGTGACACTTAAAAAGTGTTACTTATATAAAAGTGTTACATATAAGCGTTACATATTGATAAAAGTGTTACCTATTTGCGTTACAAAAGAAATAACAAAAAAAAAGTGATACTTAAAAAGTGTTACTTATATGAAAGTGTTACATATAAGTCTTACATATTGATAAAGTGCTACAAAAGTGTTACATAAATATTGAAATGTAAAAAGTGTTACAAACATGTGTTACATTTGTACCTTATGTAAAAAGTGCTATAAAATTAGTGTTACCTAATGTCATTTATGTTGTAGTATATGAATGATGACTTCTTGATAATGAATTGCAGGTTTACTTAAATATGAAGTGAAATGAGATTAAATGTTTGTAGTGTTCTTGTGTTCTTTGTACCCCTTGATATTATTTTTCTTAATTTGCTTGAGGACGAGCAATGCTTTACGTTTGGGGGATTTTGATACGTGTAACATATATGTGCATTTAGGGGCTTAAAATGGTATATTATTGATACATTTGCATGTATATTTAGTGTGTTTTTACTTGGTTTCCTTAAAAGGGCATGATACTGCGTATTCTCGGAATGTTTACAAGAAACGGAGCTTAATTGAAGAGATATCAGTTGAAAGGCCTGGATATGATTGACGAGTGAAAAGACAAGATCAAAAAGACGAAGAAAATGGACAAAAATATGTCACACGGTTGGACCATGTGGGACCACATGGTCGCGTGACCTGTCCATGCGAAGATGACATGTCCGTGTGAAGTTGGGAAAAAACAGGGGATGAAAAAAAGCTGCACGACCGGACCGTGTGAGAGCCACAGGGCCGTGTGGAGTCACCGTGTGAAGCTATACGGTCGGGCCGTGCGACAAGCTGTGGTGGATTTTTGCGTCCTTTTCCCATTCAAACTCTACAAGTGATCTCCCCAACACCTATATAAGGGACCCAAGGGCTACACGAAAATTTATTCATTGATACACCATACAACACATCAAAATACACAAGAACACAAGATAAAAGGTCTTCTGAGAGATGAGGGCTAGGTTACGAAGATTATCACAAGGCCTTTCACATCTACGGAAGCACAAGAGCTTCGAAGGCTTGGTAGGAAGATCCATCCTGACAAGAAGGGGTTTTCTTTCTTAGTTTAGATCTATTGTCTGTGCTTAAATGATGTCACATTGTTGATTCCAAGTTTGTCTATGAATTTATTACCAATGTTTGGCTAATCTGTCGGATCTTAGGACATAATCAAAACTGTGGATTCATGTTAAATATTGATTAATTATTTTCTTAATTAATTCATGCATTCTATTTTATGAATTCGAGTACTTATTCTTAATTGCTTTTTATCTGATTAATAATTAGCATGTCATATTTGTTATTGCGAAATTCGGAAGAGGAGTTCTAACAAAGACGGAAATCAAATTCAGACATAAATGGGTGTAACGAGTCGAGAGACCTACAACTGTTTGTGGGGAGTCATTCAATTCATAGATCTTTTGGGAGTTAATAATAGTTGTATCGAGTTGGGAGACCTACAATTGTTATTAATCTACTGTTTATGCGCCGCCCATGAGGGGGAATAGACTAACCTAGGAATTGAATCCATAGAAGTGCATGAATTGGTTTTGTTAAACATTAATTGGATTTAATATTGAAGAAGCATGTTGCGATTATGTGCCTAAGGTTGCTTTCGTAGTTGTTGAAAATACTTGTGGGGTTCGAATTTTTTTTTGTTTTCTTTTTGTTTTTGATTTTTCTACAACTTGAGATTCGGTCGCTTCAATAAAATTGGAATGCGATGTTATTATAGCCTAAGTATTTCGTAGTCAACCCCTGAGGAATACGACCTTGCTTGCCATTATTTTATAAACTACACTGTACATTTGCAGTTGTAAGATCCAAATATTTTTGGCGAACAAAAAAGTTATACACAGATATCAAAAGTAAACATGACAAAGAGAACTAATATACATAAGGAAAACGGAAGAATCATCCAGCCCTATAGGGAAAAATCAAACATCTCAAGGTCAAGAGGGAGGGAGAAATATTCAAATG
Organism: Rehmannia glutinosa; assembly: GCA_016081115.2. NCBI lineage: Eukaryota > Viridiplantae > Streptophyta > Magnoliopsida > Lamiales > Orobanchaceae > Rehmannia > Rehmannia glutinosa. Next base: position 59,560,063 of record CM071927.1, on the reverse strand, counting down.
CGTGAAAAGAAACATTTGAATACGTAAAGCAAACCCTAAACAGGTGGGCATGAAGAAGACTATCCATAATCAAGAGGGAGGGGCATCATCTCTGACAGCATCAACATTCTCTCTAGCTAGGCTCAACCCCATCGCCACCGGCATCGTTAGGAAGATCCACCAAAGCCTCAATCTCTCCCTCCTCCTTATCTAAAATGCCGCAGTCCAGGATGTCGATCAACTGGCTAGAAGCCTTCCCACTCCGCCATAGAAGTTTCCGGCAATGGTGAACGGATCTGTTAAGTAGATTGAAGACTGCTGCAACCACTCGGAGTATCCGATACTCTGGAGAAGCTCTGTAAGCCTCAATCGAGCGGGACCTCTCTTGAGCTAGCAAATGGGCTCCTACTGAAGTACGTAGAAAGACCTCACCCGTCTTCGACTCATGGTCAAGCTGGGACTTTCCTCACTCAAGCTCCTTCGACAACTCAGATATCTCACAACCATGCTGCGTTGCATCATCTGTCAAGCTCTTAACTTTATCTCGAAGCTGACGATTCTCTGCCATAGATATCTCACCTCGATGGCTCGAAGCTGCAGTGAGGTTCAACGCCTACAACATAATTTGTACAAGTCTTAAGCAAGTAAAGAGACAAAGCATGAAGGATGGAAATGTGAAGAAACTATGGAAGCTTACCCAAGCAAGGTCCCCGCAAAGGTGAGTCTCAATGTCCTTGAAGGACAAAGACCCAATCGGGATCGGTCATCACCGATAGAGCTCCTTGAAAGCATGGCATAGCCCAAGCCGTAGTCGGTGTAGTACCAATGGGATGGATCCCCTCGCGATGGTTTACTCCACCGCAGAAGAAGAGATCCTGGGGACCAACACTCTCGAAAAAGAACACGGGCTCCATCCTAGGCCTCTTCCTCTTGAATGGTCCGCGAAGGACAAGAAACCGAAGAAGTAGCATCAGCACGATCGCTGGAGCATGAGCCGGTCGTCCGTCACCCTCTCGGCGGCGGCGTCTCTCACACTCCTTGGGAGAAGGGCGCTAGCATTATCCGGGGGGAGGGCGCGACCTATCGATTCGGGGTGGGACACTCGAGCTCCCGCCCAGAAGACACTTCCCTTTGGCCTTCTCCTTCTTTTTAAAGGCCATCAACTCGCGATGTTGTAACTCTCCTTACCTGAAAAGCAAGCAGAAGCAATATCAGAAAAGGAAACAGTCAAAATATACAAGTAAAGCGAGAAACAACGTAGATAATTGAAGCAAACGGGGATACCCAGGAACTCCCTAACATTCAAAAGATTTTTAAAGAAGCCCCGAGACCTATAAGCCTCTGCCATCTCATTCCGGGAAGCGGGAGTGTCTTGGGAAACCTTAACCACCGAAATGCACTCGTGAGAAAGCTCCCAACTGTTATCCCGCACGAAGAACAAGTTCTCCTTTCACAGCCCACCGGGAAAAGAATATCCATCAAGAAACTTGCATTGAGAACGTGGGAAGAAGTGGAAGAAGGCGTCACCTGGAGACTTTTGGGCGTAGAACAATGAATGGAATCCGTCTATAGCCGGAATCAAGCCCAACTGCTGCAAAGCATGCTGATAACCTCAAATACATGCATAGGCTTGGGGAATCATTTGACCGACACATGCTCCCACCGGCCTAAGGATCGGGATGAGGAAAGTGTCTAGAGGAAGCACAAAGCCGACTGAGAAGCTATAAAGATACACCATGATGAAGCCCTTGAGGGGATGAGTTAGCCTGTCACCTGGACCTGGGGCCGACATCACAAAAGCCGAGGAAAGCTCCAGCCGCTCACACAGCCTATGAAGACAAGTGAAAGTACCTCGACTGACCAACTCTCCGGGGAAAACTGCTCGACTCCCAGGAGAAGGCCTATGCTGGTACTTGGTGGGATATATCTCTTCGGGACTATCACTTTCGGACTTCGCCTTCAGAAGACTCATCACTTGAGCTCGAATTTGGCTCAAGCTCTACCTCCCCATCACCATCAAAACAAGAGTCTGGAGCAATGGGACGAATATCAAACTCTATAGAAAAACATGGACATGGAATAACTGAACCAGAAACAAATCTCCCGGTAACACCTCAGCCTCCGAGCGGAATGGAAGAAATACCATAATCTTGGATATGATTCGAAACGTATTAGAACTCGGGGGAAGATGGAGAAAAATGGGAAGAAAAATGGACCGGGGAGCTCGGGACGCCCCCAGGGCCACGCCCTCCTCCGCCGGGGAGGGCGCCCGGGCGCGCCGTTGTGGCCGCCCTGGAAGGGCGCCAATGGGATGCCCTTGTCCACTCCGGGGAGGCACCCTGGGGCGCTCTCTATGGCCTTCATCTCCTTCTCCGCGTGATGCACTCCACCTATCCATCAACTCTCAACTCAAGTCTGTCCTCATCTCTCACATATAAGAAATTTCCTAAGTCTTCTACAAAGCAAAAAATTTCAAAAGTTGAGAGGTAGAAAAAAAGAATTTACCTTTGGAAGACATGGTCACAAGCCTCCAACTCCAAAGTGTCCATGTGCAAAGTTGTCAAAGATTCTCCAAAGACAAGAAAACATATACTACAAGACAAGCCAAATATTTCTACATCGGATTAGCTCCCGCACTGCTTCATCCTCAGCAGCACCGGAGCTGGGGGGCTTATGTTGGGGACAAAAATGTATTTCATAATTTAGTTAAATATAATTCATTTTATATTTGTTTATTTAATATTAATTGCCCAATGGACTCTTAAGAATTAAACCGCCCAAAGGAGTCGGGTTTGGCCCAAACGGTCGTTTTTCTCCTACGTGGGTCGGCCCATAGGCCAAATTCTCCTACACGGTCCATGGGGCCCATCTCCCAGGTATAAAAAAGTCTCTTATTATCGTAAGTAATTAACTCATAGTTAATTATTCTCCTACGCATTAAGTATTCAATTACTATTTATTTTCTCTCGTTTATCGTGGCCGACTTGAACGTCGGAGGGGCCTCTCAGGATAACCCCGGGCCGTCTAACGCTTGGCGTGTGTGGAGGCAAGTTCCCAATTGAAAGAGTTAGCGATTCAAGAAGCGAACACGAAAAAACTTCACCCTGAAAGAGAACTAACTTGAAGACTTCCCTCTCCGGATATAAGATTTTGGTCAATTCAGTTGACTTGGGCGATCTACCCGAAAAACAACATCAATATAATTGATTAATTGATAATCTTAACTCAGATACATCAATTTAAGTGCAATACATTTATTGTGTTTGAATAGAAAGATTGTAATTTGAGAAACAAGATATGGGAAAGAATGAATCAGCCCTTGACTCGCGCGACTCTATCTATATGTTTTTCTTTCTATCTTCTATTTTCTTTTCTTTTATTTTATTTTTCACTTTTTTGTTAGTTTAATTGCTTAGGTAGTCCTCCAAATGCTTACACAATTATGAGTTATGACAGACAAAATACTTTAGATAAAACGCATAACTTTAGATAAAACGCATAACATGCAGACGTGATTTCAGCTTCTCAAAAGGTCTACCTACTTGCCGTGACACATCTTCCAATTGACATTAAAAAACGGTGGCTTTGTGGGTTCCATTCCGATTGACATATTAAATTTCACCGCTTAAAGTGTGTTGCATGTTTCTTCCCCTACATGGGATAGGCTATTGTCGTTGGTATTTAATTAATTTTGTCCTAATAAAACAGAAAAAGAAAAAAAAAGGTATGGCCTTAAAGCCATTTTTGCAGCAATAATGTCTTCATACTCTATTTGGAAACCAAGTTGTTAGAAATAAAAACCACAACACACAATGTCCGGCTTGCTTTCCTCACGATGCACATGGAAGATATTTGATGGAGAAAATAGGGATCGCATATACCCTAAATTAAATAAATATAATGACACAAGCATGACAGCTAATGCATGCTTCATGAATAAAAAAAATAGTTTAGTAATGTTTTCCAGAATACGACAACTACATGTGTATTATTTTGTTTGGCAATTGTTCTCATGGTTAGCCAGGAAAAATGTCTATTATTAAATAAAATTAAGTCTTAATTTTTTTTGTACTCATGCTCCTCAAAGTGCATATCCCTCTAAGTCAAGATAGTCAAATCTGTCAGTTCAAATTTCACTCTTCTTCCCATGAGTTGAGTTAGTCCACGAGTTGGGCTTCCAGAGCCAAGGAAATCTTTGATTGGAACTAACATGCAAACACGTAACAATGTTAAGGGTCCTTAGGATTGTCTCAGTGAGGCTCCTCCGACGCTCAAGTCAGCGACTGTAGGAGAAAAATTTAGGGCACATAATGTAATTTAGAATAATTAATTGAATTTACTCACAAATGAACAAAGAGAGGCCTTTTATACTTGAGATGATGGGCCCATGGGTTTAATGTAATGATGCGGACCGCTTTAGCTTATAGTAGGCCTCCTGGGCCGAAAAATAGTGAACCGAGCCTCGTGGGGTCGCTCAATAATAGTTTGGGCCTCATGGGCTAATTAATAATATTTAGACCCAATTAAACAAAAGAAATATAATTACGATTTTATCACCCATCATAAGACCCCCAACTCCGGGTGCAAGCTAGGGAGGTTGGAGTAGCACGGAGTTATGCTCCTCACAAATATGTGATCCGCGTGGGATTTAATCTTTTAAGGAGGAGGAATATGTCTCTCTAAGAAGAGAGGCGCCCCGTTAAGAGGGGAGGTTCCCGGAAGGGCAAATCCGGGAAGACGGGGGGTCTGGAGGCCTCTACAATTAGCAAAGTCCGGAAGGTCCCCAGGATGCGAAAGGTCTCCAAAACGCAGCCGTGGGAACGTGCATAGGCTAGAAAGTTAAGTCACTTGCATGGAGTTTGGTATTTCACGTGGATTTAAAGCGAGTTTAATTCACCCTTGAATAAGATTTCAACTTGGGAGTCGAGAGATGATAAGCACATGTAAATTATTAGCCAAATAATCTACAAGAAATAAGCACATGAGTTCACAAATTGATTAAGAGAAATAATTTCTACGAAGAAACAATTAAATCAGAAATAACATGAATCCATACTCCCAATCACATCCTAGAATCAATAGAAAATTAGCCTAATATCATTGTCTTCAAATTCATAGACAAAATCGTAAACAAAGAGTTAAATATAGACAAAGAGGGAATTAAAAAGCTCTCTAGACTATGATGACGAAACCCCCATGAGTGGATGAATCGATCTTCACAATCTCTAATCTTTGTGCCTTTGTGGTTGATAGAATTCTCATGTTGTTCTCTTAGGTCTCTTCCAATCCGTCTTTTCTTCTCTCTAATCTGTTATGTCAGTTGTTTCCCTTTTATATGTGCCTTTCTGGATCCCCTATGCCTCGCGTATTAAGGAAATAAAATCTAAACAACTCTGCTGCAACCGCACACGACCGTGCGCATGCGCATGGTCTGGTTGTGTATTTTTTTCTCTAAAGCTGCCTCTATTACACACGGACACGGGCGTGCCCATGTGCATGGGTAGGACGTGTGCTCCATTTTTCCTTGTTTCCTTCGCGTTTTTGTTCATTCACTAGCTCTTGACATTCTGTTCGGGTCATGCCACCGCTTTAATTTCCATTCGATTTTGTTTTGTTTCCTAAAAAATATCCAGAAAACTGTAGTATCATGCCCAACAAGGGAAACTAACCTAAACACACTTGATATACATGGAAATGTGAGAATTATATACCAAAATATACCCCTAAATGCATGCATATTAACCACTTATCAAATCCCCCCAAACTTTTACCATTGCTCGTCCTCGAGCAAAATAAAGAAAGATTAAACAAATGCAATGCGGTGGATTCAACAACACAAAAACACCACCAATATACCATCCCATTAAGTTCACATTCTCCTATGCACATGCAAATCATTCTTAAAAAGCTTTCAATTGAGAATTAGGCATCAATTGAGACTCGTTCGGTGTTCGACATCGCGATCACTCACTAGATAAGTGTACCTCGCAAACTCTCAAAGTAGATAAGGACGTCTTTACGCTTAAATCAATACAATGCTTAAGAACTACCATAGGCTTGTAAATCATCTCACATCACCACAACTCAAGTGCATTCAATTCATGAATCAAAAAGGACTTTTACATTTGGTTGTAACGAAAGCTCTTTGGTTAGGATAGAAAAATATGGATAAAGTGAATCAAACTTGAGCAAATAGAATAGTAAGTGCTATCATATTCAAATTACTATTAACTCCATACGAAAAACATCAATTTATGAATTCAATCTCAGTCGAAGCTTCTCAAACCACCCTTTCTATATCAATTTTCCATGGCCTTTTCTTTCGCCTTTTCAAGCACAATTATTGATTTTTTTTTCCAGAATTATCTTCCTTTTTCTTTCCTTTTCCATCCCCATTAAAATTCCAACAACATCTTCTATCAACTTACTCAATTATATAAGTTCAAGTTTTAGGACAAGTGATATATCGAGTTAAGGCTCATAATGTGGCTATCAATGAAATACGATGCAGGCTCAAATTGGCTAACTAGGGAATCATATATTCTTGGGTAAGCTTCAGGCTTGAATGGCTAAGACAAAAATGGCATTAAATCATCTTCAAAAATTGCACACCAGTACGTGGTCTTGACAAAGATATCAAATCAAGTTCTAGAGTTCTAACAACACGAATGATACACTCAACAAAATAAGACTGCTTATGATAAAAACAGCATAGACACAAAAGCTTACAGACTTATTTTTCGCATCATGCTCAAATAGCCAACTTTCTCAATCAATACCATATAAGCAATAAAGATCTTTTCTCGAATTTCATCACGTGCATATGAAGTAGTTTCCTTATAAGGTCAAATATTCGTAGTCAACTTCCCAAAAGACACAACAATCCTTATCTATGACTCAAACAATTAAAGAAAAGTTATAAAAGTGCTAAAGCAATAAACGTGGCTACTAAAAAAATTATGCAAAATGCTATATGATCCTAAATGCAAGTCATACATGCTATGCAATAGTAGAATATCGTGCACCCTCGCCAACCCCCCAAACTTATGCTATTTTATGTCCCAAAAAACACACAAGGAAGTTATCAATAATAAGAGAATTGCGATAATTAGTACTTACATGGGTATAATGTGGCAGAGGCGATGGAAGGTAGTTGGCTTGATGAATGTGCCACTGATCCATGCGATACTTCATGTCATACATTTGTTTTTGGAGATGATCAATGTCACTAAATCTACTCGATTCTTCTCTTGATACTCGCCACCATTGCTACCAACCGATTTGACTCTTCATTAACGTGCACGCGTTGGTCTCCAATCGTTCAATCCTTTCATCCATCTCATGCATGGACCACCCCAAAGTGGATGAGAGGACTCTAGTCTATATAGGCCGTCTCCTATGGCTTGTTGCCCTGTTCTCTTTGGGCCCTCCAAAACCAATTGCTCACCTCGCACGAGCCAATTCTGACGATTACAAATCGTGGTGGCTCCGGGGTTGGGGACTTCAAACTAAGTATTGTCCTCATGATGCAGTTAATAGTCATGCCCATCGAATTTTATCATTTCATCAAGATTAGGGCATTCAAATCAATACTTTGACCTCCTTCGATATTCGTGTATACGATGCAATCCACATCAAGATAATCATCAATAGGGGTAATCAACCCCCTAATACAAAATTCTCGCTTCCTCTGGTTTCTCACCCTTGCAAACTGTCTTGCTACGAATGTCCCCGCATTCGACACCGTCTCAGTGCCGAAAATCATACACCATAAAAGGAAATGCTCATTAGTACGGGGCACCCCTTGTTATCACCGCGTGCAAACACTCTCAGCTAACACCTTTTGGACATACCTAAACACCGGATTTTCTAATAAGAGATGCTTTTGAAACCCCTCCCGTATAGATACGCCGTCCGGTAATGGCCTTCCAAAAGTCTTGAATTTCAAAATCATCATGCGCCTCCACCTCATGGATTGGCTTTTGATAGATTTCATTCAACTGCTCAATCATGAGCTCCCTTGGTTCATTCACCATATGGAACAAAATACTAATCAAATTTTGTTTTCTCCTCCCCTTTACTAATTCTAAATTGCTCAAAAATTCAAGTTTAAACACCTCATATGTCCTCTAATTTCCAAACAAAAATCCATCTCAATCTGTCCTACCACAAAGCATACAAAGATCCTCAAGTAAACCCAACGTGGTAAGACAATAGTTATTGGGGTACCTTGTGAGACCATTTCACTGAGATACAAGTAATCCTATCGAGCCCCGTGTACCTCCTCCAAGAATTCAAGATTATAATTTTTAGGCATACTCGGATTAATGTCCGGTGATGGCTCTCTTTGCTTTCTCGTGTTGCTCCCGAAACTTGAAGACATGTTTATAAGCAAATTTCTTAAGAAAATTCGTAAATCTCGCTAAAATTCAAAATTTGCCCCAAACTTGGAGATTATGGTTGGAAGATTGTGAAATCCAAAGTGTAGATGGTGAGATCATTGTTTGGAGTGGAGATGGGTAATCTCTCTTGTGAAATAAATAAGGAATTTGAGAGAATTTGGAGGGTTGGTGATGTTTTGTAGAGAGAATATATCGTTCTAGGGTTTGCAAGAATGAAATGTGAGGAGAAGATTGAGATTTTGGGTTAAAAAGAGAGAAAACTTGATGTAGGAGTCTGCGCAAGACAAGAACCGTGCGAATGGCTCCCAACCTCTATTTTCAGCCAAGACACACCCGTGTGCATTGGCACGACGGTCATGTGCGCAGTCTGCTATGTAATCCCGATATGCATATGCACACGACCGTGTCGTGTGCATTTATCTCTTTTTTTTTTTTGTATATCCCGAGTTTGTCATGACACATCCTATACACAAACTCACAAAAAAAAACAAATAAGACTAAAACTCAAAGTTAGAAGAAAAATCAAATGAACAAAGGCGATTAAAAATTGGGTTGCCTCTCAAAAATGTCATGTTTTACGTCTTCAGCCAGATGCCTAATTTTCTTATGGTTCAATCAAGGTGATGGTTGCCACATCCTTCTTCTGCTCATGTTCATAGCAATGCTTGACTCATTGCCCATTAACTATAAATATGCTCCCATCTCGTGCTAACAGTTCCACGACCCTAGGAAGTAATGCTTTTTTGATTAAGAATTGACACGACCAATGTGACTTGCGCTTACCCAAAAAAGGTTTTAGATGAGAATTGTATAACAACACTACTTGTCCCGCTAAGAACTCCCATTGTAAAATCCTCTTGTCGTGCCATCCTTTTGTGCGGTCATTGTAAATCTGAGTATTTTCATACGCATCTTCTCAAAAATTTCCAATGGCCGATTTGGTAGCTTCCTTTTTTCTCTAGCAACAATCATACACAAATTTAGCTTTTTCACCTCCCAATGCGCTTTTATGTTCTTATTCCACCAGAAGATGGCATGCCTTTCCAAAGACTAACAGATATGGCGATATTCCTAAGGTTGTTTTGTACGCCATATGATAAGCCCATAAAGCGTCATCGAGCTTCAATGCCCAATCTTTGGTATTCATAGTGACCATCTTCTCTAGTATCTGCTTGATCTCTCGATTCGACCCTTCAACTTGGACATTAGATTGCATGTGATATGCAAAAGTTCACTATGTGCTCAACTCTATATTTGTCCATGAGATTATTGAATAGCTTGTTGCAAAAATGAGAGCCCCCATAGCTAATCAGTGCTCTTGGAGTACCGAAAAGTGTAAAAATGTACTTTTGCAAGAACTTCAATATAATCCGTGCATCATTCGTATGTGTTGGGGTTGCCTTGGCCAATTTGGATACATAATCCACCGCAAGGAGGGTATACATATACCTACATGAGGAAGGAAACAACCCCATAAAATATATACCCCTTACGTCGAATAACTCCACTTCCACTATGTTTGTTAGTGGCATCTCATATCGCCTCAACATCATCCCCATCCTCTAGCATCGATCACACTGTAGCACAAATCTCTAATAGTCCTAAAAGTCGAAGACCAATAAAACTAGACTGTAATATCTTCGTCGATGTGCGCTTTGGCCTAAAGTAGCCTCTGCTTGGCGATGCATGGGACTGTTCTATGATTTCCCACTGTTTTTGAGGCACATACCTTCTAATCACCGAATCTGAACATCTCTTGAACAATAGAGGGTCGTCCCATATATAATATCGCACATCATGAATGAATTTCTTCCTTTGATGGTGTGTAATATCGGGTGGTAAAACCCACTCAAGTTCACAATATCGGCGTACCATGGAATATTTGTTGCTACCATAAAGATTAGTTCATCGGGAAATGTTTCTTTGATAGTTATGCCTATCTGCTCCTCATTCAATCGTGAGAGGTGGTCAGCCACTACATTACCACTTCCCTTTCGGTCTCGAATTTTGATTTCAAACTCTTGTAGCAAGAGTATTCACCGAGAAGTATGGGCTTCACATCCTTCTTCGCAAAAAGATACTTAACTGCTGTGTGATCTGTGTGGATTAATCTTCGTCACAATCAAGTACGCCCAGAATTTATCAAATACAAACACCACCGCGAGAAATTCTTTTTTAGTTGTGGTATAATTTCTTCGTCCAAGTGGCTAAGAAAATCTAGGGGGGTGAATAGATTTTCTCAATTTTTCGATTTATGCCATTTTTTTTCGAATATGTGAGAAACTCTTCAAGAATAAGATAGAAGAAGAAGAATGAACGCAATGATTTAAAGTGGTTCAACTCACCTAGAGCCTAATCCACTACCACCAGGTATGTCCGAATGGATTATGAAAAGGAAAAAGTTTATTAATAGATACCAAACTATTACAACCATTACCTTGAAGAGCACCAAACTCTTCTTAAAACAATGAAGAGCACCAAACTCTTCAACACCTACATAATCAACCAAATGTATTCTTACCACAAGAACACTTAACAAGGATATCTTGTTTTGGATGATTTGAAACAATCAGGATTACAACTCAAATGAAATATACAACTTTGTAAGTGCAAGTGTAATCAAGAAAGTAAAGTCTAATAAGCAAGATGTGAAATTGATAAGGTTAGGCTATTATAACAAGTACGTCGAAAGTGAAGAACAAAAGAATTTGTTGAATAGTTGCTTGTTGTATTGTATGCTTGTGTTGTATATTTGATCCTTCAAGCCTTCATGTATTTTTAGGAGAGCTCCAAGATGTAATCCTCAACATAGGCTCCTCCTAATTGAGTAATTTCTGCAAAAGAAAGATCAAACTACTCCAAGAAATGGTTAAGAAAAGATAAAGCCTTAAAATCATGAGAATTATCTACACAACATATAGTTTCTGCTGATAAAACACTTCAGAGAGAAATTGTCCGATTTTTGTCAAAAATAAATTTCAAGAAGTACTTCAAAAACTTAGTAAAAATCATTGAAATTGTTTTGAAGTATTTGACAACATTTGGGGACATTGTTTTGGTATAAAACTCATTTATATGAAATCATTAAAATCAAAATAAAAACATTGATATAACAAACTCCCCTTTTCGATGATTTAACCAAAACAAATTTAAAAAGCGATTTTAAAACGAAACAAGTTTTTCCGGTCAAAATCAACTATCCATTTAAAGCAACACTTCTCAAGCTGAAAAACATAGGGATAGGAGCAATGGTTTTTTCAAAACAAGTTTATAAGCTCCCTATCAATATGCTAAGCAATAAATAAGCATAGAAGCAAATAACTTAAAAGCTAGACTCTTAGTTTTTCACAAATAGCTTAAAAATATTAAAAGCTTAAAAGCTCCCCTTGTCAAAAAATAAGTCGTTAGTCATAAAGCTTAATAATATCAACAACAATCCACAAACTTAAAGCTTTTTATCATGAGCTTTTTTGCGAGCTTTTGGAGATTTTTTAGCTCATTTGATCTAGCCATTAGCCAATAAGCTCATTTTATTTTTCTCCCCTTTGGAATCATCAAAAAGACTATTAGCACAATAAAAACATGATAGATAGATATCAAAGTGCGCATGAGGATAAAATCGATCAATTATCATGACAATATCATACTTTGAGTACAAAGAATTATAATATCATTTAAAGTACAAGGGAGAGTAACATAAACATGATCAATATGTGGATTGTAATCAATTATAATTAAGAAAACCATACAAAAGATGAAAAATTTTATTGAAATATTTTATCAAACACTAGGCATGCATAGACACAAAATAAGGATTTATATGCCATTTGTATATAGAATCGAGCCAAAAAATTCAATACCAATCCTAATTCTATAGCCATAATCCGACAATATACATAATCCCCATCATATTAATACAAGCATTCATCAATCACAAGTGCCAAAATTTTAAAAATATATAAGGGTTCAACCAAATTGAGATGAGAAAAGTGAAGCCAAAACTTACCAATAATTGGGGAAGATGAATAAGAAGTATAACATAGTCATTGTAAGCCCAATATAAAAGAAATTTCAAGAGAAAATCATTTTGAGTGTGTATGTGAATTGGGCGAAGGGGTGTGAAAATATGAAAATAAGACGAAGAGGAGGACATACAACATTTTAAGAAGTTTTGTCAAGGGGGCGATCAGACGCTCATGGGGGGCGACCGGTGCTTGAACAGGGCAACCGGTCGACCTCCATGGCGACTTATCTCTCGTGCAATGAGATTTTTCTCGTCAATTTGCGGTTTGAAAATGTGAATTTTCACCCCTAAGTTTTTAAAATGCACAAAATACAAACATAGACCTTATTCGATATGCATTATGCCTAAACAAGCTCGAATTGAAGCAAAAGACTAAGCGGATAACGATTTTGTAAAAATATTTGCGAATTGATCTTGAGACGGAACAAAGAACATCTCAATTTTTTGTTTAGAAACACAATCCCTTAGAAAATGATGTCGAACCTCAATATGTTTGGTTCGATTGTGAGAACCGAAGTTTGAGAAATATTTATAGCGGAAGTATTGTCACCAAAACTAGGAACATTTTCGAAAGAACATTTATAATCCGCTAGAGTTTGTTTCATGCAAAGAAGTTGAGTACAACAAAAGTCCGCGAAAATGTATTCAGCTTCGGCCGTTGATAAGGATACACAATTTTGTTTCTTTGAAAACCAAGATACTAGGAAATCGCCTAAAAATTAACATGATCCGGATATAATTTTACGATCATCAATGTTACCCGCATAATCTGAATCAATATATCATTTTAGAGAAAAAAATTTATTCTTTGGATAAAACAAACCATAAGAAATCGTGTCTTTCAAATATCAAAAAATTCTTTTAACGACACTTAAATGAGATTTTTTGGGATTGCATTGAAATCGAGCACATAAGCATACAACATGAAGAATATCGGGTCTACTTGTGGTTAAATAAAGTAAACTACCAATCATACCTCGATATTTTGATTCATGAACCGGCTTGCCTTTGTCATCCTTGTGAAGCTTGATATTTCTTGCCATAGGAGTTGCAACGGTTTTTCCTTCTTCAATTCACAACTTCTTTAGAAGCTCTTTGGTGTATTTTGATTGATATATATATATATATACATATACCCTCTTGGCATTGTTTTATTTGATGTCCAAGGAAGAAATTGAGTTCTCCCATCATACTCATCCCAAATTCACCTTGCATCAATTTGGAAAATATCTTGCAAAGAGATTCATTAGTAGCACCGAAAATAATATCATCAGCATAAATTTGAACTAAGAGACAATCTTGCCCTTTTTCGAAAACAAAGTGTGTGGTATCAACTTTACCTCTTGCAAAACCATTTTGCAAACGAAATGAACTAAGTCTATCATACCAAGCTCGGGGTGCTTGTTTTAAACCATATAAAGCATTTTTAAGTTTATAAACATCATTTAGAAAACATTTCGAACCTCGGAGGTTGTTTAACATAGACTTCTTTTTGAATAAAACCATTAAGAAATGCGGATTTTACATCCATTTGGTAAAGTTTAAAATTATTGAAACAAGAATAGATAAGTAAAATAAGTATAGCTTCTAAACGTGATGCGAGTGCAAATGTTTCATCATAGTCAATACCTTCTTCTTGATAATAACCTTGAGCTACTAACCTTGCTTTATTTTGGACGATATTGCCTTGATCATCGAGTTTATTCTGGAATACTCATTTTGTGCCAATGATAGTTTGTGATGGAGGACAAGGCATAAGTTCCCAAACATCATTCCTCTCAAATTGATTTAACTATTACGGCATCTCAAGAAACCAATCTTCATCTTCAATGGCTTATTTAGCATTCTTTGGTTCTTTTTGAGATATAAGAGCTTTTTCAAAGAAACTTCCTTCTAGTTATTAGCTTGTCCAGAGGATATCCAATTATTAGATCTTTTGGATGATCTCCTTTAAATTTTAATGCCACGGGAAGATCCGAAGCATCACCCTTATCCTCTTGTTGAACATTTGAAGTTGAAGGTTGATCATTTGAGGTAGAAGGTTGATCATTTTGAGTATCATTTGGAATTCTTGGTCCAACTTCATCTTCTTCATCACTATCATCATTTGGAATTCTTTCAACTCCAGAGGCTTCATTAAATTTGACGTGAATAGACTTTTCGACCACCATGCTAGTCTTATTATAAACCCGATATGCCTTGCTTTTAGCCGAGTACCCCATAAATATCCCTTCATCGGCCTTAGGATCAAGTTTGTCCAATTGATCATTGGTGTTCAAAATAAAATACTTGCAATAAAATATTTTGTTATAACTAATACTTGGTGTTCTTCCTTTCCAAAGCTCATATGTATTTTTATTTAACTTAGGACGAAGATATACCCAATTTATGACATAGCAAATGGTGTGTTGGGAAAATTTATGTATAGATTTTGATGATACCATGTAAAACTTAGATTAGAAAGTTGGCACCCCAATTCAAATGTAATTCAACTTGTAATAGATAGGGTTCTATGAGCTGAGTCGAAGGCAGCCAAGTTGATGAATTGCAAGACTCGACTGAAGATCAAAGAGAAGACCCAGCTGTGTGGCAGCTGAGTGAAGTGAAGTGAAAGTTTAGTCAAGTGACAAAAAAGCTATCTCATTCAGTTGAATGACAACAAAGTCAAATGATTGGAATCTATTGTCAAAGGGGTACGAAGCAGACAAGATCTAATAAAGCTGAAAGAGACCCGTTGTCAAGCAAAGTCAAGGTTTTGCTGGAAATAGGACGTGTCGGACTTCCAAAGAACAAAGTTGTTTTTCTTTGAAAGAGTGCAAAAAGCAAGGAGCCAATGTGATGTACCGAAATTCTACGAGTTTAAGGAAAGGTTGCGAGCATTAAATTCAAGGTACGGTCTCCATCAATCTTTGCAAGACAAGACAAGCCAACAATCTACGAAGTATAGTTTGAATATGTGTGTATCTCTTCAACGAAAATATTTTCAAACGTGCACTATAAAAGGCTGATGAGTCATTTGAGAGAAGGTTACCTAGATTTCGAGCACACAAGCATTCAAGCAAATAACCTACAAAGCAACATCTCTCAAGCATTCAATATTATCCTCAAGCCCAAAACTCAAGAAAATCGATCCAACACACTTAATGAAGGAAAGACGACTTCATCTATTGAAGAGGAAAAACTTGTTATCAAGAACAAGGGGTCTACTCTCCAAGGTTGAAGGAGGTATAGTAAGGTTCCAAATTGAACTAGTGCTTTGAACCTGTTGTAGGGCTAAGTGATCAAGTCCAAAGGTCTGAAGGAAGATGAAGTAGAAGGGCAGTCGTCTTGTGAAGAAGGTTTGTCCCTAGAGCAGTTAGCTGTGTGATCAAAGCTGGCTCGGACTGTTACCATTTTGTAACCAAGTCAAGTTACAATAGTGGATTCCTCCAGGGGTTGGAGAAGAGTGGATTAGAGGAATTACCACATCCTCGAACCACTGTAATTGCTTGTGTCTATTTACTTTCAGCACACTTACTTTCTTGCATTATCTTTATAGCTATTGATCATTAAATTGCTTAAGTCTACTGCTAATAACCTAACTAAAACAAATGTTGAAAAATGTACTCAAAAAGCTAAGGGTGACAGTCTTCCGCTGTTAAAAACCAAGTCAATTGTTATTTTTACGTGTTAGCTAAAACATCTAAGTTATACTAACTTCAGCTTAGTCGAGTTTGTTGAGTGGGTAACTTCATTGTGAAAGCCAAATTATCAGTCCATCAAGGACATAGTTGACTTGAGTCAACTCTGAAATTCTTAAAAGGACTAAAAATGGAAAGTTGGTAAAGTTTATTCAACCCCTCATTCTAAACTTTACTTATCACCCCTTGGGACCTAAAAGTGGTATCAAAATGGTTGGTTCATTCAGCCTTCCGTACTGGTTACTGAACTAGATCTTGTTATCCAAGTGGCTACGATAATCTAGAGGGGGGGTGAATAGATTATGCCGAATTTTCGCAATTAGCCCTCTTTTTCGAATGATCAATCAAAGACAATAATAAAGGTGCAGAAATTAAACAACACACCTCGATTTATAGAGGTTCAACCCACCTAGGGCCTAGTCCTCTACCACCCCAGTATCTCCGGGATGGATTTCAAAAAGAAAAAAGATTTTATTAATTACCACAATTAATACAACATCACCTTACAACACCTCTTTGGAGATTACCTCAATCTCCCTTGAAGATTACCACAATCTTCTACGGCACCTTGTGAAGATTACCACAATCTTCTATATCTTCTACGACACCTTGTGAAGATTACCACAATCTTCAACCTTCAAGAATACCAAATACTTCAACACCTCAAAGAGCACCAAACTCTTCAATAAGAAGATTACCATAATCTTCTTGCACCTAACACCTAGATCACCCAAGTGTGTTCTTACCACAAGAACACTCACAAGGATATCTTGTGTTGAATGATGAACCCAAAAATTCAAGATTACAACTTTATAATGAACAATAAAATTTGAGTGCAAGTGTAATCAAGAATCAAGCCTAGACCTCAAGATGTGAAAGTGAAATACTTAGGCTATAAATACAACAAGAGTGTTGAATATGAAAGCTTAGAAATTTGCAGATTTCTTGTTGTGTATTTGCTTGTCTTGTTCTTGTTTTGTGTCTTCAAAATCATCTTCTATTTATAGGAGAGTCTTCACAAACATAGGCTCCTCCTTCTTCACTTTTGTCTACAAAATGAAGATCACAAGATGTAGAAATAATGTACAAAAATAAAAAGCAAATCTTGCTGATAAGGATGTCCAACGGTACAAATTTTGCTGTCAAAAGATTACACAGCGCAACCGGTTGCCATGTATAAAATTTTGAACGTTAAAAGAAATTAGTGCGATCCAGACACAGGTTGCAGGGGGGGTCCGACCGGTCGCCCTAGGGTCCGACCGGTCGGCCCTACCTTGGACCGGTCCCCCTCTTCAATTTTTCAAGTCCAGTGCGTTCTGTTATCTGTTTTTCATTCTCCAGGTACCGGTCGACCTCCAACTTGAAATGTTGTCCGATTTTTGTCAAAAATAAACTTCAAAAAATACTCCAAAAAATTAGTAAAAACATTTTAAATCAACTGGGAGTATTTGGACAACATTTATAAACATTGTTTTGGTATAAAAACTCATTTAAACAAAATCATCAAAATCTTGATAAAAATATTTATCTAACAGATCTCATTCTTTTTCAAAGCATCAACACTTGCAGTTTTTAAAGCTTTTATTTCAAAAGCAAAGTTATTATCATGGAAGTAAATCTAACCCACATTCCAATGTTTACTGTTGAAGAGTTCGATGATTGGAAAATACGTATGCAGGCTCACCTTTCAGTCATACATGATGAGATGTGGTTTATCATTGAGGATGAACCACTACAGATAATGAAGGTGAACACAGATGTCGGGCTTTACTCCCGAATTGCGCCAAGTACTGAAGGGAGCTAGCTGCAGCTCTGCGCACGAGGCGAGGCGCACGTGCTGCTGCTTTTGCCATTTGTTGTGGTACCTAGACTTGCAATGGTGGAAAAGACACGTTGCGAGTGAACAAATGAATACATAAAGATATATAACTTGGACAATATTGCCAAGGATATTTTATAACTCTTGATAAGGCCATGTTTAATAAAGTCAAATCTTGTAAAACGGCTAAAGAAATATGGGAAAAACTAACCTTAATTTGTGAAGGGTCTAATCAAATTAAGGAAAACAAATTGAATGTTGCTGTTCAAAAATTTGAAAATTTTAAAATACTTGCAGGTGAGAGTCTGGATCAGCTGGATGCCAGATTCACAAATATAACCAATGAGCTCTCAGCTCTAGGAAAATAATATACACAGAAGGAAATGTGTATGAAGATTCAAAGGTCTCTCCCAGCTGAGTGGGAAATGAAGGTTATGGCTTTGAGACGTTCGATGGACCTTACAAGAACATCCAACCATGAGTTGTTCTCAGACTTTAAAGCCTGTGAATTTGAGCTCAGAATAAAAGAGCAAGAAGATACTTTTGCATCCAAAACAAATTTGCACTCATGGTTGGTGAGTCTAAGAGAGCTGAAACCAAAGAAGCCATTGACCAGGAGGAGATTGCGCTAATGGTGAAAAAATTCAACAAGCTCTTCAATAAGAACTACAACAGAAACAAGGGTTAATCATCTAGGAGACACTCAGCACCCTCCAAAGCAAGGGAGGACAGACCACCAAAGAGTGCTGATCACCAATAGACTTAATATCAGAGAGCCGAAAGAGCAGACTTCCAGAGAGGTGAGAATCTGTGTTGGAATTGCATACAACCAATACATTTTGTTGTTGATTGTCCCTATCCACCAGTTAACAAATATAGAAATGAAGATGAAATAAAGGTCTTCAGAGAGAGAAGACAAGAAAAGAAGAAAGCCATGTTGGTTGTGGAGACTGCTGACACAACCAAGTGTAAAGAACCAGTAGAGTCAGACAGTAGTTAAGCTGACTACTCCAACGACACAGAGGAAGAGGATATGATATGCATCATGGCCAAAGAACAAGACTCCAAACAACAAGAAGATGAGGTACACTCTAACTCATCTCATTCTGATTCTAGTGATAGTGACACAAACACTTCATCACCCACATATATTTATGATTCTATTGGAAAAATAATGAAAGACTTTGAGCACATAAACTCCTTACACACACTTTTAAATGAAGAAAACAGCCAGTTCAAATGCCAAAACTCACAGCTGACTAAGGATCGAGTACTCTAATTCACATAGCTGATGAGAATACAAAGCTGAAGACTGAAATAGCTAAGATTCAAGCAGACTTAGCTGCAACAGAAAAGAGGGAAAAGGATCTATAAAACGTGATTAAATCATTCAATAAGGAATCTAAATCATTGGATGAACTTATAATGATTCAAAAAAAAAAAAGTGGAGACAAGACATGCATTGGATTCAATTCCTTTGGGCATGCGCAAGCTCCAAGAGTGGTATTTGAAAAGGGATCCTCAAGCAATGAGGCAGTCCAAAAATCCAAAGCACCATATGCTGCACCTACACCCACTCAAAAACACAATCACAACCATGCTGGCCTTGGATACAAAGGAAAAGGCAAAAAGGCAGTAGAATATGCCGAGAGGACAGATGAAACAAAATTCAGAAGAGTCCATCAGGAAACTCCAAACAGAAATACTGTAAAATCCAAACAGAGCTACCAAAAGCCCTAGATATTTTTAAAAGAAAAGTCATATTATGAGAATGGTAGAAATTATCCCAGCCAGACTGATTGGAACAATCAAATGAGATATGAACCAAGACCAATGGGATACAAGCCTAAGTGGCAAAGACCTCAGACTCAAAAATGGTCATTCCCAAGGCAAAGAAGCTATAATCAGCACACATATGCACCCAAGCACAAAGACCAATATATGCACAAAAGTTTCATAATTATCCCAAGAAAGCAAATTCATAAGCTCAGACATAGGCATACAGACAAACGAGACAATTGTATGAGGCTAAAGCCCCTAAGAAATTTGCAAATATTTATTATGATTATGGAACCAATAGGTGGTAACCTCTTAGAGTCAGATCTTTTGGTTATAGGTTGGTTGGATTACCTTATAGTGCTAACCCCTCAGGACCCAGGCAAGTATGGGATTTAGAAACTAATTTCCTTAATTGAAGGTTCAAGGAAAGCGATTGAGTGCCAAGAAACCTGGTACATGGATAGTGGCAGTTCTAGATATATGACAGGCAACAACAAAAATCTTTCAAAGTTCAAGGAAATAAAAGGTGCTAAAGTCATATTTGGAGGAAATGAAACTTTAGGGGAGATCAAAGGCACATGATCCATCAAGAAGAATAGACTAGAGATCACAAATCTAGTATATGTTGAAGTTCTCCACTTCAATCTGATGAGCATCAGCCAACTCTGTGACAAGGGCTACACTGTAGGATTCAACATGGGTGTTTGTCAAATCAAGGATACTGAATCAAATGAAATTGTGCTATAAAGATCAACGCAGAAAAACATGTATGTAGTGGATTGGTCAATCTACACCAAGCACATGTCTGCTAGGAAAAGAGTACAAACCGAATCAAGTTGGTCGTGGCACAAGAAGCTCGAGTCACATGAATTTCAAGACAATCAACAAACTTGCAAGGAGTCATCTTGTGGAAGGATTACTCGACTGTGTACAAGAAGCAAAGCATTTGTGATGCATGTGATGAGAATCCCTGGACGAGAGACCCAATAACAGTGCCAGTTGGTCCAGTGACGAGGGCTCGAGCAAGAATGTTTAAGGAAGCACTCAACAGGTTGATTCAAGTCATTCAAAAGGAGACCGAGAGTGTGTCACCGATGTAGGAAGATGTTTGGGTGGTCCATTGGTTGTGTCATCAATGTTCAAGAGTCCACCTCACATTGAGCAAGTGAAGGATGCCATGAATGCAAGTCATTTTGCGTCTTGAAGACTTTGTAATCAAGTTCTCAATAGTGTATTATATTCGTCTATCTTAGTTAGTCGTGTTGTGATTTGTTTTGAGTCATTTTGATTTTTTGTAGGCCAAATAAACCTTTAAGGCTGCGTCTTAAGTTGATATATTGAGTTTGGGACGAACAGGGGTCAAGTTCGACTTGATGCATGGGCAAGGGCACAACCCGTGTGCCTATGCGAATGAAAAATAGGATCTTCGACTTGATGCACAGCGGCGCGCACGGCCCGTGTGTCTCAAGGGTTTCAGCAGATTTGGGTCCGTTCGCATTTTTTCCTTTTCGATTGTTAAGTTATTTCCTAGTAGTGTACACTTATTCTCTCAAATTGAGTGTTTTTCCAAGTGTTTAAAGATATACGATTCTTGTTGCAATTATCGACTTATTAGGCAATAATCCATAATTGCTTGTGGCGTCTTTGTATACCGAGGTTCTTGCTTTGCTAAGCGATGTGTCGAGGTTATTTAACCATATTTAACCGAACTAGTGAAGATCTTGGGTTAACAACACATTGTTGTTTGGGTCATATGTACATTCGTTGCTACGGTTCACATCAGTTGGTAATCAGAGCCATCTATCAAGGTTAAATCTATCCTTGTTTTCTTTAATCCTTCTTATTTTCCATAATTTCTTATAAACCCTAGTTCTCCAAAGGTACAAAAAAATGTTAAAAATATGCACAGAAAAATCAGTAGGTAAAGAATCATAATCCGGTGCATAAAAAAAGATGAAATTCAAAAATTCTGGAAAATTGGAATTATAAACCCTTGTATTAAGTTCCATCTTATTGAGATCGGTTGTTGGCTTGGTAATTATCTTGGTTTGTTGGGGTGTGCTTGCGATTGACTGATTGGTCTATAATCAACAAGTGTGGGTACTTGAAAATTGTGACTTGCGTGAAACACGAGCGTATACACGTGAGGGAGTGAATCAACCATGTCTAAGGAAAACCGACAACCGTTAGATTTAGGTAATAAATTGCATATGGAGGCACTTGCAAGCCTCATGAAGAAAGTGATGATACAGACATACATGGATCCATGTGAGGCACCGAAAATAGAGATGCCTGTTTGATGAGAATCCATGGACGAAAGACCCAGTAACAGTACCAATTGGTCCGGTGACGAGGGCACCGCAAGGAAGTTCAAGGATGCACTAAATGGGCTGATTCAAGTAATTCAGAATGAGGCCAAGAGTGCATTGCCGAAGGAGGAAGATGATCGGGTGGTCCAGTTGATTAGCGTCGTCAACGGCCCAGAGTCCACCTCAGACTGAGCAAGTAAAGGATGCCAAGAATACAAGCCACCTAGCTTCTTGAAGACCTCATAATCAAGTGCTCGATGGCGTTGTATTCATTTATCATAGTTAGTTGTAGTTTAGTTTTTATTTTGAGTCATGTTAGTGTTTTGGAGGCCAAATAAACCTTTAAGGACGCATTTTGAGTTGTTATTTCGAGTTTAGACGAGCAGGGGATAAAAGATCAAGAAAGTCGAACGGGCAAAAATCATGGAAAGCACGGCCTGGCCGTGCTTAAGTTACACGGCCGTGTTCGGACCCGTCATCGCGAACACGGCCTGGCCATGCTTCTGGGCATGGCCGTGTGGGAAGAGGAGCTCGTGGGTTCGTGGAAAACACGGCTTAGCCGTGCTTGGGAACACGGCCGTGTTTGGAAAAACCTTCGCGAACACGGCCTGGCCGCCGTGCTTCGGGCACGGCCGTGGGAGCTGGAACGGGCGACGTGCAAAACACGGCCTGGCCATGTTTATCCGGGCACGGCATGGTCGTGCTTTTTACCCTAGGGTTTTCGAATTTTCTGTTCTTTTTGTTTCCTTTTCAGTTTTAAGTTATTTTCTTGGTGGGATAGGGTTTGGACCCTTTATAAGGGTGAACACTTGTTATTTTTCGATCGATTATCAATATAATTAATCTTTTACTCTCAAATTTGAGTGTTTCTCCAAGTGCTTCAAGATTCGTGTTCTTGTTGCAATTATCGACTTATCAGGCAATAATCCGTAATTGCTTGTGGCGTCTTCGCATACCGAGGTTCTTGCTTTGCTAAGCAACAGGTCGAGGTTTCCACCCAATTAACCAAACTAGTGAAGATCTTGGGTTAACAACATATTGTTGTTGGGTCGTATGCACAATTGTTGCTGCGGTTTACATTAGTTTGTAATCAGAGCCATCTAGCAAGGTTAGGTCTATCCTTGTTCTTTAATTTTGTTATTTTCCAGAATTTCTCATAAACCCTAGTTCTTGAAGGGTACGAAAAAAAATCGAATTGCACAAAAAAATCAGCGGGTAAAGAATCGTAAACCGCGTGCAAAAAAAATGAAAATTCTGGAAAAATTCGAAAATTGAAACCCTATTTTTTAATTTCATCTTTTACGATCCGTTGATTGGCTTGGTAATTTTCTTGGTGTGTTGAGGCGTACTTGCGACTGTCTGATTCGTTTATAATCGCGACAAGTGCGGGGACTTGGGGATTATGAGTTGAGTGATACACGAGTGTATACACGTGAGGGAGTGGCTTAAACATGACCGACGAAATTCGACAGACAACAGATTTGGGTAACAAGCTGGATATGGAGGCGATAGCCAACATGGTTAAGAAATTAATGTTTGAGGCATATGGGGATCCCAGAGAGGAGCCGAGAATCGAGGAGCCTGTTGCTAGGGCGCGAAGGCCGAGGAGGTTCGAATTAGAGGAGTGGGCAGATGAGATTGATGATTTTGATTCCGAAAGGGAGCAAAATTACAATCCGGGTAGAGGTCGGCGCAGGGACAGAGGTGATACGGGACGTGAGGATGGCAATTTGAGTAGCATCAAAATGCAAATCCCCTCGTTCCAAAGGAAAAGTGATCCGGACACCTATTTGGATTGGGAGAGAAAAATTGAGAATGTGTTTGATTGCGCTTAACTATTCGAATTGAAAAAGGTGAAGATGGCATCAATGAATTCTCGGATTATGCAAGAGTGTGGTGGGATCAATTAACGGTCTCAAGAGGAGGAGAAGCGAGCAGCCCGTTTCCACATGGAAGGAGATGATGAGTATGATGCAATGTCGTTTCGCATCAAACCTATTGGGGCGTCTATCGAGGTCGCAAAGGTTGACTCGGGGGTTGAAGAGTGTGGAGGATTACCACAAGGAGATGGAGATGCTTATGGCAAGGGCAAATATCGATGAGGAACCGGAGGTGACTATGGCCAGGTTCATCGCGGGTTTGAATACTCCCATTGCGGATGCCATCGACCTACATCACTGTGTCGATCTCGAGGAGATGGTGCACATGGCGGTGAAAGTTGAGCAGAGCTCAAGAGGAAGGGTTTCAAGCGGTAAGCACATAACTCTAAGTCCAAAGCATGGAAGGCAAACACCAAAAAAAGGAGGAGAGAGTTCGAAGGCATCGGACCAAAGGGGAGGGCGACGAGCCTAAACCCGCAGGTAAAATCGAACCCTCTATTACTCGAACGAGGGATATTAAATGTTTTTATATGTCATGGGTTTGGGAATATAGCTAGTCAATGTCCAAATAAGAGGGTGTTGGTGTTGCGTGAGAATGGGGAAATGGAGTCGGAGAGTGAGGGAGAGCAGGAGTGATATGCCGGAGTTGGAGGATATTTCGGAGGTGATAGAGGCGACGAAGGGGGAGGCATTGTCCTTGGTGTCTCGGAGGGAGCTGAGTATTTAGCCTAAGTCAGATGAGGGAGTCCAGCGAGAAAACATCTTTCATACAAGGTGTTTTGTCAATGAAAAGGTGTGTAGTGTCATTATAGATGGGGGGAGTTGCACTAATGTATCAAGTGCAAAGATGGTGGATAGGTTATGAATTCCCACGATAAAACACCCACAACCGTATAAGTTACAGTGGTTGAGCGACTGTGGGGAGATGCGGATAAGCAGACAGGAAAAAGTAGCATTTCAAATAGGGGGATATAAGGATGAAGTGTTGTGCGATGTGGTGCCGATGCAGGCGGGGCACATCCTGGGTAGGCCGTGGCAGTTTGATAGGAGGGTGCAACATGACGGCTACACCAACCAGTATACTCTTGTTCACAATCAAAAGCGATTTGTACTTCTTCCTTTAACTCCAAAAGAAATTTATGAGGATCAAGTAAAATCGAGAGTGGGAGAGGCAAAATAAAAAGAGAGTTCGGCTAGCGAGCATAAAAATCAAAATAAAGCCGAGAAAAAGGAGAGCTTGAGAGAAAACAAGAGTGAGGATCCGGCTAAGGGTAGAAGTGAAAAAAGGAGAGCAATAATTTTGAGAGGGCGGAAAACAAAAAGGGGGGGAAGGCCATGAGGTAAGATACGAGGGAAAAATAAATTTGATGGCAACAATGAGTGACCTTAGGAAAGCCACCACGAGTGGTTATTCGATGATACTCTTGGTTTACAAGGGCACTTATTTATCTGTGATGTTAACCCCGATTTGCCTAGTTCTGTCTTGTCTTTATTGCAGGAGTTCAAGGATGTATTCCCAGACGAGATGCCAGATGGATTACCTCCTATTCAAGGGATTGAGCATCAGATTGATTTCATTTCGGGTGCATCACTGCCTAACCGGACGGTGTACAGAACTAATCCGGAGGAGACAAAAGAGTTGCAGTGGCAGATTGATGAGTTGCTAAGCAAGAAATTCATCCGGAAAGCATGAGTCCCTGTGCGGTTCCGGTGCTACTAGTTCTGAAGAAGGATGGGTCTTGGAGTATGTGTGTGGATTACCAGGCTATTAATAACATCACTATCAAGTACCGGCACCCCATACCTCGCTTGGATGATATGTTAGACGAACTCCATGGTTCTAGCATCTTCTCCAAGATAGATTTGAGGAGCGGGTACCATCAGATTCGGATGCGAGAATGGGATGAGTGGAAATCGGCTTTTAAGACGAAGCATGGTTTGTATGAGTGGTTAGTCATGCCATTTGGGCTAACCAACGCGCCTAGCACGTTCATGAGACTTATGAACCATGTTTTGAGAGCTTTCATTGGTAAGTTTGTCGTGGTTTACTTTGATGATATTCTCATTTATAGTAAGTCATTGTACGAACACTTGGATCACTTAAGGGCCGTCTTGGAGGTGTTGAGGAAGGAAAAGTTGTATGCAAATGTCAAGAAGTGCACATTTTACTCGGAGTAGTTGATATTCTTGGGGTTTGTAGTGAGTTCGAGGAGAATTACAGTGGATGAGGAGAAGATTAAAGCTATCCAGGACTGGCCTAAACCCACATCGGCCATGTAGGTCCCAAGGGGTGTGCGTGTAAGGTTTAGAAGGGGGGGATTGAATAAACCTTACCAACTTTTCGATTTAGTCCTTTTAAAACGTTCAGAGTTAATACTTCACATTGAGTCTTTGATGGACAACTAAGTTAGTTAATCGCCAGAGTTACCCACTCAACAGACTTGACTAAGCTGTTGATAGAATAACTCAGTTGTTTTGACTAAAACTTAACTTGATTGTGATATGTTTTCAGCGGAAGACTTAACACCCTTGAATTTGGTTTAAGTTTGTTTTAATACTTGGTTTTAGCACTTGGTTGATTATCAATTGGATAGCAAATTTATCAGCAAATATCAAAATAATATGCAGCAATTAAAGTGCTGAAATGTAAATGACACAATAAATTTTATAGAGGTTCGAAGATGGGGTAATTCTTCTACTCCTCTCTTCTCCAACTCCTGGAGGAATCCACTAAGTGTTGATCAATGTACAAAGTGGTTATCAGTCCAGATGCAAGTCTTGATCACGCAGCTGAGTTGATCCTTTGGGACTCAGTCTGGAGATGCCTTGGTCACGCAGCTGGCTTCTCGTACGACTCAGCTTTTTCACAGGGCAGCTGCCTTGCTACTACAGCCCACTTGCTCAAGCTTCTTGGATTTGATCACGAAGCCCTCCAAAAACTTGAGACTAGTTCGACCTTGAACCTTTCTACAATCCTTTGTGGAATGTAGACCCCTTGATTCTTCAAATGTTTCCTATTCAACTGATTGAAGTTGTCTTTCCTTCACAGGTGAGTGTTGGATTGATTTCCTTCGTAATGTAGGCTTGAGGATTGAACTTGAATGACTTTAGTAGGTTATAGTTTGAATAATAGCTTGAAAGTTCCAGGTAACAAGGTTAACCTTTTCTCAAATGGATTCCTCAGCCTTTTATAGTGTTTTTTTCAAAATTTGCCCGTTGAAGAGATAGGTTAATTTTCAAAAGACACTTGTGGTCGTTGGCTTGTCTTGTTGCAGTTCTTGGAATTGACATTTCCTCGTATGAATGAGTCTTGATTTTCGTAGTTCGACACGCAGTGCGAGCTTCCCAATGGTTTATTCCTTTTGCACGCTTTCGGGATCGAGCACTTTAAGAAAGACAATATGGAAGTATTACTTGTTTAAGTAATTTTGCGGCAATGGATCTCTTGATTATCTCGACTTGACTGCATTTCCTTGACTTCCCCAGGTGACTTCGAGTCAGCTTTCAAACATTGGATGACTCATCTGTCACTTCAACTTGAGACTTGGCTATCTTGAGTTGACTTGACTCGACACTTCACTCACCGCATCTGTTTGCACCTTGATCGAGATCCTGTCTTCTCTTCTTCTTTGCCACACTCAGCTGCCTCACAGCTGAGTCTTCCTTCTAGTCTCCAGTTGACTTTTTGCATATTCTGGCATAGCTGACTTAACTCAGCTCGACCAGCCCTATCAATTACAATGCAATTTACAACAACAATGGGGTGCCAACTTTCTATTCTAAGTTTTACATGGCATTCATCAAATCTAAAAATTAATTTCCCAACAATTTCCCCCTTTTTGATGATGCCAAAACTTGAAACATTCATACAATAATTAAACATCAAAGATACGTACAGACAATGTAGAATCACAGAATGTATACGTAGAATCAATCTTTTATTGATCATAACATTCTTGTTCTTTACACAGCTGTTTACAGAGTGTATCAAAGCTTAAACAGAGCTTAAGGTAACCATGCTAATCTATATCTACGCAGGTATAGAAATTATACAATTTTATTTGATGTACAGAGGACTTACATAAAGATGCATTTAAATAGTAAAATATATGAAGGGGTGGACAACAACACTTCATCTCCTTCGCTGCCTCCTTCTTTCCTCATCAACTCTGTCTTCTTCTGATCTATTTCTCTTCTTCTCTTCTTCAACTGCTTTCTTTTTCTCATATGCTTTTCTGGCAGCTTCATCTCTTCTTTTTCTTTCTTGTCTTTCTTCCCACAGCTGAGTTTGTCTTCTATTTTCTTCTTCGATTCTCTTAACATACTCACCATTGTTCTTGGCCACTTGCAGGTTGGCTACTTCGTCGAATCCAGCCCAATAGATCCCTCATTTCTTGCCTGGATCTATATATTCAATGTTTTTGGGCAGAGGTCTAGGCCTGAAACCTCTTCCTCCTCCACTGCTTTTTCCTCCGCCTCGGGCGTGTATTGTATCTTGGGGCCTTCTTTTTCCCGGTGAGTGACCAAAGCAGAGGATCGCGCAATAGTCCGTCGCTCGTCGCCTTCTTCACATAGCTTGAGGCCTTTTTCCCAATACAAATCCCGTGCTTGAGCCATGGACATATTTGCGAAGTAACCCTCGGATGCGAGCGTCTTGAATTCATCAATAGATCTTGGCTCGATTCTCGACGCCCGAAATGGCATAGGTGTCTCGTCGTTGGAATGCCTCCATGTTGTTTCAAGATATCCATAACTCGGGCATCCATCTTTCCTTCCACCTCCTTCATCCCTCGCTTCTACTATTTTTTTTCACCATGGGTGCTGCGGAGTGTTGGAGCGCAGAGTCATCGGGAGTTTCTTTGATGATATCAATTTGTGACAAGACCTTTTGGGGGTTTTAGCAATCATCATGGTCATATCTTTCGAACCTTCCCCTCAACAGATTTTCCCTTCTTCTCTCTTCTTAGTTCTTCTTTGTCTTCTCCTTTATAGTGCATCCTTCTTTCGGCTCGTAACCTTTTATCGCCTTTAGGTATTCCTCTTCCCCTTTTTGGCATCATCAAAGGAGAGAAGAACCCCCGAAACAAGTGGCAATCATGAAGTCTAAGCGGCCGATAGCCGAGTTATGCTTCAATCTGCGGAGTATCGCACGAAATTCGGAGCGAGTGGCATTGGATTCAGCTGCCACCAACTTCATTCCAGCCATGAGGAGGCTGAATTTCTTCTCCATGTTCTCCTCTACGCGCAGAAGCTCTTTCTTATGAAATTCACGCAGCAGCTGCATCTCTGTGTTGTGAGATCATGCATTCGATCGATGTTTTCTTGCATTCTTGTCTTCATATCAAGCATTCTCAGCCCACGGACTAGCAATTTATTGAACAAAGTTCAAGTATCGAACTTGTTTTACACGCATTGTCCTTTGTTGTTGCCACCATTCCCAAATCCTGACAATTATTCCTCGCAGATCGACAGTAAGATTTGCATCTCGGTTATCCAGTCTCATGTCCAGTGAGGCCTGGTGCCTCTCCATCTTCTCTATCTCTGCAAATATGGCCCTGAAAACTTCTCGAACCTCAGTTGTCACTTCTATCTCAGCTGGTAGCCAAGCAACGTCAAAGTCAAAGTCTGTTGGGACGATGGTGTCTGTTGGAATAACAGGATCAAGTTTATGGAAACGTTCTTGATCTCGAGCTGATTCTTCAAAACTTTGTCGGTCTTCTCTTTGTCTCAATAACTAGTTTTTCCATGTGAGTGAGTTGGTAGTCCTTGGCCGATCGAGCGTTATCGGACGATGATGAGATTTGTATGTGTGGCTCATCATCAAAATTAAAGGTTTGGCGAGTAACCTTGAGGTCGGTCTTACTTGTGCTTGGGAGAACATCTTGGTGAGTCTTTTGGATCGGCAATAGGGGATGACTCAACCGTCTTCACCTTCGAGGATCCAAGAAAGGTTACATCAGGATTGTCTTGGGAATCGTGAAGAGCACTTATCTCCTTTTTCGGATGGATCAATGATAGTGGGAGGGATGTTCGTGATTCCGTCTCTTTAACCCGGGAAGTCTCAACCTCCCATTGTCCTTCATTACCTCCCCGCAATCTCAATCGGCGAGGCTTGGGACGACCCCCTTCGACGTGTCACTGCCTTGGGGTCTTTCGAGGTGGCATCCACCGGAGTCTCAACTCCATGGATTGCACTTTCATTGCCCAGTGTTAACTCCCGGGCGATTTCTTCCCGTGCCTCGATCAGATCAAGTAGCATCATTGGCATGTAGAGCGATTGGCACTTCATCTAAGACAGTCTCAATCGTCCGAGCTTCTTTAGTGACAACTTCTTTGTGTTTCGTTTTCTTTTTCCTTCTCCACTTCGCCTCCTAGATTTGTTGTGGAGTCATCCGCAACAACCTCCGTCCCTAGCTGCAGGTGGAGGGAGTTTCCCCCGGTGGCACACCACGGTGAGTGACTTGGATTGGGGTCACTCGTCTCCGGACCTACTGTTCCCTTTGAGTACTAACCGTTGGGGCGGTGGTAAGACACCTTCATTAGGGGTTGGCTCGACCGGGGTCCCCACAATCCCGATTTCATCGCCAATTCCCTTAACACCTTCTTTTCGAGTGAGCAGGGGAAGTGGTGGCAAAGCATCAATAGTGGGATATCTTCGCACCACTCCCATCGGATCAATCTCCGGTGTGATGTGGAAGACTCTCCTGGTCCTTCCAATAACCGTTGCTCATGTAGGACCCTAGATTCGCATGGCTTGCCGCATCTCAATTTCTTCAGTAGCAAAGATGGTCCAGATCCTCATCACTCCCAGAGAGAATGTCAAGATGAGGATGTGTATGATCGATGGTTCCGTAAAGGGACAACATCGGCCTTTTCACGAGCTTCCCTTCCGATCTCTCGCCGCCTTCTCCTTGTCTTTGAAGATCCGCAAGATATCGTGCGTTTTTCTTCATCCGAGGCTTGGACCACAAAGTGGTCAATCCGAGAAAGTTCAACAGATTCATCTTCTTCTTCAATAAATTCCGGTCTTTGGAATCGTCTCTGGATCGACTCGGCTTCCACTTCCTCCAATCTCGCATATGATCTTGGATGTCCGGATATGGTGGGGATAGGATCATTACATCATCATCATCTTTATCATCTTATCCCCTTTGTCCCTCGTTCTCGGGGATTGAAGGTAGCAAACTTTGGTGCTTCACACCCTCAAAGCGTCATTGCGGGAGGGGATACATCCCCGTCAACAAGAGAGTTTGCTTTCTCGCCTACTTCTTGTGTCTTAGTTGTTCGACTACGGTTGTGTCTTCAATTTGCCTCTCTGATTGGCTTGATTCAAAGAGACTTGGTTGTTTTATCAATAATTTTAGGAGACTCTACTTCTCCGTTGTCTCCGTGATCTGCTTCGATTGAGTGGAGACCACTGTTTTCTCAAGCTCTCGATCGCTTGAAAATTCTTCTCCTTTTGGTCCTTACAAGAGGAATTTCTGGTTCGGATGCGCTTCCTCCGAGTCCTGGGGCGGCAGGGGCGGTGCCGATGTCCTTTCTCGAGGAGTTGGCTTGCTACAGCTTGTCGGTCCTCCTTTTCTTGACAACCGGAGAAAGTGTTTGAGGTTCCTTCTCGCGGCGCAGTAGGCAAGTGACTTGGCTGCAGGGGGGTTTTGTTTTCTTTTTCTTTTCTTTGCAGGGGCAATGATCTTCTTTGTAGGCAGGGGCAGCCTTCTTTCTGGGAGGGGAAGAGGAGACAGTTGTTTCTTCAGTGGTCACCGATTCCCCTCACGTGACGCCCCTCTTGGTGTATGCTCGCTTCTCGTGCTCGGAAAAGGTTAGACCGAACATTTTCTTGTTGACATGGAACGCCTTTCCATGTCAAAGAGGGACTCCTTTAACTTCCATCATCCGGCCAATCACTAGTCCGTACCCCAGGGATCATCCGAACGAACCATCCTCCTTGAAGGATTTATTCCCAATATTCTGGCAGAGTCTGCTATATACAAACTCAGCCCAGTTCACCTTCTTCTCTTCAATGATCGCAACCATTACGATCAGCTTAGTTTTGGACAACTGGTTAAAGCTTCCAAATTTGATGTCTATGCATTTGGCAACAACGTCCAGCAGTTTGTGGTAGTCCTCCTTCAATCGCTTCTTGTCATTTTGTGTAGACAACCTTCAGAAGACGATCAAGCTTGGCTACTTCCTTCCAAGCAACAACCAGGT
The DNA here is from genome assembly GCA_016081115.2 of Rehmannia glutinosa. Classification (NCBI taxonomy): domain Eukaryota; kingdom Viridiplantae; phylum Streptophyta; class Magnoliopsida; order Lamiales; family Orobanchaceae; genus Rehmannia; species Rehmannia glutinosa. Next base: position 59,527,980 of record CM071927.1, on the reverse strand, counting down.
TAACATCGGCTTCATAAATCTCCCAAGACTCCTTCTATCGGCAACGAACAGTGTTCTGCTAGATCCTTGGCAGTGATGGTGAAATCTTTCCCGTGAACAGAGGACTTGTTGCCCTCATCGTGAAGTTCAGAGTTCACATAGAACTGTGCGACCTCTTCCAAGTAGGTCATCTGAAACTCCATCGACAAAAAGGGTTTCAGTCCTGATTTCTCCAACTTCTCTGCTATTTTCTTCACAAGGGCTTCGTTTGACCCTTGTTTGATCATGCCCTCGAAGTCCACAGTAGATCCCATGTGGATTTGCTTTCCCAACTTGACAAAGTCGTAAGTAGATGCCATTTGTCGAAGATTCACCGAATGAAACTTTGAAGATAAACTTTGAAGATTTGTAGGGTTTTGAGAGTAAAAATGCTTTTTTGCTTGAGAGAGATGAACAATTTTGGTAAAGTGAGAGAAAATCGGACGAAATGGTATATGTATGGGTTATGAAAGGACGTGCGGGTGGTTTTGAAATTTGATCAAGATCAACGGCTCGATTTTGCACGCTTATTAACATTTAATTTTCGCATTTAATGCGGCAACATTTATATCCAATCATAAGCTTGGTATATAGCTTTTGGTACACGCGTCATAATTATCCGACGTCATTCTTAAAAAACATTCTCGCTTAGTAAAAACAACTGCGTTTTTGTCACTTTGCTCATAACCGACTCAGCTTATTCCTTAGCTGATTTAACCCTTCTCTCTTTGCACATAAGCACTCAGCTGTCAGCTAACTCGATGCAGTTGATTCTCCGACACTGGTGATTCACTTAGCCGATTCAAGAGTTCAGCTCTTTTTTCATCTTTTCATGTTCCATCTCTTTTCTTTGACTCTTCTGAGTGTTAACCCAGCTCAATTAAACCTAATTCATGCTTGAGTTCTTCAAATCTTGATTCACATAATGGTTTTGTGAATATATCACCTAGCCGCTTATCGTTGAGATATATTTCAAGGTGATGTCCTTCTTTTCAACATGATCTCTTATGAAGTGATATCTGACATCAATGTGCTTTGTTCTTGAGTGCAACACAGATTTTGGGTGATTGCAATTGCACTTGTGTTGTCACACATAATTGGAATTTCCTTTTCTTCAACTTCATAGTCTCTCTTTGTCTCATCCATAAGACTTAGCACACAATTTGCCCATGATTATGTATTCTCTTCAACCGTGGAGGTTGCTATTGAATTTTGCTTCTTGCTAAACCAGGAAATTAATCTATTTCCAAGCATTTGACATGTACCTGAGGTACTTTTTCTGTCAACTCTGCATCCAACATAGTCAGAGTCTGAATAACCAATTAGTTTGAATCCTCCTTCCTTTGGATACCATAATCCAACTTCTTGACTTCCTTTCAAATATCTCAAGATTCTCTTGGTTGCGAGTCATGTGGCTTTCTTTTGGGGCGATTGAAACCGCACATACACCTACAACAAAGGTGATGTGTGGCCCGCTTTTGTGAGATAGAGGAATGATCCAATAAGTGCTCAGATCTTGTTTGATCCACAAGCTTGCCATCCGTATCCATATCCATTTTTATCGATGTATTCATTGGTATTTTCACGAGAAGACTTCTCTTCCATACCAAATTTCTTCATTAGATCTCTGGTGTATTTTGTCTGACTTATGAAGGTTCCATCCTTCAGCTGTTTTACTTGGAGTCCAAGGAAGAATGTTAGCTCTCCCATCATGCTCATTTCAAATTTGCTTTGCATAAGATTTGAGAATTTATCACACAGCTCTTTGTCTGTGGATCCAAAGATGATGTCATCCACATATATTTGGACACGCAGTAGACTCTTCCCATCTTGAATTCTGAAGAGTGTTCTATCTACTTTGCCTTTTGTAAATCCGTTCTCAGTCAGGAATTGTGATAATGTATCATACCATGCTCTTGGTGCTTGTTTCAATCCATATAAAGCTTTCTTGAGTTTGTATACTTTATCTCCAAGAGTCTTCTGCTCAAATCCTGGAGGTTGTTCAACATACACTTCTTCCTCCAATAACCCATTAAGGAATGCACTCTTTACATCCATTTGATATATAGTGAAGTTCTTGTGAGCAGCATAGGCAAGAAACATCCTTATGGCCTCCAATCTTACCACAGGAGCAAAAGTTTCATCAAAATCTATTCCTTCTTCTTGGAAATACCCTTTGGCTACCAATCTTGCTTTGTTTCTTACCACGTAACCTTCCTCATTCATCTTGTTTCGAACACCCATTTAGTGCCAATAACATTTTGATGGGTAGGTCTTTGAACTAATACCCACACTTTGTTTCTTTCAAACCGATTCACTTCTTCTTGCATGGCTTGAATCCAATGTGTGTCATCCAATGCTTGTGACACATCTTTTGGCTCTATTTGTGAGATGAAACAAGTAAACATTGCTTCTTGTTGAGTTTTGGATCTACTTTTCACACCTTCTCTTACATCTCCAATGATTAGTTCGGTGGATGGTCTCTCGGCCACCTTACATCAAAGTTGGAGTAAGTTAGTGGATTGATCGTCTTGCGGTTGTGTTATTTTGATCAGCTCTCTCATCATCACTTAGCTGCATATTTCCACGTTTGTCTTTGAGACTCGGCTATCTCATCTTCATCCGGGTTTATAATTCCACTTCAACTTCAACATGGGACTCTTCTCGCATGGTTGGCTGATTCAGCTTATCAGCTGACTCTTCAATGCCTTCTCCATTTACGTTGGGTTCATCAAACACCACATGAATGGATTCTTATGTAACCATTGTCCTCTTGTTGAGTACTCTGTAGGCTTTGCTTTCAGCTGAGTATCCTAAGAAGATACCTTCATCAGCTTTAGCATCAAAAGCCTTTAAATTATCTTTGCCATTGTTGTGGACGAAGCAATTGCATCCAAATATTCTAAAATATGCAACTTTTGGCTTTCTCCCTGTCCAAATCTCATAGGGAGTCTTTGTCAGCTATCTATTTATCATGCATCTATTTTGAGTATAGCATGCTGTGTTTATTGCTTGACCCAAAATCTTTTAGCGACTCGCTTCACCTAACATGGTCCTTGCCGCTTCTTTGAGAGTTTTGTTCCTTCTTTCTCGCAACTCCATTCTTGTGGAGTCCTTGCTGCAGATAGTTCATGAGCAATACCATTTTGAATACAATCGAGTTATTATTCCATTGACAAACTCGAGTTCCTCTGTCGAGATCTAATTTTGATAATGGTTTGACTCTTCTCATTTTGGATTCTCTTCATCGATGTGGTAGTTTTTGCAGGTTTCTTTCTTCTTACACATAAAAATTATCCATGTGTATCTTGAGTAATCATCTACTACCACCAAGGTGTATTTCTTTCCGCTTATGTTGTTTGGTTCAATCTGGACCAAATAGATCCATATGTAGCACACGTGCAATATTCTTGTTAAAGATGGACATGTCTTTTCTTTGAATGATGATTTGATCTCGCTTTCCCATCCGCATGCATCACATACACTTTCCTTCTCAGTATCGAGTCCGGAAGTCCTTCCACAAGATTGCTCCTTGCAAGCTTGTTAATTGTTTTGAAGTTCGTGTGACTCAGGTTCTTGTGCCACAACCAACTTGATTCCACTGTGTTTTTCTAGCGAGACAAGTGCTTGGTGTTGCATTGACCAATTCACCACATACATGTTCTTTTTGTCTCGCATCCTTGCAACACTACTTCATTAGATTGATGTTCTTGATTTGGCACACTCCCATATTGAATCCAACGTTATAGCCCTTGTCACATAGTTGACTTATGCTTAGTAAGTTGAAATTGAGGCCTTCAATATATGGAACATCTGTAATTTCTAATCCATTTTTCTTGATGGATCCAATGCCTCTTATTTCTCCTAGAGCTTCATTCCCTCCAAATATGACTTTTGCACCTCTAACTTCCTTAAATTTTGACAGATTTTTCTTGTTTCTGTCATGTGTCCGGGAATGCGACCACTATCCATGTACCAGGTTCCTTGGCACTCAGCTGCTCCTTGAACCTGCAATCAAGGAAATTAGGTTTTAGGTACCCATATTTGTCTGGGTCCTGAGGGGTTA